>VWZE01021251.1:234565-276318 GCA_013396675.1 Eubucco bourcierii | reverse complement strand
AGAACTGGATGCAGTACTCCAGGTGGGGTCTCACTAGAGCGGAGTGGGGGTGGAGAATCACCTCCCTTGGCCTGCTGGCCACACTGCTCCTGCTGCAGCCCAGGCTCTGGTTGCTCTCTGGGCTGCAAGTGCACACTGCTGGCTCATGTTGAGCTTCTCGCCCACCAGCACCCCCAAGTCCCTCTCCTCAGGGCTGCTCTACAGTCAGTCACTGCCCAGCCTGGATTTGTGCATGGGATTGCCTCCACTCAGCTGCAGGACCTTGCACTTGGTCTTGTTGAACCTCATGAGATTGGCTTGTGCCCACCTCTCCAACCTGTCCAGGTCCCTCTGGATGGCATCCCTGCCCTCCAGCCTGTCTGCTGCACCACACAGCTTGGTGTCATCAGCAAACTTGCTGAGGCTGCACTCAATGCCTCTGCCTATGGCACCAACATGGTATGAGATGTTTCTCCTGAGGTCATCCCACACATCAAAACCATAGCAGAGGCTGTGGCACCTATGTTGGCTTCTCCATACCCAGCTGTTTGCACTGCTAACAGAGGTTAAAAAAATGATTTCCCTGTTATTTGAAAGGGACACACTGAAACATCATCTTCAAACACATCCCAAATGTTCCATGCTGTGTTTGTCAGATGCCTTTAGGAGGCAATGACACTTGGGATTTCTTGTACAGCCCTGTCATCGTCTCTGTGTACTGTTCTCCTTGTTATTGCAAGATCCCTCTTTTAGCAACTGAGTCTCTCTATGTGCCTCCAAATGTGCCTTTTTGTGTGTTAGGACCTGTGTACATCAGGGCATGGGCCTTATTTTGTGTCTCTCTACGCCACTGCAGGTTCATCACTGTACTGCTAACATGAGAAATGTAATGAGGGTGAAATCCTTATGCTGGCAAGATAGAGAGCACCAGAAGCGTGGCTGAAATAATCCTGCCCCTCTGATAGCTCAAACTAGAGCTGTGCAGAATGCACAGATGGGGCAAATAGGGAATCACATCAAATTTCCTTGCAGGTGCATTCTGAGGTCTTCAGGTGTTGTCCCACTGTGAGTGCTCTCCATTTGCAACATTCACTACCAGGTAGAGAGGACCTACCAACTGAACGTGGGAAATGTGTCTTCCAGCCAAGTCTCATCTGAAAGAGCTCTGCCACTCACCATAATGACCTGCTGACTCTCTCCCTCTGCTAGGTGCTGGGCACAGCTGCTTGCCAAAGATCACTGAGTGAGAGGCTGCCTCTTCTTGGATCAGCATGCACCACTGGCTGGGATTACACCAGCAGTGGTAACTTGCCCCTTTTCAGGCACTGGCAAAAGCTTCTGAAGTCTTTTCTTCCAAAATATGAGAGAATGAGGTCACCCTGATAAACACCAGCTAAGACTCATCAACACTACATCCGTTTCCCTTGCACTCATCTGTTAGGGGAGGAGAGAGAGTAGAACGCCCGAGTGACAAGCTTAGGAGGTGCTGAGGGTAACCAGAGAGATGAAACAGAAAGTGGCAGGAGCACTGTGCATGCTCTTGGATCCTGTATACCTCCTGGCTCACGGTTTGCCATCTGCTTGTGGTCCTGCTGAGTACCAACATTCTCCTTGGAGAATGCAGGTGCACCAGGTGATATGGAGATGAGCCTTCACCTATGCCCGCCACAGAGGGCACTGGTGAACCAGAAGAGCACCTTTCCAACGGGTACAGATGGAGAGGTCCTCGCTGGGAGCTGGCCAAGGCATGCTACCCATAGCCAATATAGTCTTAAAACACACAGCGTTCCAATACGCCTCTGAACAACTCGAGGGAGGTAAAGAAGGGCGCCCTTTGTCACTGCTCTGGGAACAAAGGCTGCTCTGTGAGACCAAGAGTAATACTGACCCAAGCAGCATCAGCTGCCCTTGTTTCTTCCGTCACGCTGACAATGCACAGTTGCAGGGTTTCTTTCCCTGCGAGGAGAATGGGATTTAGTAAGTTAGTCAAACAGCAGCCAGGATCCCAATTCAAGCCCCGTTCAATGGATGCAGCGTTTGCTTTGTGTTGTTTTGCTCCCACTTCCTTTATTTTGCTTAAAGACTCATTTCCTCTCTCTTTCTCTGTAGCACAGAGGAGCACCCTTTGCTCCTCCTGCTTCCATTTATCTCCTAGTTTGGAGGGAGCAGCAGCGCATTTGTGTTTCTAAGGAGTGCAAATGTGTTTGCCAACACAGACTTCAGAGGAGCAAACAGTATTAACCACTGAGATGGGTACTGGTGTGCACCAATGGTGTCACATTCACCCACATCAGTGGGACAGTGCACTGAACTGAACCAGGGTCTTCCAGAAAGTTTCCTCCAGAAGTGAGAGGGAAGCCACAGCTGGTCCCTGCTGACAGCTGGTCTGCAGACAGGGAACACTGGCAAGGAGGCAAGGCTGTGACGTTGGATGCTGGATGTACAGACACTGAATGGGTCGTGATCGACGCAGCTTGGCTACTGGCTGCTGACCTTGTGTTGTCGTTAGATAACCCCTGGAACGAGAGTCAGCCAGCAGTGCTGGGTGCAACAGCTAGCTCAGGTGAGCTCTCCCTGCCCTTCCCACCCATCCACTTTTGATAAAAGGATGCCTTCCCCATCTGCTGAAAAGGCACCCCTTGATCATAAGGCTCCCAGCAGGCAGTCATCTGGTGGGGTGAGGGAGAGACGAGATGGGTTGCAGGGTCATCTGATCACTGGTGTCCTCACACCTTCTGGCACCTGTAGGAGTTCACATTTGGTACCTGGAAGCAGCTGCTGAGCTACAGCTTCCCTTTGCTCTGGAGGTGTGATCCGGCTGCAATGAGCACTGGCTAAAGCTTCCTTCTCTATCACAGACGTGCTTACTACCTGCGTGGTCAGGAGGAAGGCATGCAGTCTGGCTAGATTTTGTCTCTGTCTGCAAGCCACATGCTTAGCTCCTCCCTGTTGCTACATATTCCTGTAAAATCAGGACAGTTCTGTCTGACTATCTGAAGTGCTGGAGATTGGCCGCAGATAGAGACCCGCTGGTAGGTGTCCAGGTGAGTTGAGAAATCTTGTAGGGATCTCCCCAGGGCATCTTCTTCATGTATTCAAGGTTGAACTAGTGTCCAGATCTAAGGCAGGTCAGGTAGGGAAGAATTGTGTGAATGTGATTTGATCCCCCAGGATTTCAACTGGCAGATCTTGTCCTGCTATCGGAAGGAGCTGGGAACTGACAGGAGGTCTGTGGCTTTCAGGCTTTTGTGTCAAAAGGTTTCCATTAGTTATAAGTGCTAGGAGGCATTGCTTGGGAATAAAAAAAGGGACAGAGTTTGCATGTTATAAGCAGAAAGGCAACTGCTTATAGACCACAGAGAGGCTCCTGCCCTGCAAATTAATTTCTGAATTCCTGAATAATCTCTGATGACCACACAGTGCCAGGCATAAAGGGAAAACGTGGCAGCAGAAAGATGGACCATTTAACGTTCCACTGAGTTCTGAAAGACTATTTTACTCTGTGCCTGCACAAAGTGCAAGGGAATAAAAAGGCCTTGAGAAATAGCCCTGGTTCTTACATTGTTTGGCTCTGATGTGCTTGATAGGTTTGGTAGTTTTAGGGGAGGAGAAAGGAAATGAGGAGGATAGCCAACTCCTTTAGAGGTGACCAGCCCATGGCTGGAACCAAAAACTACTACACTGCAGAGCCAGAACTAATCCTAGCTATGCCAAGCAACACAGCACATCCCCTCCAGAAGCATGACTGCGGGTGGGCAAATGGGGTCCCGAAGCTCTTTGTGGAGCTAGGAATTCACGGTACTGCAAGAAAGCAAGTTAGGACCTGCAGAGCAAGGTGACTGGGTCAAGGATGATTGCACACAGAGTTCCAGGCCCTTGACAAGCCATTCAAACTGCAAAAAAATATGAATATGGCTGGATATAGCTGATATCTGATCCTGTAAGATGATAGTGGGTCTGTGGTAGAGCAGACTGCACAGAAGAGTTTCGGACTGGTGGCTGCTGCTATCTGTCATTGCATTGGTAATGACCAATGCCATGGAGAAATAGACAAAATAGAAAATAATCCTCTTAATATTGGAAAAGACCCAAAGAATGGCCTAAACTGTCTCAGAAACTTTCCATGGAGCTCATCTCCCAGGTCACCTGCTATCACAGTTTCAAGAACCACAGAATCATTTTGGTTGGAAAAGGCCTTTAAGGTCATCAACTCCAGCCATTAACTAACGCTGGAGAAGCTGCTATTAAACTGTGCCTGTGAGCACCACATCTCTGCTTCTTTGAAGCACCTCCAGGGATAGGGATTCAACCACTTCCCTCAGGAGCTTATTGCAGTGTTTGAGAACCCTTTCAGTGAAGAAATTTCTTCTGATAGCCAGTCTAAACCCCTGAACTTGAGGCCATTTCCTCTTGTCCTTGACCAGACCTTTGCACTGCAAAGCACTGTGGAGCAACTAGTAGTGTGTGATTATGCAGAGGTACCTGGACAGGCTGGATGGGTGGGCAGAGACCAATGGGATGAGATTTAACAAGGCTAAGTGCAGAGTTCTACACTTTGGCCACAACAACCTCAAGCAGTGCTACAGGCTGTGGACAGAGCGGCTGGAGAGCAGCCAGGCAGAAAGGGACCTGGGTGGACTGGTAGATAGTAGCTGAACATGAGCCAGTAGTGTGCCCAGGTGGCCAGGAGAGCCAATGGCATCCTGGCCTGTTCCAGGAACAGTGTGGCCAGCAGGACAAGGGAGGTTATTCTGCCCCTGTCCTCAGCACTGGTCAGGCCACACCTTGAGTACTGTGTCCAGTTCAAGAAAGATATTGAGGTACTGGAATGTGTCCAGAGAAGGGTGACAAAGCTGGTGAGGGGCCTGGAGCACAGCCCTGTGAGGAGAGGCTGAAGGAGCTGGGGGTGTGCAGCCTGCAGAAGAGGAGGCTCAGGGCAGACCTCATTGCTGTCTACAACTACCTGAAAGGAGGTTGTAGCCAGGTGGGGTTGGTCTCTTCTCCCAGGCAACCAGCAACAGAACAAGGGGACACAGTCTCAAGTTGTGCCAGGGGAGGTCTAGGCTGGATGTTAGGAGGGAGTTCTTGACAGAGAGAGTGATTGGCATTGGAATGGGCTGCCCAGGGAGGTGGTGGAGTCACCATCCCTGGAGGTGTTCAAGAAAAGACTGGCTGGGGCACTTAGTGCCATGGTCTGGTTGATTGGCTAGGGCTGGGTGATAGGTTGGACTGGATGAACTTGGAGGCCTCTTTCAACCTGGTTGATTCTACGATTCTATGATCACATCATGTGTGTAAATAAAGACATAGCCTGCAGAGACAGAGGTATGCCTGTGGACACCTGTGCATGTTTGTGCATGGATGGGTGGATACGCAGGATCACAGGCAGTGCACATGCACTGTATCTATTAAATACGTTATTATGTCGAGACATATCTTACACAAGAGCACTTAATGAAGAGTGTGTTTCTGCCTGTTGACATTACCTTCATTAGAAACCCAAAGGGAAAGACCCTGCTGCCTGAGACAGTACTAAAAGACAAACAAGATGTAACAGTTCCCTCCACCCAGAATCTAAACTTATGGAACAGGACAGTTTCATAGCAGAATGAGATCCCTAAGCCCCACAGGGACTAAGCCCCAAACAGTCACCTAAGGAAATCTTCTTACACTTAGTGGTGACTGTCTGAACAAGGAGCATCTCTTAGGCATTGCTCTCTGAGTGGGTTGTTCACCAAGTGGGTTATAGTGATGCCCTGCACTAAAGAACTTTGCTGTTGCTCTCCCATTTTGATCAGAAAAGGACCATGTGGACTGGGCATGATGCATGCCAGATATAGCTTTGATGGTCCAGGTAAGCTGCAGTATTAGTTGTGCTGCACAGAAAAAGGCAGTTCTCTTGTAAAGATTCTGAGCCTCCAAGCAGCACAAGGACTTCTGACATCCCCAGAGGACCATACTTAGTGCCCCTAAGGAGCAAAGGCAAAAGGAGTGCCCATGACATGTGTGTAGCTAAGGGCAGAGCAGCCCAGCGTAGGTTGAAGCCGGTGCTGCAGGGTCAAAATTAGCATTAGCAATTGGCTCTGCAGAGAAGGGCTTGGGAGTTCTGGTGGACATCAAGTTCACTATGAGCCAGCAATGTGTCCTTGTGGCCAAGAAAGCCAACAGTATTCAAGGAGTTTGGCCAGCAGGGTGTGGGAGGTTCTTTTCCCCCTCTACTCTGCCTTGGTGAGGCTGCACCTGAAGTATTGCATCCAGTTCTGGGGTCTGCTGTTCAGGAAAGACAGGCAGCTACTGGAAAGAGTCCAGTGGATGGCTGTGAAGATGCTGAGGGGACTGGAGCATCTCTCTTATGAGGAGAGGCTGAGAGACCTGGGGCTCTTTAGTCTGGAGAAGACTAAGAGGGGATCTTATGAATGTTTATCAATATCTAAATGGTGGAGGTCATGAGGGTGGGCCTGGGCTCTTTTTGGTGGTTCCAAGTGGTGGGACAAGGGGCAACAGGTAAAACTAGAGCACAAAAGGTTTCACTTAAACTTGAGGTAAAACTCTTTTTCTTTGAGGGTGGCAGGGCAGTGGACCAGGCTTCCCAGACAGGTTGTGGAGTCTCCATCTCTGGACACTTTCAGAACCCACCTGGACACGTTCCTGTGCAAGGCAGTCTAGGTGTACCTGCATTAGCAGGGATATTGGATTAACTGATCTTCAGAAGTCACTTCCAGCCCCTGCCATTCTGTGATTCTGTGATGTGTTAACTCATCCCAGGGAGCCCTGAGAATGAGGAGAGCTGTGGCAGGCATTGGAGGAGGGCAGGGCAGCATCTTGCTTGTGTTAACTGTAGCATCACGTGTTACCCTAGGCAAGGGTGTGCTTTTGTCACTGTTATCACCAGGGTGTGATCACTTACTGGAAAGCTTTCTTGTCCTGGAGGATAGAATCAGAAGGGAAGCAGTTGGATTGCATCCCCAGCTCCCCTGACTTCAGAACACATAACTCAGCTTCCTAAATACTGTTTTAGCAGAGAGGTGGACACAGAGCATAAGAAGCAGAGTCTATCTCTTGCACTGTGCAGTGAAACCAAGCCTAGTTTCATGTAGTTCAACGTAAAGTAAGAACAGCAGCAAAAGCACCCTTGAGATTTGACCAAAATCTGCCTGGGAGGGAGCTTCAGGTGCCACTTCTGCTGGCTGGTGTGTGCAAGGTCAGAGACTTGTCAGAGGTGGCTCGGCTGGCTGCAAGACGATCCCCATGTTAAGCCTGAAATGGTGGTGGGCAGCTGGGGCACCTCCACCTAGGGCGGCACTGCCAAGGCCACAGACACAGAACCTTCATAGGAACTCTAATGCTGTGACCATCCTTGAGCATGGGGATGGCTTTCTACAGTGAGAAGGCCTTGGAGAGCTGGGGGGGGTCTGGGGCAAGGGACATCTTCTCCCTGCTGCTGTGCCAGTCACTGGTGGCAGACCTACTCTGTCTGTGTCCTCCTACAGAACTCTGAGCCAGCATGCTGGCTGTGCTGGACCTGCAATTTCAAGGAAACATCAAACAGTGTCTCCCATCTTAAAGAGGAGGGGAAATGAGTCTAGCTTTTTGTGGAAATGGAGGTCAGACTGGACCAGGAGAATGGAGGAAAGATCTGATCTGAAGGTTCCTCACCTTCATGCAACTCAGCGTAGGTCAGGGCCATAAATGCTCAGGGTATTAAAGAGGTTAAGTGAAGAGGAGTGGAACAGTTAAAACCACAAATACTCCCATAAGAAAGCCAGAAAGGGAACATTCTGCTTAGCTGCCTAGGACAGAGGTTTATGATTTTTTTCCTCTGTAGCCAAGCAGTGTTATCCACTGTTAAAAATCATTGGCCGTGGAGGTATCTGATAAGAGCTGAGCTGGCATCAGCTGGGAGAACAAAATGTCAAGAATGCATCAGGCTGCACCCCCACTTTTACCAGCAGGCAGGACTTAGGTTGGGAACAGCATGTTGCTGGCCCTTATCTCTAATCCTCCTACCTGCCTAGCTTCTTTACTGCCTCCTAATGAGTGCAGATACCATGTTCTGAGATTTGATCTTTCCCTTAAGAACCCTTTCTCCTCACCACCTCTCCGTGTTTCCTAATGCATAGCTTTGCCTGGTGATGGGAAGTCTGGGGAACCGGGAATGATGAATACCTCGGTTTTGGCTAGCTCTAGGCACTCCTAAGTGAGTGACAGAGGCAAAATACCTGGGTTTGGGTAGAGGATGCTAGCCCTATTCCTGGAGGTTTGCTGCTGTTGTCTGCTCTCCTTTAGGGCATGTCTGAGATCTTGAGCTGCTGAGGGTCAAGCCCCGCCGATGCCCTGGGAGCAGTAGCATTGCTGTGCTCTCTCTAGGTAGCAGGACAAGCCTGCTGAGCCTTCATCTAGCTGTAAGGCATCTCTGGTCTTGTATTTAACCAGTTAGATCTTGCCCGAGTGTTCAGGTGTTAATGCTCCCCCGACATGAGTGAAGAAAGGGCAATCCTTAAGGATGAGAGCAGCAGAAAAGTCCTTTTACAGCCTGGCTGTCTCGTACCATGTGTGCATTGTGGAGAGGTGGCTGAGGCTCCAGCAACCATGTGTGTCCAGCAGTGTGAGTGGAGAGCTTCACACCAGAGGCTAGCATAAGTAAGAGGCACAAAGAGGAGGAAGAGATGCATAATGATTCTTCCAAGCTGGATGCGATTTGGGTATTTTGCACAACCTCACTGACAGAATGAAACCAGCTACAGAGTGAGGGCGTGAAAAGGCCCCCTGCTGACACCGGATAAGTTCCTTGATGATGGTAACGACACATGGGGGTTTAAAGATGAGTTCAGACAGCTGATTACAAAACCACACCGAAATCCAGAACAAAGAGGAGGACTCAGACAAACTGTAGCTGTCTGACTGCTTCTGGAGAACGCCGCAAGGATCCTGCCTTGACTGCTCTGTCTGTGATCAAAATAGGTCTTCTCCATCAGCCAAAAGAAACCCCAAAAAACACCACACCAAACTCAAGGAACAGGAAAAAAGGGCCTCCATAGTTTGCTTTAGTTCCAACTGAAAACAACAGTCTAACTAGGGAAAAGAAAACCTAGTGCCTCTTGCTCCTTGGCTGCTCAAAGCTCCAGCTTTGGGTGTCAGCTGGGGCAACACTGAGCTGTACGAGACTCGTCCTAGCCATTCTATGATGTAGCTTGATGCTGTGACAAATTCCATTGTAAGGCTCCTGATGGCAGAGCACACACATCCTGGCTATGCCATGGGCAGGGCAGATGAGTAGAGACTCACTGATCCAAAATGTTTTGTGATTTTTTGGAGACAGTATTTCTTGCACAGGCAGGCTTCATGCTTGTGCTGTTCTCTTCTGGTGGTTTTTTTTTTTTTTTTGTTGTTTGGTTTTGGGTTTTGTGGTTGGTTTTTGTTTGTTTGTTTGGTTGGTTGGTTGGTTGGTTTTGGTTTTTTGATCAGGTACTGCCCATCCTCCCATGTGTGGGACGAAGCCATCATGAACATCATGAGATGCTCTGGCTCATCTGCCAGAAATGCAGCCCCATTACTATGCCAGACCAGGTGTACAGGGGTGGACAATGAAGGTGGGCATTGGTGGGCTGTAAGTCATCAGATCCTCACCATTTTATACATGTCACCAAAGTTATCTGTGGATATGGTTGTAGATGTTGTACAAATGAAGGGTTTCAGGAGCTCATTTGAAAGCCAGGTTCACCAAGTGTCATCACAACATAGTGGGGTCAGTTTGGGCAAAGGTCTACAACCAGATGCTTCTTCGGCCAGTTGCCATTGCTGAGAAGCTGTGTGGAGCTGCATCCTTCATAATGGTGTTTCTGTTGACTTCTTGGCTGCCTCCCTATCAGATCCGGACCTGTTATTTAGTTGTGAAACCTGAGAGTAGTATCCTATGTCTGGCAGGTATGAAGGCCAAGGTAAACAACCCTCAATGGAAACCACACTTGTTATGGAGAGAACGTGTGTTGGGTTTCATAATTCACCTTGGGATCCATTCACCAAAGGCTGCTCTGAGGCCATTAGTGCTGATGTCTATTTTTAACTCTGATTCCAGTCAGCTGTGGGTCCCAGTCCATGTATGTGACATGCTGTTAAGCAATTTTTTTTCCTTTAACATTTAGAAACTACTCTGGCTGTTGTTCTCTTTGTTTGTTTGCTTTGTTTGTTTGGGATTGTTTTGTTTTGTTGTTTGCTTGGGTTTTATTGTTGTTTTTTTTTTTCTTCTGGCTGTTCATGGAGTCATAGAATGGTAAGGCTGGAAGGGACCTCAAGGATCATCTAGTTCCAACCCCCTGCCATAGGCAGGAACACCTCCCACTAGCACAGCTCACTCAAGGCCTCCTCCAACCTGGCCTTGGACACTTCCAGGGAGGAAGTAGCCACAACCTCCCTGGGCAACCTGTGCCAGTGCCTCACCACCCTCACTGTAAACTTCCTCCTAACATCCAGTCTAAATCTCCCCTCTGCCAGTTCAAACCCATTGCCCCTTGTCCTGGCATTGCAGGACCTTGTCAATAGTCCCTCCCCAGCCTTCCTGTAGGCCCCTTTCAGTTACTGGAAGGCTACTATCAGGTCTCCTCAAGGCCTTCGCTTCTTCAGGCTGAAGAGCCCCAACTATTCAACTTCTCTGCAGCAGTACTGGGAGGAGCTGAGCTGCTCTGTCTGTGGAGAGGTTTTCATTCCCCACAGCTGATGTTTTTCAAACCGTCCTTCACTTTCTGATTTGTTTCTGAGCATTGGGGATCCAGACTGGCACATGCAGTGGACATAAGTGTTGCTGGCTGGGCAAGCTTCTGTAGAGGGGTGACAGTAACATTCCCAGGCTTTCTTAGAAAGCACAGCTGTTTTTTTTCAGCTCTAGAAGGAAAGTTCCATTGGCATTTTACTGGAGAGATTTTTTTGGGTAGCTCCTTCCTGATCAGATCTCCACTCTGAGCTGCTTGAACTGGCTGTTCGCCAGGCAGAGGCACAAGCCTCCCAAAGGCAGAGGGAATTTTTTATGTGTACTGCACAGGAAATTTTGGGCTTCTTAAAGTGAAACCAGATATAGAAAAGCAAGACCATCTTGCTGCTGTTACTAGAGCTGGACAAACTGGCCATATTTACTTTCTAGTCTTCTGAAGAGCCAGAAGGCTAAATGGTTCATGCAAGTGAAGATGTTACTGTGTTTTGGAAGTCAATAAGCAGGGAGATAAGGCAGTCCCATGGGAGGAAAGGTAAGTGTGATGAGAGGGATTTCTGTTCCTCCCTATGGGAAGTAAAGCTTTCCATAGCTACAGACCAGCTGCTAAACTCTTCATCAGCAGAGGTCCACGAGTCCAGAGACTCTTGGGGTGGCATGAAGAGCAGGGAGGGGAGAGCAGGAGGTGAAAAGGGAGGAGAGGGGAGGGGGACATCTAAATCAACTGAAGATAGCTTTCTGCTGCAAGCTTGCTCAGACCCTATGTGAGAGCACAGAAGAGGCCCCAAACATTCTCTCTGTTTGGGAGCTGTGGGAGCCCCCTGGAAGGTGTTTTCAAAGGCAGGCTCCTGGGGACCCTATCCAAAAGGCTTTTACTGAGTATGTTTGTTTATAGGGTTTCACTTAACTGGGGTTAATCTGCTTTGTGTTTTGTTTAATTGGGTGGTTCATAGGCCTAATAAATTTAGGGAGAGGAGTGAGGGAGTGGAGTATTTTGCCCTCCTGTTTGCAGTCCGTGGAGTCAGTCACCACTGTGGAGGGGCTCAGAGCTGCCTGCTGTTAGGTCTGGTGGAAAAGTGATTTACCCTTTTAAGAACAGTGCTGAGGAGGAGGTCCCCTGGAGGGACTAGTGCCTTTCTTCTCATTAATTAGTGGGTCTCGTGAAAATGATTACTGGGGAAAACAAAACCTCCCCAGCAAGAGCCTGCCACAAAGTGAGGTAACTGCTCTGTAGAGGGCTGCCAGGACACTCAGCTTCTGGTGGACATCATCGCCCTCTGGCCCCATGCTCTGTCCTCATCCTTCTGCCTCAGCTCCCTACTTCTAGCAAAGAAGATGCTCAAGGTGGGCACACTCCTTTGATGTCCCTCTGCCCCTGTGAACTTTTCCTGCTGGGAGCCCTTCTGTGCCCATCTGCTCAGGGACTGTTGCTATTTTGGGTCCATTTACTGGCCAGGAGAGGGTGAGTCATGGGCATCTCAGGGAAAGTCATCTTTGTCACTTCAGGTTGAAGGAGCTGCTGTTGCCAGTAGCAGCACATCTAGTCCTGACTTTTTTCCACCCTCAGAGGGTGAGATCAGTCATGCAGCAAGAGTCCATTGCACTAAGGGGAGGCTGCTGTAAATGCTGCCTGCTAGAACTATACATTGCTTAGCTTGTAAACATTGATCAGCATCTATAGGGCAAACACAAAACATCTGCTGTTGCCTTCACCACCATCCCAGCTCTGGTTACCCATTACCTTCCTCAAGCATCAGAATCCTTCTTGTCACAGTCACAGCTCCTTCAACCACTTAGCCAGGCAAGGAAATTAAAGCAGGCAGAGCAGGATGAAAGTTTGAAAGAGCCTGGAGGGAGCAAGTGCAGGCTAAAGTAATCTGCAGGGAAATAGCGGGCAGCAGCAAGTGATGCCCCTGGACTGGTGTGTGATGATCAGGTGAACAGCAAGCATCTGAGATCTGTCTGCAGTGGAGCCTCAGATCCACTAAAGCAGGACAACCTAGTGAGGAACTGCGAGAGCTTGCAGGGAGCGGGTTCAGCTTTGGCACAAGAGCTGTTACTGAACTCCCATCCTCCCTGCCACCATTGAGATCTTGGTTCAACAAGGCCATCAGCAACCCAACCACACTCTGAAAACAGTTTTGCTGTGAGCAGGCAGCTGGACCTTCAGGAGTCCCTCCTTGTCTTTTATTTTAGCACTAGCCCCACTGCTAAGGCTGTTTGAAGCTTTAGAAAAAGAAATACCAGGGGAAAAGAACAGGTTCATGTCCACATCAGACAAGCAACCTTGATTTTGCAACTTCACTGCAGTGGAACTGTGAGGAAGTCTCAAGCACCATGCAGAAAGTTCAAGCAAGTGTCATGCCTGAATGGAACAAGTGTCATTTCTGCATCACTGTGTCATCATCATCACCACCACCAAAATTCATTACACCCTCTTTGCTTCATGAATGCAACTCACCTACCCTTTCCCATTGGGATCACCTAAAGCCCAGCTGCATCAATGCAGCTCTTTGCACTGGCAGACTCCAGCAGATGGAAGACCTTATTTTAAATTATCTCCAACAGGGGCTTCCACATCAGTGTCTGAGAAAAGTTAAGACAGGAAAGAGGCTGAGGGGAGCAGCTATTTCAGATTGCATTGTCTGCAGGTGAGAAGCAATCTGGCTTTAAAATTAACACATTAAAGAACCCCAAGCTGGTACTGAGGAAGAAGGGATGACAACAGGGAGTTTGAACTACAGATCCTTTCAGTGCTGTGGTTCAGAGGGATCCTCTGCAGAGATAAGATACAAGTAAGGTAAGCAACTGTCACTTCATCTCCCCAGAGTAACAGCAATTACTCTAATAATAGCAATTAATAGCTTTAGCACAACAGCATTAGGAATGCAAAGTCAGGATGTCATAGTGACCAAGTTCTCAGACATCAACCACAGAAACATTAAACAGTAAATCAAAACATATAGAAATTGTGCAGGTACTCAGAGGCAAGCAGCATGACCCACTTCAGCCCACAGATCCACCCTGGAGCCCTGCAACAGTGATGCCTTCCTCAAGAGCAGAGAGCTGGCACTCCTGTAACTGCGATCAGTCTCTGCCCTCGCACCCATGCAGGCACAAGCCAGCATCAAGATGTGGCAACTGCCGTGCTGGAACAAGCACGTGCATGCAGAGGGCACCAGGAAACACAATCCATTGCTTGGCACAGCAGCGGGAAAATCGGTGTCAGAATGAGAGCAAGGCTGCTTGGATCCAAGTGGCAGTCAGTGGAAGCAGCCAAGATGCACAGAGGCCAGGAAGCCTTCTGAGCTTTAGAATTTGAAATGCAAGTACTTCTGCAAGCAGTTTGTCATGTATGACACTGAGATATAGTGGGACACAGCAGGGCTCTTAAAAACTGCACATTCTGCATCTCCCCCTTTCCTGCTACTAAACTGGGAAGCCAAGGGCTAACCCATCCTGTCACCATCACACCTTAAGTAGGGAGAGGAGCCTGCCCTGAACCAGCTTTTGCCTTCATAAAACCATCCAGCTAAGACCGTGTGGGGGCATCCTCTTATAATCCATCTTTATTTGTAAAAATCCACATATAAAATCTTCAGTTTCCTTTTAGAAAAACAAAGGCACAATAAAACTACTTAAACTCTCTTCCCCATGGACTGATGGTCCAACACTCCCTCCCCACCCCAACCTCCCCCTTGCTTTCTCTTCCAGTCCATGTTTCTTCGTGTTTCCTTTAGCTTCAGTTCACACCTGCCCAGGCACAGTTCTGCACTTGCAATGATGAAGTATGCACACAGGGGAGATGGTGGAGAGGTGGTATGGGCTGTGCGTGGAATGTTTTACAGACACTTTTTAATAGTAGGTCTCTTTTTCCACCCAACCTGAAGGAGGAGAAAGAAAGCAGAGTTAGTCTTAAGGCAGACCAAGTATGAGGTTTATGACAGCTAGTTTTAGGCTCTGAAAATTTGCCCTGTAACACCTGAGCTAGTAAGCTACCCATCACAATGGGAAATCTCTTGCCAAGCTGTTGCTGTGCTGGAGCTTTCAGGGCCTGTTTCAAGATTTCCAGAATGGTCCAGACATTAATCAGCCTTTCCCATTTACTTGTACTGCACTGGTACTGTCACATGATGCAGAAGGATGCAGGGATTGGGAGAGAAAGCCCTTAAATTTGAACTGGACTACTAATGCTGAGGAAGGGAAGACAGCAAAATACAGCCCTGAACATAGTCCTCAGCACTGAAGGTCCTTTAGCATTGTTAGAGCTTCTACAGAGCCGAGCAGCATGAAGAAGTGGTGGCAAAAGCACACAGACCAGCAGCATATTCTTACCACCAGGGTTGCGTCTGATAATGAGCTTCCTGACTTCATCATACACAAATATGAGGAGGGAGTAAGGGAAAGCACAGAACCACCAGGTTGGCCTGTATGGGAGAGAAGACAATGAGAACACCAGCAGCAGATGCTCTGTGCCTAGCAAAGCACTGACTTGATATAGCACAGAAAGGTTGGCATGTCCCAGCTTGCCAGTGCTCTGCCTCCTACAAGGCTATGGTTCAACTGAGAACCCTCCAAGCCAAGAATTATCACCAAGCTTCCTTCCACAATAGGTTAATCCACTTTGGGATATTAATTCCAAGCAAGGTGTGTCACAGCACCTTTGTGCATCTCTGTACCAGCACCTCCCCACCCATTAATCAAGAAATACTTCCTCTTCAGTTTTCTGCCAACTACACAACCGTTGTGCCCATGGCCTTGCCCACTTGAACTTCACTGGTTACCCTCGTGATTTACACAAGCTACATGTAGGTGCTGCAGGCACTGGGCAGAGGTCAGCTTTCTTGTTAGGAAACGCTCACACTTCAGCAGAAAACTCCAGACAACACTTGTGAATGGAACACAAAATGTAGCAGGATTCTTCTTTTTTTTTTTGCCATGAAAAGTGTCCTGGTACATAAGTCAGAAGCCAAAGTTGGAGTCCAGCCCTGCTATGAAATGTTGCAATGCTGTTGAGCAATGCTGAAGATGTTGGCACCTTCCCAGTTAAGAAATTTACTATGCACTAAGTGGTCATCTGTACCTATCTAGCATCTTTCAAAAGACTTTACTATTTGCACTGTTTCTGTGGAAGGCAGGAAGGCACAAAACATCACCACCACAACGGTAAAGACATCATCTAGCCAAATGTTCTAGAGTCATTCAGGTGACTTTCTTTGGAGGTGTAGTCCCTGTACAATTACAAGAACAGCCACACCACAGCCCAACCGAAGCTGTGTTGCTAATTTTCAGCAGGGCCCTGAACTGCAGGCTCCCCATAAACCTTCCATGAGCAGGAACAGAAAGCAAACCACACACCACATTATAATGGATCACTCTCAGCATCCAGCCTGAGCTCTTCTGGGTTGAAAATAGGTTTCAGGCTCCTAAAGTTCACAACTACATTTATCCATCTCCCCACCCAGGCACTATTGTTCTGTGGTACNAAAAAAAAAAAATGATGCAACTTACTTGAGAGGGTACATCCTTAGGGCAACATCCATCCCAGGGCAGTAGGAGAGGAAGGCAGCCAGAGCAGTCTCCTCAAAGAGACCAAATATTAAGATCTTGTTCCTAGTAAAGACAGGAAAGCAGTCAGGGACGAGGTACTTTCACAGGTAACATTTTAAAAGATACCAGACAATAGTGAATGGAAACAGACTTTCTGCTCCAGTCCCACCAGGTTGGGGCAATCAGGCCATTCAAGCTGATGGCACAGTTGTCACTACAGCCTCTAGACAGACACTCCAGTTCAAAACTAAGCCGTCCAGAAATTGCTTTTGTAACAAATTCAAAACAAGGCTGGGGTTCATGCCACCAGATCTCTCAATACACCACTGTCCTTTGAGGTGGGCTAGCTCCCACAAGCAAGGTCAGAAGTCATTTTGCATTGCCTCAGACTGATGAACATAGCAGACACTAAGAGAAATAGAACACCCAAACCCTCTTTCATCTACTACAGCACCAGACTGCTCAGATTCATGTCAAAATGCCAGATGCTGCTGGGACAAAGAACTAGAATGCCAGGTGCTGGAAAAGAGAGTCCAAGCCTAACTCCTCCACAGGCAGCCTGACTTACTTCATTCCCTGCTGGAAGACAGAGTTTCTTCGGGTCTTACAAATGATCAAGTCTGCCCACTGCACAACCACAATGCTGACAAAAAAGGCTGTATGGCAAGTGAACTCCACTATCTTCCTCTGTTCATAGGTCTAGGAAGCAGACAAAAGAGAATGTTGCCTTGGCTCTCTGGCATCCACACTGAGTTCAGTAGGCATTAGCATTGCAGCTGGCACTTCTAAGCTGTGCCTCAAAACTTACCCATTGCTGCCCATAGCTGTCTTCTACATCATTAACCCATCGGTCATCCCATTGAACTCTGATTCCTAGCAAGCCAGAAGGCCAGAACCCATTCTCTGCCATGATTACAAAGTAGGTGAAGAAACCTCCAAGGGCCTGGATCATACCTGAACAGATAAAAAAGGAGGATAAAAATGAAAGTGTTGTGCAGTGCAATTAACAGAAAGCAGTTTGCAGAGGCTCAGTCTTCCAAGCAGGATCTATAGAAAGAGTTCACACCGACATCCAACTCTGCCACAACCCTTTTGCTGAGCAGCTTCTATGCCCAGCTTTGTACAGAGTTGCTTTGGCTCTGCCCTGTGCTGACATGGTACTGAAGGACACAAGATAAAACTCCCTTTGTGTTCTCATTAAGCCTTGCCCACCCACAACCCTCGTACAATACAGTCAAGAAGGTTCCCAAGGTCTGCTGCAATTAAGCAGGAGCTCCCATTCTGTGAGCTGGGCATGTCTCCGTAGCTGCCTTTAATCGAGGCTCCTAATGCTGTGTGTTTAGGCATACACTGGAGAGAATCCTTTACTTCTAATTAAACTAACAATGGGATCTATGTTCTTGCTGAGCAAGTCTGAACCAGAGGAGAGCTGGTTGCCAGCCAGTTCCTTTACAGCACTATGCAATTAAACAAAATTACTGTGAAAGCAATTCAATGGATCAAGCTGCACAAGCCACCGCTATGTGCCACAGGGGCAGAATCATGGCAAGTTCTTAACAGCCTGAGGTTCTGGTTTGCACATCCAAACCTCAAACCCTACCAAAATAAGCAGAACAGTCAGTGACTCAGAATGGTGCACAACTCCCACTACTACCAAGTTCAGATGGGTGTCAGAGAAAACAGAGCAGCTTACCAATCTGCCCATAGGCCATGCTGATCAGCCGTTCATTCACCAGCTTGTCTGTTCTGGGATTTCTGGGCTGCCTTTTCATGATGTCACTCTCTGCTTGCTCATATGCCAAGGAGATAGCAGGGACCTTTGGAGGTGGTAGGACTGCTGTTAGACCCTTTCAGTTTTCCACTGCAAGTAACATTCCCTAAGTCTTCAGCCAGAGAGACAGCACTGCCCCAGAGCTCCAGCTGTAGTGTTTGGGAGTCACCTTACCCACTCCCCATCCCTAGTTTGTCCTTAGGTGGAACTGCGAGATCCTCAGACTGAGGAAGCCGTGAAGCAGGGAATGTCAATTAAGGGCACATCAAATGGTGAGTTATTTTAAACCAGCACACTACAGAAAACTATTTTAACACTTTCCTTCTACCCTTTCTTACAGGTATTTAAGAACAGTGTTCCATATCTCTTCTTGAGACAAAAGACATTTACCATGTCAGTGCCCAAGTCAATGCAGAGGATGGTGACTGTTCCCAGTGGAAGGGGTATGTTTGCAATGATGAAGATCAGGAAGGGTGTGATTTCAGGAATGTTACTGGTCAAGGTGTAAGCAATGGACTTCTTCAGGTTATCAAAGATCAGACGCCCTAGGGCAAAGGAGAGAGAGAACAATAACACTTTAGCACCAGAAGGCATCCAAGTTGCTCCTAGGCAGCTTCAGCAGTAACATCAAAAGGCAAAACTCTGGTGCAGCAAAGTGAAGAGCTCTCACACTCAGACTCTGTGCAAGGCATCACCTGTGCACATTGTCTTTTTGGTCATAGCAATCAGGGCACCAATGTATACAGCATTAGGATACTCAGCCCCGATTCCTGAAAATAATCAGGAGTCCCTGGAGGTACCCTCTGTTCTGCTCCTGTTTTAGTTACTGTTCCACCAGGGAGGAAAATGTGTCAGACTCAGCTGGCAAAGATGACTGTAGTGTTCAGTGTTAGCCAACAGGACAAAGTAGCTTTTGTTACTCAGCTGTTTCCTACTGTTACCCATACCCAAAGGGTTATGCTGATCCCATGGAATGGGAGATGACTTTGAAAAGGATGAGCAAAATGTTGCCACCTCCTTGAAAACACATCATGAAGACAAGCTTAAATAAAACAAAACCTTCCAGATGCTTCCCTCTACTTCAGAGGGAAACAGCAAGTAACACTGTTGAAGCAGGCTGCTTGGCCACCACTGTGCAGAAGTTAAAAGCTCACCTTCTTCAACGCCAGTGACAATGGAGGCAAAGTTATCATCCAGCAAAATCATGTCCGCTGCCTGCTTGGAAACATCTGAGCCAGCAATACCCATAGCAACACCAATGTCAGCCTTCTTCAGGGCTGGGGAATCGTTGACACCATCACCTGTGACAGCCACAATGGCACCCTAGTCAAGAGAGAGATGGAAAGACTGAAATCGTCATGTAACATTTTGGGCAGAAAAATATTCCTCCTATTTTCCAAGAGATGGAACACAAAAACCTACTTCACTCTGGTGTGAAGAGATCTCAGTTTCTCTCTGTCCTCCCCTCACTCCTTCCCCTGTTCTGATCAGGCTTACCAGAGAATCATGCTATTCTCTCCAAATGTGCTGGAGACTATGTAAGCATGTTGAATCCTTCTCTCCCAAGCACTTGTAGAACGTTCAGGAATGGAGTGCGTTAAGAAAGATTCTAGGATGAGATGAAAGCCTCAATACTTACTAAAGATGCTTTCCTGCAGAAAAATTATGTATTGTAGAGCAGTCTGACATCATCAGCTGAAGGCTGCTGACAGACTGAGGTCTAGTTTGGCCTTCTACCTGAGCACTGAGAAGGCTAAGCTCTGCCACTTCAGAAGGCAGCACTGATCGGTAATTTATATATTTTTTATGTATGTGTCTTGGTGTTTCTCTCTTCCCTTACCTGTCGCTGACAGCCCTCCACAATGATAAGCTTCTGCTGAGGAGATGTCCTGGCAAAGACAATTTCTGTGTGATGAATCAGGATGTCATCCAGTTGCTCACTAGTCATGTCCTTCAAATCTGTGCCATGAACAACACAAGCTTTGGCATCCCTGCAATCCAGAGACAACATCACATTTTACTTCAAGTTGAACTAAGTTTCTCATTAGCTGCATTTGCCCCATAAAACTATGGCTTTTCAGTGCTCTAGGGGATGACCAATTCCTTCTGTGCCTGAATACAGACCCAGACAGCCTCTGTACAGAAGTTTGGTGGTCACAGTTTAAAAAAAAAAATAGATAGGGAACACAAAGAAAGACGACAGCACCAAACAACAGACAAAAATCCCCATAAGCAGGCTAATTCTGTGCCTTTTTAAAAAGCACCATGGCAAAGACCAGCTGTTTTCACAGCCCTTGGCCTCTCTGCAAGAAAGGAACCACTGGCTCAAGCAGTTAGCTTCCAGCATCACACAAGTGCACTAGTCTTCTGCAGGCAATTCCTCTTGCAACAGACTGATGGATCTACATGTGGCTCTTGAGAAAGCTCACACTATGCCAGCTCAGACCATTTTACTTTTCTTCAGCAACAACAGCAAGCAATGTTATATTTAGACTGGTTTGGTACCCTGCATGCTACAATAAAATACCACCTCTCTAACCCAGCATACCATCCCTTATAGGTCTAGGAGACTATCCATGCAGCTCATGATGTCATCCAGTGTAGACAGGGAAATTCCCTACCCACCCATAAAGCCAGCAGCTGATCTGCTCAGTCACACAGCCCAGTGATCCCCAGTCTGCACTGCTAGTTTGGAGAGTCACCCTCAAGAAGATACCATAAAAAAATAAAATAGAATTCAGCCACAATACTTGTCTTTCCCAAACAACTTCATTCCACAGGGTGTCTCTATTCACAGCTCGTAAGTTACATGGCTACTCTCCAGCCCAAACACAGGCTGGGTCAAGCTAAGCAGTACAGACAACCCAGCCATTCTGCAAACTGCCTGCTTAATGCCAAAGCACATTTTCTGAGGATGCCTCAGTTCTGCACTAGGCTACAAAGACAAACATTAACCCCTAAGAGGAAGGGATTAATTATTTAAAAATTATTAATTAAAATTTATAAAAATTATAAATTATCTAATTAAAAAAATTATAAAAAATAATTAATTTATTCTGCTTGTAGGTACTGAAGTGTGCCAATTTCTCTTCCCATCCCAAGTCCTGCTCCCTCTGTCCACCTGTAATCACACCTAGGAATAACTTTGAAGAGCAGAACGGGGGTTTAAGTGGTCAAGTTTATAGGTGTGATTCAGTTCTTTTCTCTAAGCATCACAAACCAGTTAGACTTTCAGTAGCCCATTCAGTCTGGATTGTGACCAACCAACTAGGTGTTCTCTTTTTACCAGTGTTCCTATGAACTTATCTTACTAAATAAGCCCAACTAAGTGATGTCTGGGGGCAAAAGTAGGTCTCTAAAGAAAGACCTGAAATCACAGGACAGTTTCAGACTTAGCAGCACTACTGCTCAAAGCAGATCTCAAACAGCCACCTCCTGCACACTGCTTCAAATACATTTTTCTACTTGCTACACAGGGACAATTCATGGTGCTTGTGCAATGACACTAACCAGGCAAGGTGAATGCTCAGGGGGAAAATGTTAAGTCTCCCACAGTAACTAAGCCATTAGGGTGTTTAACACCACCCCCCACCACCACCACCCCCTGCAGCGTGGGGACAGACCATCAGGACAAGCAGCTATTGGGCAGTAAAAGGCTAGAAGAAAAATTGCCAAGTTTTCTGTATAGGGATTACTCCCAATTACTTCCCATGCATAAGTGACATGCACGTTCAAGACAGCCTTGTGCATTCTTCACATAACTTGTGATATGCTTTGAAAAGCCACAACATGCTGAGCTAAGCAGATGCCAAGTTTTTCATGGGTGGGAGAGATGCAGAGGGATTATCTGAGACAAGGAGAGAGGGGCAAATGCTTAATTCTTTGAATAGCTCTTGGCTTTCACCAGTCAGTACCTAGGGTTGACCTGGCTGACAGGAATGTTGAGTCGAGCAGCAATATCTTCCACTGTTTCATTGCCCTCAGAGATGATGCCAACACCCTTGGCAATAGCTTTGGCTGTGATTGGATGGTCTCCAGTAACCATGATAACCTGAAAGGCAAACAGACTGCTGTGAAAGCCTTGTCCGTATTGCAGAACAACACCTCCCAAAAGGCAGCATCTCCTGAGACTGCCACGTGGCTTTTGTGCTGCCAGTGAGCCCTGGCAAAGAGCAAGGCTGAGGTACAGGCGGGAACCTGTTACCAGAAGGCAAAGGATTGAGGTGGATGGAAGACAAGAAAATGGTTAATCCTCCGTCAACAGATCTAGCTCTGTTTCCAGGCTGTGCATTGGTATCTCATCTGTCAGTCCTGTGGGACATGCAGAACACATCTGGGGCCAAATTACAGGCTTTGGGACAGCATGCCATCAGCATGACAGTCCCCCAGCAATTTGGAGTCTAACCCATTTTTCAGTCCATTAACACACAATCATTTGTATGTAACTCAGAAATGAAGCCTGGATTAGTACCAGGTAAAATCCTAATCAATGCTTCATTCACATTGTAGCAATGCAGAGAGTAAGGGAAGCCCTTTACATCAACAGGTACAGTGCAAGGCAGTTTTCAATCCAGGAATAAACTACCTTGATCCCAGCGCTTCTGCATTTGCCAACAGCATCTGGCACAGCAGCACGAGGAGGGTCAATCATAGACATCAGTCCTACGAAGCAGAGGTTGTCTACAGGGAAGTTCAATTCATCTGTATCAAACTGGAAGCCTTCAGGGAACTGGTCATCAGGCAGAGCCAAGTGACAGAAACCTGTAACACAAACCCACGTTTGTTATGCTCCCACATATTGGGAGGCAGAGAGCTCAAAGGCTTACTGCTTCTGTACACAGCTCCACAAGAATAACGGTGCAGCATCAGAGGTTTAGTCAGGGCTACTGAGGCAGGAGTCATGCTCATACTCTAGTAACTAATGGTTGTTGCTATTAGACACAGCTTGGTTCACATGCAGTGGAACAAATCTAACACCATGTAACTCCATGGAGACTGAAGGTCCCAAATGCTTTTCTTCATTTTGGTCTAGGCAACCCCGGTTGCTGGGCAAGGCAAGACCCTGCAGACTGCCTTTTGGATGAAGGCTAAATGGCGGGACTGTTCCTGTACAAACTGAAGTGACCTTGACTCAACACTAGTTACACTGCAGGAACACAGTACAGCTCTCCACTTCACCTGTTGGTACCCTCTACACAGGAGAGTGAGGGACAGTCTTTTCCAAACTATTAAAGCTGGTTTTCCTTACCTAATACTCTCTCCCCAAGGCCTCCCAACTCAAGGTAGGCATTCTGAAAGGCATCTTTCATCTCCTCATCCAGTGGCTGCTCCTTGCCATGAATAAGAATGGTGCTGCAGCGATCCAAGATCCTCTCTGGAGCCCCCTTCATCACCAGCAAGTAACGGGATTCTGATGGGTTTGCATTTTTGTGGATAGACAGCTAGAGTGAAGTAAATTAAAACCAGTTTATAGCCATGCACTGTAAACATCACAAATGATCACCATCACTTAATGTTCTGCAACTACAGCAGCTCAGAACAGTTTGTGATACGCCGCTCTAGCTTTCATTTGCTCATACGTTAATGAAGTCCACAGACTAAGGTAATACTACGTATTCTTTAGCATTAACATAGCCACAGATGTTGTGACAGTTTTTGTGTCCAAGTTCTGCCTGTTCAGGTAATTTCTCAGCAGTTCATTGTTATTCCTAAATTCATGCCCTCCATTCTCTTATGTGTTACTGTCACACAGGCAGAAAGCATGTGCAGTCTTCTCAGCAAGTGACAACTTACTGTCAAGGCAGCTCCAAAACCTCTTGCACAGTGTAACTAAGTATGGTGCATTAAATTAATCGTCTGGAGCAGTCTACGGCAAGATTTTGGTGCCAAAAAGAGCTTTCAGGCACACTGCACACAAATTTATGCAAGTGCTTCACATATTGGCTGACCCTCCAAGAGGGCAGATGCTTACCTGGTACTTGTTGGTAGAGTTAAATGGTATTTCCACCACTTTGGGATACCTGTCTCTCATCTCCTTAACAGAACCACAGCACAATTCAATGCATTTCAGAAGCGCAGACTCAGAGGCATCTCCTGCCACTGCTCTCTAAGGAAAGAGACAAACATCATTCCAGTGAGAAGATCAGATATTTGGAGGAAAAAAAAAAAAGAAGTATTCATCTCAGCTTCTACATAACATGATATGAAAGCAAAAATAAGTAATTCTTTTATCTAGCACTAACAATACTGCAGTTCAGAATGCCAGACCTCCCAGCCTGACAGAGCAGCAGTCTTCTGGTGCCAATGTCAAGAAGCCCTTTTGAAGGGCAGAAAGTCAGACAACCAGGTGCAGTCACAGAGAGAGTCTGGAGGGCAAACTTTAAGGACTGCTTGCCACAAAGAACAGCAATTGTGAGATAAACACTGATGACAGGCTCACAAAAACACTTGCATATGCTTCTCCCACCCTAATATAAGATTAGCTTATCAAGCCTTTGGCAGAGAAGGCAGAATCTGCCCATGTCTCCTCCCCAGCTAAGGTTAGCACTGGTAGTGACCATAGATGAGGGTTCTCAGCCTCAGTGATGTGTGTGCACTGATAGTCTGGCTTGAGCTTCCTTTGATGCAATTTAAACAAAGTATTTTTTGTCCTTTTGATCTTTTGTCTATAAGAAGTTATCTTTATACTGCTTTTTTGTATCAAATACTATTAAAAACTCCTCCCTCCCAAATATTCCTTAGATGGGAAGAACTTCAGCTCTTTATCTTGGGTCTAAAAACATGACCTGAAGTTAATAGTCAGAGGACCATTAAGGAAAAATAGTTATATTCCACCATTTGTCTTACCACAGCATCAGAACACTCTTGGGAAGAAGTTCAGTAAGCATCACGATTTGACAGAATATAAGCACTGTACAGTTAATTTTGGTCCTGGCTGGGTCACAGTTCAGGAGCAGGAATCTGAATTGGCATTTGCGCCAGCACTGAACCAGCAAAGGCTTAAGAAGCCAAGACTCACCAGTGAGAACAGAATGGTAAAAGAAACAGTCTCATGACTGCTGCTCCTCCTGCTCTGGTGTCTACTACTTCCAAATCCCAGATTGAGTGTTTGTAGCTTTTAAGTGTACAAATGCCAAGACAGGGCTTCTTGGAACAGCCAGACATTGGGAAATGCCTACGAAAGCCCTGTCTGAAGTATCCAACCTCCAAATCAAACTGTAGATGTTAGTGGATGGCAGCAATCTGCTATGGGAAATGTTTCGGGTTTTTTCCTTTTTACTCAGTCTCATCTCCTCTGCCTGTGAGAGTACTAGATTACGGAAAAGACTTCACAGTGACAGATACCTCTACACTGGAGGTTCTTCTAACCCACAGCACAATCTCACTACCATTATGGGAGAACAGTGGTAAGAAACAGGACAAATGTTTCTTCCAACAACTCACCTTAAGAATCGGTACATTTTCCTGGTTGGCCTGAAACACAGCACGGTTGCAGAGACCTGCAATTCTGGACAAAGCACTCCAAGTAGCTGAGCTCTTGTCAAAGGAAGCACCTGAAAGCAGAGGAAGAACATCAAAAACCTCCCCTGCAAAAATCACCACAGGACACCAAAACCCTACAAAGCTTAGGAGCAAGAAGCCTTTAACTCAAAAATGGGAAACAAATAGAACCTCTTAGCACAACAGATTTCTTTTAATCCTCTTCCCTTCCCAGGTACTTGATCAGATGCTTTTAAGACTCAAGGGTGTAATCGCAACAGTGCAAGACAACGCGTCTGATTTCAAGATTCCAGCAGAGCCCATGCTGGCAAAGCCAAGGAACTCTGTACAGGTTATCATTCTTCTAGAAGGATCTGGGTAATGGATGTTAGGTTCCATCTCTGAGTTGTCTCATTTTATCACCCCAGAACTGGATGAAGTTGTTCCCAAAGGAACAATGCTTCAATAAAAGCCAGCATGAGAGATGTGGTGTGTTTAAGTTGCCTTCAAGGGAGATGAATTCAGACAGTTGACTGATAAGCTAACATACTTTCCATGAAGTGAAATCTTCTAGGCTTATTTTGCTTGCAGCCAAGTCAGCTGCTGCCAGCTCAAACCCAAGCGCTTCCAAGTAACACTTTATTTATAGCTTGTTACTTTGCACTAGTATTAAAGATCAAGAACAGTAAAGCAGCTTTTTTTAAAGTGGTTTGGACAAAAACAGGATTTTGGAGTAGGTGGGGGCAGGGCACAGCAGAACTACAGGGAAGAGTTTGCGCTAGTAACATGTTGCAAGGACAATTCGGAAGGCAGATGACAGTAACACTCCTAGATTTGGTTGTACTGAACAGTTCTGAAGAGAAGTGCCTCTGAATCGCACAGCACACCCAGATTTCAGATTCTTATCAGTACGTAGAAGAGACTGCCCGCTGAAGTCTTACAGTAACTTCATGCATTGCTACTGCTCTGCAAACATGACCAGGGTGTTCTGGGAAAACCTCTTTTCAAGGGCAGCCATCCAGTTCATCGTGGGAAATTTCCAGCTATATTCAGTCTTAAGTAATTTATCATCAGGGTCAACACCTCTATTGTCAGTGCTTTCAGACGACTTACATAGGGCAATCTTCATTGGATACCTTTTAGCAAAAATCATCATGTACAGAACAGCAAGTACTTCTACATACAGGGCAGATGTAAGGAGCTGAACATTCAGGAGGCTCAAATTCCAGAGTTAATTCTGTGCAAGAGTAGCCTACACGAGTTTATGGATTATACAGCAGTACAGTGCAAAGCTTTGTGCACCTCAAGTCTTCTAGCGCTCACTGTGGATCATGTAAGAAGCCCTTGTATTGTGAACTTCACTTGGACTGGAGAGCTAGAAACACAGGTTCTTAGAAGTACAGAAACACAGGAAAAACATTTTTTAATGAAATGCCTCAAGTGCTCAGAGATGCTCTTACCACTCTGGTTCTCTGTAGTATCAGCCTCGTGAATCTGATTGTCGAACCACATGTGTGCAACTGTCATGCGGTTCTGCGTCAGGGTGCCTGTTTTGTCAGAGCAGATGGTGGAGGTGGAACCCAGGGTTTCCACAGCTTCCAGGTTCTTCACCAAGCAGTTCTTACGGGCCATACGCTTGGCTGTTAGTGTCAGACACACCTGGAGGCAAGGAAGGTGACAGGTTATACGTGCTCAGACACTAATGCACTGCCACCCAATTCACTGTGGGCACAAAATGACAACCAGCTGAAGTGACTCAAAGTTCATCTTGCTTTATCAGTGCAAAACAAAACAGCAACACTCAGGCCCAGCTGCTAAGTTTAAATGATACAGTTTCAGTCTCTTTTCAGTACACCAGCAAGAAAAACAACATGGCCTGGACTAACGTTTCAGTTGAAGTTTGACTTCCCTAATCATAAGGGGATCATTTGACCTCCCAAAATAGATGGAACCAGGTTACACATGAAAAGGCCTAAAGTAGTTTTCATAACAGGGCTGCAACTTACTGGTGTTGGAATTGAGCAGCCCCAGCTACCCTTTCTCAACAGAGATTCCTACCTGGTTTCAGCTCACTTGCTACTCTGCTTCCTAAGGGTACATGGAAGTCTCTAGTCCTGTCCATCACTGCACTCTACACAGTTGAGCACACCTAGATACCCTAACCATTGGTAAAACAAACTTACAAGAACCTCTGCTGGGTCCCTGATCTAAAGGAGGGACTAGAGTGAAGCCTGCTGGATGCTCTGCCAGCCCTTCAGGGCTGGAGAGGCTGGTGTCCATATGAGTGTAGAAAACCTCAACAGCTATGAAGGAAGACTCCTTCTTGTCCCAGAAAAATGCAAGACAAGGTCCAGAACTCCTAGTCTTGCTCTCTTCAGTGGTCCAACGTCAAGTCTCTGTGCAGGTCTAGATTAGGGACCCATTTTCTTTAGAAAGAGATCTGCAGCACTTGACAGATTCAGGCAACTAGTCTGAACCCATCGAAATTTCCAAAACCTGGCCCTACCCTACAGAGTACCTTCCATTACTTTGGTGTTTACCTCTGGGAATGCACAGTGACCATGAAGTACCCCACTTCTAGAACCATACAGTAACTTATTCCATCTTTTGTCATCCAGTTTCACTCACCGTGACCGTTGCAAGCAGCCCCTCAGGGACATTGGCAACAATGATCCCTATAAGGAAGATTACAGCCTCCAGCCACGTGTATTCCAGGATGAGCGAGAGGATGAAGAAGGAGACACCCAAGAATACAGCCACTCCAGTGATGAGGTGAATAAAGTGCTCAATCTCCATGGCAATTGGAGTTTTCCCCCCTTCCAGTCCAGAAGCCAGACTGGCAATACGACCCATCACAGTGCGATCCCCAGTGCTAATGACAATGCCACGGGCAGTGCCTAGAGAGACAGGTTTTAGAAAACAGAAACACTTACAACGCACAGAATTTGTCAGTCTGTCCTAGAGTTTAGCAAGCTTTGCCCCAAGATAATGCAGGTAGGCATTCCAAAGGCCAAAGTCTGCCACCAGAGCTTTTGTTACTCTAGCAACATGAAAAAAAAAAAAGGAGGTACATGTTGCACAGCATTCTTATGTAACTGGTCAAGCTGCGTGCCCCCTCATTTCTACCCCAGGGAATCAGAAGCAGCCATCTTCAAGCACCAGTGTCCTCTTCCCTTCTTTACAAGGAGGGCCATTTTCTCTCCCAGAGGTTCTTGAGAAATATCAAGAATACACTTCAGTTTTGCTGGTCAGTTGAATGGGTGTTGGGGTTTTTTTTTTTGGTGAGTTTGCTCAGAGTTACAGCAGGAAGTTCTGCCCATATGTCTGAAACTCCTGCTTTCTGCAGAAGCTGTAGCATTTCTTATAGCTCTGCCTAACCGCCTTGGTTCACATTTATGTTATCGGCAACTCAGCACTGCTGTAGTAAGGCAGGCGTGCTCTAAAGCACACCACATAGCTGCTCCCCTAGCAGGGGCAAAAATGAAAAAACACCAACCAAACAGTAGTGTGGAGGAGTTTCCTGAGCCTGCTGTACAGCACTGTAGCTGGAATGGGCAAAGCATCTGCTGAGGATTTCCAGCCTGCTCCTGCACAGTGGGAGTAGGCTACCAATTGAGACAGCAAACTGAGTGTTTGTGTTGCTTACCTACGCAATTCAACCCCTAGCATTGGCAGTAACTTCAGGAGAGGCACGTACCTTCCACACAATTGGTGGAAAAGAAGGCAATGTTCCTGGTCTCCAGTGGGTTCTCATTGGAGAAGTCTGGAGATCTGGTCTGAGGCTCTGATTCACCAGTAAGTGATGAGTTATCCACCTACATGGAAGGGAGCACTTTGTCATACACAAGCAGGCAGATACCTTCAGCAACACAAGCAGATAAAACCCTGGGCACCCCCCCCCCCCCAACTTCTCTTCCACTCCACCACCTATTCACAGCATAGAAGATATTCTTTGAAACCAGACTAATTCACCATTTTCCAGAGTGAAGTTTTCAGACAGCCTGTCACTGCTGTACCTTGCAACCATGTGCAGAGATGATCCGAAGGTCAGCCGGAATTCTGTCTCCTCCTTTCACCTCCACTAGATCTCCAACTACAACACCTTCAGCATTTATGCTGGTCTTCTCACCATTTCTGATTACAAGGGCTTGCTGAAAAACAGTAAAGAAACAGACTTATGTCAAAAGTAACTCTTAAGGAGGGGCTCAAAAGACCAAAGTATCTTAAGATAGCTGTGCTACGTTTCTATAAAGGTTTCTACTTCTACTATTTATCTCCAATGTGTATGCTATGGAAGAAAAACAAAGCTAGTTTTGTTTTCTTGACATTAAAATCTTTGTTGCTAAGAGGACCAGATGATAGGTACGATACAGGCTGTCCATAAAGGAATCTGAGGCTTTGGGTTTATTACAACAGTTACTGAATTCCCCAAACTGCTGGAATCCATAGGGTGTCAGGAACAGTTGTCGTCTATTGGTATAGTTAGTAGGGCATAAACAGAAAGGAATTTCACAGGTGCCTTGAAACAAAGAGTTAGGAATCCATACTAACAGCCAGATCTTCTGCAATCGAAGACAATGTTTAAAACAGTTAATCTCAAGCAAGCTACAGCTTGGCAGATCTCAAGGAAATGAGGTATTCTGTACCTGAGGCACCAGATTCTTGAAGGACTCCATGATTTTGGAACTTTTTGCTTCTTGGTAATAAGAGAAACAGCCAGTAATGATAACCACAGCTGACAACACAACACCCAGGTACAGCTACAAGGAGCAGAAAAAGTGAGTCAGAGAGCAATCTGTTTGAAAGGCTTCCAGTTTGTGCAGATAAATTACTTGGCATTTAAGTGCCCCATTACAAAGCATGGAGGTACTTGCAGTCTCTGTACATTTTGTGCACAAAGGCCATCCACAAAGCTCATGTTCTTAACATAACACAAAAGGAAGTCGCTGTTCGTTTCATTATGTGGAAGCACTCCAAGACATGTTAAGCTTACACACTGAATTTCCCCATGCTTATGGGAAAAGCTTTTGGACTTAACGTTGGAGGAAGCTAGCCTGCTTTGAGCCAAACATGCTGCTCAGCCTGCCTTCTGAGGTAAAGCAGACATTTTTACTTACATTATCATTGGTGGGCTCCTCCTCTGTCAGACTTTGTATGGCATAAGCCAAAAAACATAGAATAGCACCAATCCACAAAAGAAGTGAGAAGCCTCCAAAGAGCTGCCGACAGAACTTGACCCATTCAGGAGTGGTGGGTGGAGGTGTGAGGGCATTTGGGCCATCACGAGCCAAAATCTCAGCTGCACGTGCAGGAGTCAAACCCTACAAGAGAAGTTGTTTTCACTAGCATTGTGGCAAGACATTGTGGGGAGGGTAGCCCTGAATTTGTTCCTATCACAGCAGCAAGGAGATAAAAGGTAACAGAGATGTCCATAGTTGCAATGGTCTCCAGCACAAGTGCAGGATGACAAAGCTGAATGCCAAGAGAGGAGCTGCAGGCTGCTATATGCTATTTGAGGAGTCTGCAGACCACAAAGCTACAAGCATTGAACGAGGGCAGGACAACAAAGCCACAGCCCAGTGCAATCCATCCCATCAAATTATAAAACCAATGAAAGCTGGGGAACATAAAGAACATGGCACTTTGGATTTGTCTTCCAGGAAGTTCAGCTTTCAGAAGCCAAGGTCTCTGACAGAAGTATGCCCGTCTGTGCTGTTATAGACAAACTTGTTGCTATATGCAATTATGCAGGGGAAAAAAAAAAAAACATTAAGCAAGCAAAAGCAAAGGTGCAAAACCACTGCAGTACTTTTGCACTGGCCTTTGAGGTTAGCTAGCACATTTGCACACCTCTTACTATAAAACAGTAAAATTTTAATTGCTCCTAGCCATCATTAAGTCTCTGGGCATGTGCCAGCTCACTAGACTACATCTGTGAGATAAACATTTGCTTTTATTACAAGCTCCTTAAGGGAGGGGAAAGAAAAAATTCAAATTCAAGAATCAACTCAACCTTGGAACAATTCAGAGGCAGATAACAGTGACTTTGTTAGAAACAAAGTCACTGAAGTACTGCAGCCAGGCTGTACAGTGGGAGGATGGGGAGAAGTATTTGTGAGCTCAACAGTCCTCTTAAAGCCTGGGAAAGTTAACTGGAGGAGGGGAGATTAAGCAGAAAAGAAAAAAATAGAAACACCAGAAAAACTACCAGACCACCCAGATCTCCCTTTGTGAAATGCTCTCAGTCGAGACTATTCCTTCTCAGATCAGGGCAAGGAGGCAGCAAAAAACAAGGTCTACCTACCCGATTCAAGTCTGTTCCATATTTACGATGAAGTTCATCAAGGCTTAGTTTGTGGTCATCCTGAAAGACAAGAAATGTTTTGAGGGTTGGGAACGATCACAGTCCCCACAGACTAATTAGTAAGTGCTCAGCAATTCCCACCTCAGATTTCCTAACTGTAACAGTCTGGGGAGACAGGAAGACTCTAGCTCATCTTCTCTGTGAAGAGAATCTGAATCTCATTCCACAGCTCAAAGTGGTCTCAACTTTAGTGTTCCTGTGGCTATTTGGGTACAACACGACAACTTTTTAAAACTCATTATATCTCAGTGCAATCTTCACACCTACAGACTATTCTGTCTCGGTGATTGATGGTGGTGTTTGGGTTTTTTTTGAGGGTGAGGGAGGATGGCAAAACGAAAGGAGCCAGAAAGGAAGGTAGAAACATACAGAAGATAAAATGTGTGAAATTGCATAGTTAAAAGTAATGCTGTCAGTTTAAGTAGTGTTTCTTCCCTCAAAGAGGCTCCTTTTCATAGCCAGGCTATTTTATAGTTGGACCATGCAGCAGCACAGCAGTGCCTCACTTGAAATATGTCATACTGGAGGCAGCAGATACTTTAACTTAGCATTGCCACTGAAGACAAAATCTCGTCTTGGAGCAAGCTGTAGTACCCCCTTTCCTAAAAGTGGGGCCAAAAACATGAAAGCCCAATTCCACAATGTAGAAACAAAATCTGCACCATCTTCAAGGGCAGGAGATCTAAGATGTGATTAGATGTATAGCATCGTCCAATATTCAGATGGGGATGAGACACACCTCAGAACTTCAAATACGATTAGAAGGAATAATACTGAGGTCAGTCTGAGCAGAAGACCATCAGCAAATGGAGTTGTACAAATCTGACTCCTCAGTTGGAGTGAAAGCAGCAGCAGTCTCACTCATGACAGCACAATAATGCCAGTGCTTGCCCAGGTGAGGAAACACAGCTACACTGTGCTATAGGTAACACAGGTAAGCAGACACTTAGTTTCTGCATCAACTCCATTCTGAGAAAAGAACCTCTCAAGGCCACGGCCATTTCAATGCTGTAACACTTACAGCATGTCTGGCTCGGAGACAGAGGGGACAAGAAGGCAGACCAATGCCTTCAGCCACATTGCGCTGTCAAGCCATCAACTCTTCTCTTTTAGTCATGTAAGGCACAGGGTTTTAGGGGCAGCGAACACTCTTAAAGCTACTCTGTGCCCTGCAGTCTCACCATTTGAACTTCCTTTTTAAGTTCATCCATGTCCCTCTCCTTCTTCCCCTTTTTCTTGCCGCCATGCTCAGATGTAGCAGTGGGCTCATACTTGTCTCTTCCAGCCTGCAAGGGAAGACACGGGACTGTTAGAAACATCTTCTACAGCAGTAGACATGGAGTATGCACACTACACCACCAGCCAAGGGAAAAAAAACCCAACAAAATTTTCAAAAACAAAATGAAGGTTTATTGAAGTGCCATTTGGATGAATAAAATGAGGTAGTAAGCAGACAAGTCTACTCAACAGATTTTCCAACACACAGATTAGAACTAGACTTTGTGCAAGTCTAGCTAGGAGAAAAGCAAGCTACATGCTATTCAGTCAGTCTAAATTTGTGAGCCCCAGGTCAAGCTGAAAAAGTGATGAAGACCAGAAGAAACCAATTTCTGAGTGCGTATGTATGTTCTCTTCAAGGCATTAACTCCTCCTCCTCCCCACCCCCTTCCTCAAGTCCTCCACATCCTCTGGCAGGAGCAGCCTAACAACTAAAGATAAATAAGAGGTGATCTCTCTGACTGGTGGAGTCTGGGGGATAAATTTGAACACTTTCATTCTGTTTGGCACTCTAGCTGCCTGGTTACACAACAGAAATCTGCTTTCAATTTATGACAGTTTGACTAGCAAGAATGGTACACAAAGTAGTACATTTTTCCAGACTTAATCTGTGCTCAGTCTTGTGTACACTTCACAGAGCAAATGAAATGATTAATTTAGAGCCTCTTTATTCACATGGATTTTCATTCACTTCAGTTATGGCTAATTCTACATGAAATCGAGCAGGGATTTAGATCCTGTCATGATGGAGTAAACCAGCAACCAAGGACATACAAATCATGAGTTAGTGCATATAAACAAAGACATACAAAAGCCTCTATAGAAGTTACAGGCAGAAACAATACTGAGCTACAAGAAGTTTAGGCACTGCAAGATACCAAAAGACATTGCTGGTCCTTCTTAAAGTACTCCATACATTTCCAGACTCCCAGAAGCCTTCAAAGGCAGCTTCTGCACATGGGACCTATTAAAGCACTGCTATGTTTTATGCAATGAGATTTTCATCCCTTCAAAACATTTTGAGATGAAACAGCAGTTAGTGGCACCAGAGTCAAACCATTAACAAGATTAAGAAACTGTTTCAAAGGCATTGCCTTGATTGATCATTTCATGAGCTCCTCAAATCAGAAACTGGATTCCTGCGAGCAAACCAGACACAGAAACTATTGCTGAGATTCAAGAACTGTCCTGTTGAGCAGCAACCACAGCAATGTTTTATTATTTACTCTAAACAGAAGTAGACACCAAAACCAAAAGTGAAACTACACAAAAAAAAAAAAAAAAAAAAAAAAAAAAAAAAAACAAAAAAAAAAAAAGAAAAAAAAAAAAAAAAAAAAAAAAAAAAAAAAAGAACCAACCCCCCAACTTTTCTAAATGAAACCACTGGTCACATCTAGACAAGGATTTTTATTGTTCTGAGTAAGCTCTGTGTGCACCACTCTGCAGCCAGTCACACATTCCACATGCACAGAAACCCTCTCTTGCCTGTTCATCCAGGCAGGCTTTGCATCCCCCACATCCTTGAATGTAGCTAAAGAGCTGAGCAATGGAAATAGTCTTTAGTGTGGAGGAGAGCAGAGCTGTTTGACTCCTCTCCTCCAGGAAAAGGACACAAGAACTACAGGCTGTCACCATTCCTGACATTTTCTTCCTTGCACCTCAACTCCTGTTTCACCTCTGAAAAAAAGCAAAAGCCACGGAACTTTAACCAGTCCTCACATTCCAGCATCACAGGAATTTGCCATGGGGCAGTTCACAGAAAGTCACCATAAAATCTCTCTCCTGCAGTCTCCGAAGGAAACAACTTTGACTTCTGCTTGAGCTTTAGCAGACAAGTCCCAACACAGTCTTGCACAAAAACACATGCTTCTTGATTATTGCTTAAGACAAGAAATGATTTCTAACGAAGATGAAGGAGCTAATGCCTTGGCTAGCAGTCAATCATTTCCAGCTTCTCACTTCCCCCCAAAAAAGCTCGACAAGCTTTTGCAGGTGATCTAAGTAAGTCCTGGTTCTTTGAAGCTTTCTGTCAGTAACTACTCAGCTCATCAGGGGCAGCAGTGACCAGCTCATGAATATTAGACTGTCCAGTGCTTTCAGCTGCAGAGGCAACCTAAGTGGGCAAACATGACAAGGTTCACTGCCCTTGCTGAAGCATGATTTGCTTTAAATAAAAATAAATGTTTAAAAAAAAGAACCACCAAAAAAACCCCACACCACACCAACAAAATCCCCATCTATCAGCTGCTGTCAGGACAAAATGCAGATAGAGGTTCTAATGGAAGCCATCTTACAAAGGAGATCAGGTCTTCACTTAAAAAAACCCACCAAAAAAAAAAACCCCAAAAACCCCACAACCAACACCAATCCAACCAAAACCTTTCCATTCTGTTGCTTCAGCACCACATTCCACTCTTACAAGGAAGGTAGGTCAGTAACGTTAGTTTCAGCTCTTGCTACAGGATCATTTCATGCAGAGTATGAGCTTCCTGCTCCATCATTCAAATCTGAACTTGACACAGATCAAAGTTTGTCTCTGTTCTAGCCTCCAGGGCCATTACCTCTCTTAGGGCAAAGTGAACCCAACCTGTTCAACAAAGGCTTGTGCTGGCCAGGCTACTATAACGAGTTCACCCCACTCCTCTGGGCTGTAGAATTTCCTTGCTCTCCCCTCCTTTTCCTGCTGTACAATGAGAAGAAGGCCCATGGAGCTCCAGATCCGAGAAATCATCACATGGCCTGAACACAAAAGAAGGCCTGTCTCGTTAGAAATGTCACTTCTGCTACTTGACTTAGTCTAGGAACTCTGACTCATCAAAACTGCTACAGGAAAAAAGCTTTTTTTCTTTTCTCCATGCAAGATTATTTTTTTCCATTGGCTTCAGCACAACATTTGTACACATCAGCGTAAGAAGTTCTAGGCAGCCCCCTGAAAATCCTGTTGTCTTTCAGATACAGTTTATGCTTTTCCGCTCTGCATTGATTAAGCCATTCATGCCTGATGTTCTCGACACAAGCCACGACTGACCAGGAAACGGGCGGGAGGAGTGCGAATCAGCAGAGCAGCTCAGAAGTACCCTATGCTACCATCACCTAATGGAACAAGAAATGTCAAGGAAGAGCCAAAACAAATTACAGTCTCTGGAGGCCTGGTCTGTTCTAGTACTTAATGTCATTATAATCAAGAGTGCAGAGGAAACAGAAAGTTACTGTCCTGCTGCCTCATGAAGCAGTCTTCAGAAAATATATTAACCAGATGAGTCATGACAGACTAGGCTTACTGGACTGGAAACATCACTCCAGGAGCCTATGTAATGTTAGCAAAATGTCTTCTCTGGATCCTTCTTACTCTCTCTGAAGAGTTGTATTCAATCCCCCATCTTTAATCAAAAGTCTAATCAACTGTATCAACTGAACAGAATCTCAGCATCTAGGACAGTACAAAATTGTTTTTACTCAGCAGCAAGTAATTGCTCACTGTCAGCAGACTGTTGCTTCCCAAAATATGAAAGAACACACTCTCCTCCCTTAAAATCTGATCTAAACCTTGCAAGAATTTTCATCATCAGGGTAAAAACAGGTCTACACACACACCTTAAGCCTTCTCTGGATTTCTTGTGTTGCTGCTCCAAGACCCAAATGCTTTCCAAGTACCACCACTGCACAGCTGAGCAGTCTTTCCTGGATATTTTTTTTGGTACCGTGCCAATTATGGAGTGTCATCTCCCACATTTTTTGCCTGGAATATTAGTGTATCTAGCATCAATACTATCACCTCTAGCAGTTGTTAAACACATGAAGATGAATTGACTGGACATCGTTCTCCCCTAAAGGAGCTGGTGACTTCAGCTGTCCCTTGAAAAGGACTGGGTGAAGCACAACCTTCTGCAGTTTTCAGGATCCCACTAGATAGTGGGATAGCAACCTACAGGTACAGACCACTTGCCAGAGACACTTTATCTGGTTACACTGTTTCTACAAAAATACATTGACTAGGACCAGAGGTTTGTGTTTGTTGGTGTTTTGGGTTCCTCCCCCCCCGCTCCCCGCCACTGCCTTTGGCAAAACGAGTATCATCTAGTCACAGCAATAAAAAGTGGGAATGAAAGACATGGGAGCGGGGAGAGCAATATATTAATATTTCTTAATTGCACCTGATAAGGATTGCTTTGATTTGCATAATTTTCCCTCACTCGGTCCATTATGCAATAAGCCTTCCCAGCTTCTAACAGGAAGAAAAAAGAAAAAAAAAATCACCCAGAAGTGCAGCTCAGGCATTAGCACTAACCACCAGAAGCAACTCTAAACACGCACTAAGGGCTGTGTGCTGTGCCTGAGCAGCAAGGGAGATGAAGTGAGAAATGCTGCTGCCTGCAGATGGCTTCCAGGCAACTCTGCGCAGAACTGAAATCCTGTCTGCTTTCCTTCACTACACACACCCCCTTGGATAAGCTGCTTTTGGGGCTGAACGACGTACTCCAGCAGTTCACAGCCCTCTCCTCATCCCGTTACCATTTAAAGTAAAACAGACACTCTGCTCGGCTTCTCCTCACAGCTGCAGAGGCAACGAACTTGCGCCCTCACACTTAATGCTCTTACTTTCTCGCGTGAGAGCATGGGATGGAAGAAAGTTTTCCTTTTTGGGCACCCTTACTTGGACCAGGCGCGTACTGTTCAGTGTGGTTTCCACAGAGTGCCTTTTTCACAGCCTTGCTCTTGTCACATGCCATTTACAGAGGGTCCCCAATTAGCTACATGCATTCGTATGAACAAATCTTATGACTTGCTACCAGAAAGCCCGAGGCAGCCATGCACTGCTGAATGATTCCTCATGTTGGCACTTCACTTTAAGGCTAATTGCTTTATTATCCATACAACCTATGGATAATCTCAAATGGGAATGAAACAGCTAACAGCCTTCCATACTAGAAAGTTTTAGTACTCTCCTAGCAGCCCATCTAAGGCAGCCCTAGACCTCAAAATCTCTTGTATCTTTTTTTTTTTTCACTACAGTCATATATATATATACACACACACAACTGACGCTTCTTCAAGATTTAAAAAAAAAAAAAAAAAAAGACTGCAATAACACCAAATCCCCCATTTATCTTTTAGGCCATGCAGACTCTGTTGCCCACCAGACTGAAAACACATCACACTGGGCTTGACAAGCATCAAAAGGCCTTCAGCGAGGGGAAAAAAAAAAAAAACACACATAAATTTCTTCAATTCCACCCTACAAATTCCGTTTTTCCAAGTAACTGTTCAGCCATGTTCTTGCAGCTCTCCTACCACTCCTACGGTTATGTCAACACTGCTGCTAAAGTGCTACGCCGATGAGGACAATGCAAAGGTTAGTCAACATTCGAAGAGCGCTTGGAGAAGACAGAACACCTGGAGGAAGGGACAACACTACCGCCTCTGCTAGTCTCTCCATGCCCTGTGTGACTGCCATCTCCCTCAACAAGTGGAGAAACTGGGGGGTTTTCCAGAAATGAGTCTAAACCAAAGGTAAATAAAGAAACTACACACTTCTAGTTCTACAAGATACACAGGGAAGTATTTAAAAGATAAAACACAAACATCCGAACAATAAGACACCAGAAGCTGATCGTTACTTTTTCAAAATAAAAACCGGAGCAGCCACAGAGGTATTTCTGCTCTACACATGATGTTTGTTCACAACGTCCAACTACAAAATGTCTTTGCTCCTGTTCACGAAAGACCCTTTACATACACTTCCTTTTAGTTAAAAGATATGATTCGACTTCAGGGCTTCTCCTTTCGGGCAGAAATTGGAGCAGTGCCTTCTGGAAAGCTTCTATTCCCCGACTGCCTCCAGGACAGACACCGTAACAAAGCCGGGGCAATCAGCTCTCTCCTGCCACCAGTTCCCACCTCGCCCTCACTGCTACCACAGGAGGCAAATTAGCCCAAATAATCCTGACAACTGCCCTTCCCCCCCCGTCCCCCAAACCCGGGCCCTGTGTGTCAAGAAGTCTAAAGTACTCTTAGAAGCAGCCCCGCTCCGCAGCTGAGCTCCAAAAGGGCATCAGATAACACCAGCCCGTGGGCTGCAGGCCCCACGCGCACGGGGAGCAGCAAGGAGGGAGGCCTTTTTCGGGAAGCGGACTCGACGTGAAGAGGAAGGCGGCGGGATTTGGGCCCGGCTCACCGGCACATGGCCCTCACCGCGGCCTTGTCTGCGCCCGCAAGGAGCGGCCGCCGGCGGCTCGCTTCACCCTGCGTGCCTCCCGCCCCTCGGCCCGTTACTTCCTTTTTCGCCAGCGAGGGAAGGAAGGAGGACGGGCGGCCGGTCGCCCGAGCACGCTGCTCTGGGGCAGGCGGCACCGGCGCCGCCCTCTTAACGGCTGCTACCGCGCTCCCCGGTCCCGCCGCCCTCACACAGGACGTGGCCGCTCCGTCGCCTCAGCCCAGACAAAGCGGAGCCCCGCCCGCTCTAGCTGGAGGAAAAAAGGGTAACCGGCCACTGTCCGCCTCCTTGAATTTCCCACTCCCGGCCGCATGCCCACGCCCCGGTCATCCGCTCCGCCCTAGCCCGCCCGGCTGAGCCCCGCCGCTCACCCCTTTGCCCATGGTGGCGGGCGACTNTTGGGACGCTCCTCTCCGCTGCCGCAACCACCCGCAGCTCCAAGCACCGCCGGCTTCCCGCCGCATAAAGAGCCCTTGCCACACTGCCCCGCCCCGGCCCGTCCCGCCGCACCGCCCCCTCCGAGGCGGCGGGCAGGCGGGGATGTGAGCGGCTACCCGGGAGGGGGGTAGCTGTGGGCGGGAGCGGTGCCCGCGGGGCCGGCCCCGGGTGCACCTTGGGGCTCACCTCGGCTGCCCTGGCCGCTCCTTGCCGCGCTGGGGGGAGGCGGGTCGGGGCGCGGCGGCTCCTTCCTGGACTGAGAAAGCTCCTCCCGCCCTCCCGGGGCGCGAGGCCGCAGCGGGAGGGGTCGCTGGGCCAGGCCTCAGGGCCGGCCCGGTGCTAGGCCCTCCGCTTCCCTCCCCATCCCTCCCCATCGCTGGGTTTCCCGAGGGTCGTGCCGGCACACCCCCTCCTCACGGAAGCGTACGGGACCTCCGGAGGTCCCTTGCCATTGAAACCTGAGCCTGTGCCCTGCTCCGTGGGTAAGCTCTGAGGAACAGGCGTGGGTGCCATGGCGCCCACGAGGCTTCAAAGCTTCCGAGGCTAAAACTGGCTCCCATCGCTGGGATATGTGTGTGTGTTTGTCAGAAACATCTTTAAAGCGTGGCCGTCGCTGCATGTGGTGATCAGGGACTCCATAAAAGAGTTACAGGGCATCTTCCAGTGCCCTCTGCTGCTCAGGGAGACAGAGAATCATAAAATCGTTCTGGTTGGAAAAGACCTTTAAGATCACTGATTCCAACCCAAGACCACCATGCCCACTAAACCATGTCCTGACGTGCCGTGTCTACATGGTATTTTAAACACTTACAGGGATGGCCAGCATGTTCCAATGCCTGACCACTTTTTCTATACAGAAAGTTTCAACAAACTCCAACCTAAATCTCCTTTGACACAACCCAAGGCTATTTCCTATCATCCTATCTCTAGTTACTTGGAAGAGACCAACACCCACCTCACTACAACCTCCTTTCAGGTAGTTGTAGAGAACGAGAAGGTCTCCTCCCCTCAGCTTCCTTTTCCCCAGACTGAACAACCCCAGCTCCTTCAGCTGCTTCTCCCAAGACTCCATCTCCAGACCCTTCACCAGCTTCCTTGCCCTTCTCTGGATGCACTCCAGCGCCTAAATGTCCTTGTAGTGAACAAAACTGAACCTAGTAAAGGTGTGGCCTCACCAGTGCTGGGTACAGGGAGGACAATAATTTTGCTGGTCTTGCTGGTTGCACTATTGCTGAAACAAGTCAGGATGCTGTTGGCTATTCTTGGCCACTGAGCACATGCTGGCTCATGTTTAGCCAGCTGTCTACTAGCACCCCCAGGTGCTTTTCTGCTGGGCCACTTTCCAGACATTCTGCCTTAGGCCTCAAAGTCTGGGAAAGATGGATGCAGAAATTGTGACTCCATGTTTGATCACTTTGCTTTTTATTTCTGCCTAGATTCTCTGGCAAAGAGTACCATCTGCTCTTTTTCATTCTTGACAGCTTAGTAGAGCCTCCACGATCCTTCATGAGCCTGGAAATGAGAAAATGTTTATTGCCTCTTCCTTGGAGGAGGCTTCACCTGCTGAGGGCCCCCAAAAATAAGTTGGGAACTTTCTTGCGGGCGAGGAATGTAGTTTTGACATTTCCCAGCTCAGCAGGGCTTGAAGCTCCCCTCTGCAAAAGAGAACTGAATTCAGGCCTTAGACATCCACCACAAGAGCTTGGTCACTGAACTCTTTGTCTCCAGACCCATGTATGTAAAGGGAAGAGATGCCACTGCAACCACCACTTTTTTATAAAAGGTGGTGAGGATTTGTTGTTACTGTGCCTTAGACCTCNGGGCGCGAATCAGTCGGCTGAGAGCGAAGAGCGGGACTCAATCGGCGCCACGTGCCCCGATGGGCAGCAGGTGCGGAACAATAGCAGCGCCCCAGCCGCCGCTCGCCTTCCTCCGCGGCTCCTCACCTTTACCTCACCCCCCCTCCCCTTCTACCCCC
>VWZE01021251.1:188792-234410 GCA_013396675.1 Eubucco bourcierii | reverse complement strand
TCCCTCCCCATCGCTGGGTTTCCCGAGGGTCGTGCCGGCACAACCCCTCCTCACGGAAGCGTACGGGACCTCCGGAGGTCCCTTGCCATTGAAACCTGAGCCTGTGCCCTGCTCCGTGGGTAAGCTCTGAGGAACAGGCGTGGGTGCCATGGCGCCCACGAGGCTTCAAAGCTTCCGAGGCTAAAACTGGCTCCCATCGCTGGGATATGTGTGTGTGTTTGTCAGAAACATCTTTAAAGCGTGGCCGTCGCTGCATGTGGTGATCAGGGACTCCATAAAAGAGTTACAGGGCATCTTCCAGTGCCCTCTGCTGCTCAGGGAGACAGAGAATCATAAAATCGTTCTGGTTGGAAAAGACCTTTAAGATCACTGATTCCAACCCAAGACCACCATGCCCACTAAACCATGTCCTGACGTGCCGTGTCTACATGGTATTTTAAACACTTACAGGGATGGCCAGCATGTTCCAATGCCTGACCACTTTTTCTATACAGAAAGTTTCAACAAACTCCAACCTAAATCTCCTTTGACACAACCCAAGGCTATTTCCTATCATCCTATCTCTAGTTACTTGGAAGAGACCAACACCCACCTCACTACAACCTCCTTTCAGGTAGTTGTAGAGAACGAGAAGGTCTCCTCCCCTCAGCTTCCTTTTCCCCAGACTGAACAACCCCAGCTCCTTCAGCTGCTTCTCCCAAGACTCCATCTCCAGACCCTTCACCAGCTTCCTTGCCCTTCTCTGGATGCACTCCAGCGCCTAAATGTCCTTGTAGTGAACAAAACTGAACCTAGTAAAGGTGTGGCCTCACCAGTGCTGGGTACAGGGAGGACAATAATTTTGCTGGTCTTGCTGGTTGCACTATTGCTGAAACAAGTCAGGATGCTGTTGGCTATTCTTGGCCACTGAGCACATGCTGGCTCATGTTTAGCCAGCTGTCTACTAGCACCCCCAGGTGCTTTTCTGCTGGGCCACTTTCCAGACATTCTGCCTTAGGCCTCAAAGTCTGGGAAAGATGGATGCAGAAATTGTGACTCCATGTTTGATCACTTTGCTTTTTATTTCTGCCTAGATTCTCTGGCAAAGAGTACCATCTGCTCTTTTTCATTCTTGACAGCTTAGTAGAGCCTCCACGATCCTTCATGAGCCTGGAAATGAGAAAATGTTTATTGCCTCTTCCTTGGAGGAGGCTTCACCTGCTGAGGGCCCCCAAAAATAAGTTGGGAACTTTCTTGCGGGCGAGGAATGTAGTTTTGACATTTCCCAGCTCAGCAGGGCTTGAAGCTCCCCTCTGCAAAAGAGAACTGAATTCAGGCCTTAGACATCCACCACAAGAGCTTGGTCACTGAACTCTTTGTCTCCAGACCCATGTATGTAAAGGGAAGAGATGCCACTGCAACCACCACTTTTTTATAAAAGGTGGTGAGGATTTGTTGTTACTGTGCCTTAGACCTCTTTTTAGAGATTCTGATGCATGTGGTGCTTGCAGTTGTGCAGGATGCTCCATCTTTTTGAATCCAGCTAGACCTGTCAAAAGCTTGACCGACTCAGTACTGAGGTGCTTTTGGGGCTGAACATAGTGAACTTTACTAGCAGTGAGATCAGACACAACTTTAGACAGCAGGCCAGTATTTTAGGATTACTTTTTTAGTCTTTTGGATAAGCTCCATTTTGTGCCTCTGATGGTCTTTAGGGGATCTGGCAGTGTTCACACCGGGAGACTGGAGCTTTGGTTTTACCAAGAAAATACATGGCTCCTGGGCAGCCATCTCCCTCCCAGGCTGCAATGTCCTGGCCCCAAGGCAGCATTCTCAGTTATCTCTGATTATTATTATTATTATTATTCATCCTTGTGGTTTTCTTTTAAGACTCCCCATGAAAGACTCGACTCTTGCCAGCAGGCAGGGAGAAGGGGATAAGAATTAGGAACTGGCTAGAAATGTCAGAGCCAGAAATCAGTTATTAATTTAATTTTGACTTCCTTAAGAGCAATCCACCTAATCAAACTTGGGTTTCTTTCTGTGTTGCAATGAAGCATCATCAATAGGACGTCCAGACAACATCTGAGCTATATTGTCACTTGAAGCACCATGTTACCGTTTTGGTTACACTATCAGTTTGATCCATCTTTTGCCTCGAGGTAGATGATGCATTGCCATTTCTTTGCAATGTGAAACTGTGGAGTGCAACTGTGGTGCTGTCAACCCAGACCAAGTGTCTCTTTGAGGAGAAAAATGCATCTCAGTTCTGTTACTGTCAGTGATTTAAACAGAAAGGAAATCCATAATGGTCAAAGGAAATTTTATTATGTCAAACCAGGCAGGGAGGGTACAGTACTTGTGTTCTCCTCCAGTAATAGCTATCAGTGAGTTTAGCTTAAAAGAAATCAGGACAGCTCTGTTTTCAGTATCTACAAGCAATTACAAACTCTTTTTGATACCTTGGCAGTGCAACCGAGAGCAGCAGAGATAACATACAAGGAACTTTACTCCTGCCAGCAGGTGAGATGCAAATCATGTTTTAATACCTGAAATTTCCTGCTCTGTGGCTTGTGTGTCACTCTCAGTTCATCCTGGGAGTAATCACAAATCATTGTTTTGCAGATTTGTGGCAATGCATCACATTTTTGCCTTCAGAGCACTCACTCTTTGTGGTGTGATTGTGGGCTTCTGAACAGTTGAATTCAAGGGGTAGGTAGCACAGGATGTGATGAAGGGAGTGGGCCATAGGCAGACAGTGCAGGGTGTCATGTGAATGCCTGCTGCTGTGGACATCCTATGTCCCTTCTGCTGCCTATTTATTTGTTTCTTTGTTTAATTTTACAGCACAGATTTCTGTTGGGACCATTTTAGGGACAGGAAAATAGAGTCACAGAGAGGGAAGGCAGGCACAGAGAAAGCCTTTAGCAGGTTGTAAATAAGAGTCCAAGAGTCTGAAAGCCCTTTGCTGTTGTTGCTAGATATGACAGCTTCTGCTCAGGCATATTCCTGTTTCCAGTAACAGACTGCATGTAGCTCAGCACAGAGAAGCAAATCTTTATTTGTGCAACTGCCACAGCCTAGGGCTACATATGCTGCAAAAAATAAGATACCAGCAGCAGATAATATCTGAAATGGGAAAGAATGTAATTTCCCACCTGATTTTTTTTTTTTCCTTCTTTTTGGGACATCTTCCATGTTCAGCAGCATTTTGCATGTATTGCAACAAGCACCACACTTTGGCCTTCACCTTGGAAACCACAGCCACTCCTTCAGTGACAATTAATATGTAAACCCTGGAGTAATTTGCCTATGGACAGTACAGTGCCCTTCCCAGCAAAGAGGTAAAACTCCTGTAGCTCCCACTTAGCAGGGAAAAAAAAAAGGAACAGAGCTGGAGAGCTGGGCCCAGATAAGCTATTTTCCTACATCCACTTGTACCTTATCGCAAGAGACTCCAGAGGATGGGGTTACCCTCAGCAGAATAAGGCAGGCAACAAAAGAAGCAGTAGAGCAGATAAAGCAAGATGTGCTCAGCATTACCAGTGTGGTTCAGAAAGGTGGTCAGCAGGGATTTTGTGATTTTTTGGGAAGGTAATTCCCTTACGAGCAGACCCAGAGAGGTTAAAATGATTGTATATAACTGTATGTATAAAACTGTCAACTTTCCTTCTGTAATTGCAGATCTCTCACCTCCTGCTGGATTTTCCTCTGCCTTTAATGAGATCCCTTTAAGGGATAAGGCAGTGATTCCATTAAACAAGGGGAGGAAAACAATATCTAACTATGGGGGGAGCAAAGATCAAGATTCACTATACCTGGCCGTGCTTGGCTAAGCTTCTTCCTGCGCTTTTTTCCCCTCCTTCTGGCTGAGTGAGACAAACATATTGCATTTTGGACAGTATTTTGCATTTTTCTAAAGCCTTCCAAGTCATTCAAACACTCTTGCAAAAACATGGCAAAGGCTCCTCAAAGGACCTGTGAATTTTTTTGCTCAGGCTTTTACCTCTGCATATAAACAGTTTTACCTTCCTTCAGAGTGATAGCCTCGAGGGCTGCAGAGGCGAGGGGCAGAAATACACAGCATTCCGGTCATTTCAAGTGCCTCAGTGTTATGCCCGTCCAAAATTCCTGGGCCCTTGGCACTTCCGTAGGTGGGAACTTTGGCTGCTTAGCCTTTCTCAATAGTAAGCTCAAAGGGTCTCAGCCCAAGAACTTAAAAACTGTGGTCGTTTTGTCTTTTACCAGGGAGGGGGAGGCTGATTGGAGTCATGCGGTGAATCAGATCAATGTGTGGGTTTTGGGAGAGCGTGGTTCTTGTCCAGCTGCTAGGAGTTGGGGTTTTGCTACTGGTTCATAAATCCCCAAAGACTAAGTTGGAGGGAGGGATGATGCGAGAGCACAAAAAGCAAAGCCATTGCCAGGACATTGAAATACACTACTCAAAGATTTGTTCTTCTCCAGGAAAATTGTTTAGGAATCCACGAATCAAAAAAGCAATCATAGAATGGTAAGGTTGGAAGGGACCTCAAGGATCATCTAGTTCCAACCCCCTGCCATAGGCAGGGACACCTCCCACTAGTACAGCTCACTCAAGGCCTCATCCAATCTGGCCTTGAACACATCCAGGGAGGGAGCATCCACAACCTCCCTGGGCAACCTGTTCCAGTGCCTCACCACCCTTACTGTAAAGAACTTCCTCCTAACATCCAGTCTAAATCTCCCCTCTGCCAGTTTAAGCCCATTGCCCCTTGCCCTGTCATTGCAGGACCTTGTAAATAATCCTTCCCCAGCCTTCCTGTAGGCCCCCTTCAGATACTGGAAGGCTACTATCAGGTCCCCTCGAAGCCTTCTCTTCTCCAGGCTGAAGAGCCCCAACTCCCTCAGCCTGTCCTCATAGGAGAGCTGCTCCAGCCCTCTGATCATCTTTGTGGCCCTCCTCTGGACCCGCTCCAACACTTCCATGTCCTTCCTGTGCTGAGGGCTCCAGAACTGCACACAGTACTCCAGGTGGGGTCTGACGAGAGCAGAGTAAAGGGGCAGAATCCCCTCCCTTGCTCTGCTGGCCACGCTGCTCTTGATGCAGCCTAGGACTCGGTTGGCTGTCTGGGCTGCATGTGCACACTGCAGACTCATGTTGAGCTTTTCATCAACCCAGACTCCAAGGTCCCTTTCCTCAGGGCTGCTCCCCAGCCATTCACCACCCAGCCTGTATTTGTGCTTGGGATTGTGCCTACCCAGGTGCAGGACCTTACACTTGGCCTTATTGAATTTCATCAGGTTGGCCTGGGCCCAAGGGCAAAAGGTTAAACTCTTGCTCTAGACAAATCTGTTACATGCATTTAAGTGACAATTCTCTTTGAAAGCTTATAATTGTAATCTATAGCTCTATTTTTAGTTACCAATGCTGTTTTTAATTCACCCTTCTCTGCCAGTCAGTTATCTGAGAGATAGTGAAGCTTTGAAATCCCTAGACTCGCTGGAACCACAGTGTGTATCTGTGTGTGCACTTTGTCATTCCAGAGCAGATATATCGAGTGCTGTGCAGCTTTCACCTCTGCAAATCATTTGAACACTAGTGGCTGTAGGGGGACTATATCTAAATACGCTGAGGGTTGAGCCCAAAAATGTCTGCATGTACTCTGTTTTTTTCTTTTCCCTCCCATTTGCACCTGCCTCTGCTCTGTAGCAAGATGATTGCCTCTAAGTATATGCAGGCTGGTGAAAAATGACAGATTTCTGGGTTTTTTTAAATCCATACTTTGATTATTTTTTGCCTAGCTGTGAGGGCAGGTGGGTGTAATATTGGTAGGTAAAAGATTGTTGCTTCTGGGTGAACAAGGAGAAGTAATAAAATACAAGTTGCCATATTAGAAACAGCTCTGGCATTTTACTGTGCTACAGCTGTTTTGTCAACGATCTGAAATGCATTGGTAACTGTCCATTTAAAATATTGGTTAGAAAAACACATTTCCAAAGAGAAACACCCTAAAGTCAGGATGTGCCCAAGCCCATCCTCTACTGTCTCCACCAGTCTGCTGTGGTGCAGCCTTGCCACATCCAGCATATCAGGTGGAATGGTGTTCGGAGAGTGAGGAGCCAGCTTTAATAGACTGAGGTTTGTCTTCACCTGACATAAAGATTTATTTCCTAAGACTTCAATTCTCTGAGTTTGAGAGGTCCTTTTAGCAGGGCAGCCTGAGGTCTTAAAGAGAGGAAAGCAGGCTGAAGTGAATCCTCACTGGCTGCAACCTCAGAGGCTGAGATCAGCACAGAACTCAGTGCCTTGCCTGTTGACCGATGGCCAAGAAAGGGTGATGGTGGGATCTTAAGACCTATCTAGTGGTGCTCCACTGTGTTGATCATATCTTCTAGTGTATAATCTGGCTTAAGTAAGGCCATGTTTTCCTTCCTCATACCTTATGCAGCTAGTAGGGATATTAAAACTGGGAGTCCCTGGTAGGAAAAGGGAGAATATGGCTGAAACTTGTTGATCTGAAATAGCCTGAATGTGATGGATTTCTAAGCAGGCTACATAAGCCATCAAATTGACAGGGGTGCTGGGGGAGGACTGAGAATATTTTTCCCAGCATGACAGGGTTGGATTTTCTGGAGGTGGCTGCTTCTGTTCCCGTAAAAATGATTACTTTAATACAATATAAAATCAACAATGTGAGTTTGGGCACCTATGGTCTTAAATAGCCACGTCCTTAATTTTCATTTAAGTCTGCATCCATAAATAAAATATTTGATATTCTTCTCTAAGATAACTGAGTTCTGCACAAGATGTTCATTCTGGCCCTGGTTCATCAAAACACTTAAGTGTTTTTGCTGAATCAGGGACTCACTTCTCAGTGGAGCAGGCACTTTTTATTCAAGGAAGGTGAGAGCGTGGTGCAACCTTACCTCACTGTGTGGGCTCTTTTGGCAAGTGCTGCACACTAATAAGTTATGGATTAGGATTATGTTCTCAAGGCCCATACTCCTGCTCTTCCACCTTACACATTTTTAAGATGGTAGTTATCAAAGGGAATGCTTGAGCTAGTTGTTGGTTAGAAGTGGTACTGTTTTGGGATGGTTTTTTTGTTGTTGTTGTTTTGGGTTTTTTTTTGTTTGTTTGTTTGGTTGGTTGGTTTTTTTTGTTGTTTGGTTTTTTTTTTTTTTTGCCCCTGAATGAGGGAAATAATTCTATACAGCCTTGCAATTGTAGAGAAAGGGTTGAAAATACTTGGCTCTGAAATGGAGTCAGTCACTGTGCAGGTTCATTTCTGGGATAATCCAGCTCCTGTGAAGATTTTTGGGAAAAGCTACCAAACCAGGTATGATAAGGCAAGCACTATAGAGCAGGCATTTTAGTGGTTGCCTCAGAAGCAGCATGTGGTAAGGAGGAAACCAAAATGAAAAAAGGCATTCAAAGGATGTCTTGCTAAGAAAGAGGGAGGGCAACCACATTATCCACGAGTCTGGAGTTGTGTCTGGATGTCCCAAAAAATCCATTAGCAAGGAGCAAGAGCTTTGCCTCACCACCATAATCCCCTGTCCTTTCCTTCTGCCACCCTGACACTTCCTGTCTCTTGCAGCAGCTGTGTTGACTCAAGTGCCATAGACAAAAAACGTAAGAACCAATGCAGAAAGTATCCTCCATTTTTTTCCCCTTGGAGTCTTTTATGTTAGGATATGCTCTTGTATTGTGTCTACACAAACAGCAGTGCCAGCACAAGGCAGCATTACCTTAAACTGGCATTGTGACCACAGCATGGAATCCAGGAGCCCTGAGATACACTGATAATCAAGTATAGACCCTATATGGGTCCCATAGCTTATAATGGCCAACAACTTCACAGCTGTTAGGAAAAGCATCCTGCCCACCTAAAATTAATAAGGAAATGCTTTTGTCGCCTTCAGGCACAGAGGCAGAGCCTCAAGTAGGATACCTCCGGGGGCCCGGAGCCAGGGAAAGGGCTAGGAAACACCTCATTCTCACTCCAGTCTGGATTTGGGACAGTCTGAGTATGGTCCTAATCCCTGACACTCAGAAGTGCTCCTGAATCCTGGAGTTTACATGCAGAGAAATTGCTTATCAGATTGACTGAAATGCACAGTAATTCTAGGAAAGAGTAAGGATGTTGGTGGCCAGAGTAAGGATGTTGGTGGCCAGAGTAAGGATCCTGGTGGCCAGAAGCTGCAGGCCTTCAGTAGTTCTAAACTGTGTTTGCAGAGGGAGTTTTGTACCCTGGGAAACACAAAGCACATACACGTGATTGGTGTTTATAGCCAGGGCTATTTCAGGACAGTGTAACTGCTGGGAAAAAGGATAATTAAAAAAGGGTTTTGATACAGACAAGATAGCTCCATAAAATCTTCCACTGCCTGAGACACAAAGCCAGCAAAAATAAGCTTCACCAACAAATACAATTCATCCCAGCTCTTGTGGTGGGGAAATAAGGCCAGAGGACTGCCAGAACAGTGGGTTGCAGTTCATGGCACGAGTGCATCAGTATCATTATAGCCTTGAGATGAGCAGTTACCCTTAGTAAGAAATGCACATTCAGCAGCAAAATTGTTCTCTGCAGATGGGCTGTAGCCCAAGGATGTGTTGTGTTCCCAGGGTTTACTGCCCAGAACAACTCAAAAAGGCATGAGCAAGCAAGGCACTGATCATCTATAGATTTTTGCTTTAAGTTTATGAGTCTTCCTTATCTGCAACACAACTTGAATTCAGTAAAAATTTTTGTTTGCAGACCATCTTTCTCTCCAAGGATTTAGAAACCCACCTGTACGCACTCATGGTTCTGGGGCAAAAGAAAAGAGCTTGTTTATCAACACTGTGATGTTACTCCATGGAAAAAAAAGTAAGGAAATTAATTACAAAAAAGAGACTCGATGAGTGAAAGAGAGAACTCCGGTGACAGGCATAGCTGACAAGGTTGCTGGCTTAAAAAATATTTTGTGGCCATGTGTTCAGAACCCAAACAAGAGAGCCTAAATAGCAGCCTCAACTGGCAGTAGTGGAGATCTTGTGAAGAGTTCCTCTGCATGGTAGAGAGGTAACAGCACCTCTTTAAAAGGAAATACTTAGGAATCCCATTCTGTCTATGGCTACAAGAGCTCAGCCTAATCCCCTTTCCCTCACAGGCATTACTTGGGATTTCTAATGTCCACAAGAGCAAGTGCTAGCTCAGAGGTTCTCCCAGCAGAGTTTCACACAAATGTATGGCACACCAAGGCACCTGGGGTTGTTTAGTCTGGAGAAAAAGAGGCTGAGGGGAAATCTGAAAGGAGGTTGCAGCAAGGTGGGTGTTGGCCTCTTCTCCCAAGTACGATGAGAAGAAATGGCCTCAAGTTGCACCAGTGGAGGTTTGGGTTGGATATTAGAGGAATCCTTTTTACTGAAAGGGTTCTCAAACACTGAAATAGGCTCCCCGGAGTAGTGGTTGGATCCTCATCCCTGGAGACGTTTAAAAGATGCAGAAGTGTGGTGCTCAGTGACATGGTTTAGCACCAGATTTGGTAGAGTTAGATCATGGTTGAACTCTATGATCTTAAAGGTCTTTTCCAACCAAAACAATCCTATGATTCTACATGAGGTTGCTCCATTTTTAAAGTAAGCTGGGGATGGCTGCTTATTATAATGGGAGGGACAAGATGTAGTTCCCCCCCAGTTTCAGAAAGAACCTGCATAAACCTTGTTTCACCTTGACTGTGGATGCAGTTTCTTAGACCCAGGAACATTAGAGCAAAGTCCCAACAAGTGTTGTTTGTATTGCTGCTTACTCTGTGTAAAGACCAAAGAACGTGGAAACTCTTGTACTTTAGTCAGCTTCAGCACGCGTTGCAAAGGAAGGGTTTGAATGGCGTGGACACAGGACATACCCACAGGAGCGTGTCTAGACACTGCCAGCCTAGCACCTCTGAGTGACCACCCACGAAGCACAGCCATGGTCTGACTGCGGCGCAGAGCAGCGGGGAGCTCTTTGTCTTTCCAAGTTATAGCACAGAGAGACGGTGGGATCAGATTCAAACCCGGGAAGGACCTGGATTATCTCTTCCAGGCGTGCAAGCCACATAGTCCTTGCTGGCAAGGTGGGGCCAGCCCTGGAGGAGGAGCTCTGAGGAGAGCACTGCTCCTTTCCCTTCTCCACTTTCCCTTGCCATGGGGCTCTGTAGGCCAAGGCGATTTACTTCCCTGCTCTGAGGTGGCCAAAAGGCTGCTCTGAGCTATCTGTCCAGATATTCCTCTGAGTTCTGATTTTCGGGCTGCCCCAGGCACTCCCCTGTACCAGCAAGGCACCTTGGCACTTCTGTGCTGCTGAGAGAACAGGGTAGTAGGTCAGTTCTTCCTGACTAGAGGTCACCCATCTCCACCCCATTGTACCAGGCAGACTATCATGCAGCTGTCACACACTTGGGCAGTGCTTCTGGCTGCTGTAGATAAGAGTTGCACATAACCAAAGGCTGTGAGGTTCTGTCTGAGGAATTACACTTACATTAAAAACTGGACCTATGTTTAATCAAATTAGCAAAAGTACAAGCTGGTAGCTGACAGCTGCAGGTCAAGGAAGATTCTCCTCCACCTCTGCTCTGCCCTGGTGAGGCCTCATCTGGAGTCCTATGTCCAGTTCTGGGCTCCCCGGCTCAAGGACAGGGAACTGCTTGAGAGGGTACAACAAAGGGCTATGAAGATGATTAGGTGACTGGAACATCTCTCTTTTGAAGAAAGGCTGAGGGACTTGGGGCTTCTTAACCTAGAAGAGAAGACTGAGAGGGGAATCTTACCAACCTAGTCTTTTTTTCAGTGGTCCCCAGTGATAGGACTACAAACTAGAACACAGGAGGTTTCACTTGAACATGAGAAAAAAACCTTCCCTTTGAGGGTGGCAGAGCACTGGACTAGACTGCTCAGAGAGGTTGTGGAGTCTCCTTCTCTGGCACCTTTCAAAACATACCTGAATGTGTTCCTGTTCAACTTGTTCATAGAATCATAGAATCACAGAATCATAGAATGGTAAGGTTGGAAGGGACCTCAAGGATCATCTAGTTCCAACCCCCTGCCATAGGCAGGGACACCTCCCACTAGTACAGCTCACTCAAGGCCTCATCCAATCTGGCCTTGAAAAAAAGCAACGTTCAAGGTTGCAAAAAGCAACGTAGCAAGGTTCAAGGTGAACCTGCTCTAGGAGGAGGGTTGGGTTGGATGGTCTCCAGAGGTGCTTTCCAACCCCTCTCATTCTGTTATCTGTGGTCTGTTTCCATGTCCATGGAAACGAGTTATTTCTGGGGAAGATCATGTGGATTTATAATGCATTGGTTCTATTGGCTGCTCAAGGGAATGCTTGCTGAGGGAAGGATGGTGTCCATTTGCCATGAGTAACAAGAGGTGCATGTGGTACATCTCTCTAAGAGCTCACCTGTGCTCTCATACCTGCTTTGATGCACTGCATGAGCCACTTGTGGATTTACCTAGCTGGCAAACTGTATCTCCAGTTTTAGTCCCACGCTAAGAACCTCATTGTGCCACTTACCTACATTGTACAGGACGGAGAAGGAAGCACAGCAGAGAGGCTAGGGTGGTCTTTGTGCTGTTTTCATAGTTACTAGACAGCACCTCCCCAAAAAGCAATTAGTTCTGCTGACATCTTCCACCAAACCTAGGGTGAGGTATCTAAAAGATGTGTTTCTCAACTAACTTTGGGCCTGTCTAAAGAGCTAAACTTTTGAAAAAAAGCTAAAGTTCGAGGCAGTGCATTGCACTTATCTTCCCTGAGTTTCTTGGGAAATTCATGGCAGAGCTGAAATCTTCTCTTATTTTGCTTGAAATTCCAGCCCTTGCTTAGATGGTTATCAGGTCTTCATCAGAATAGTACTCATTTGTTTCTGTGTCCCGGCGTTGGCTGCTTTTGGATAAGTGCAGCTTTGCATTCAGGCAACTGATACGTGTAGTGGGGCCACAATGTTTGGTTAACAGTGCCTGAAAATGTGGTAAATCTGCTGACTTGTAGCTTGGGGGTTTTTCCCCGATGAAGAGCGAGGTGCTTACTGTTATGCTTTGCTCCAGGTGCTCTCTTGTCGTCCTCTTTGTTCTTCCCCACAGGCTGCTGAAAACGCACTGTTCCCTGGGGGCACAGCGTTAACATCTAGCACTCCAAGAGGCAGTTACCGTGGAGATGGTAGACCGAAGGAGCAGCCTGAAGGAATAGCACTGTCCCAGGAGAACGTGCTTTGCTTCTCCAAAGATATTGCTCTGTAGAGTGCATCTGCCAAGTATGCACAGTCCAGCAGTCCAGCTCCCTAGCCCCCAGTGGCTTCTTCTTCTTCTTCTTTTTTTTTTTTTTTTAATGATTATCTAGCATTTAGATACTTTTAGACCTTGGCTTGCCAGCACACAGCTATTGTCTGCACCGGCATGCCCTCCAGAAACAATGCAGAGAACCCATTATGGTTAGTGGTAGACCTGAGCTGCATAATTGAGATCCACCCTTAAGCCTCAAGGTGTTCTGATCTAATGCTCAAATCCAGCAGACTCCTTCGTTGCAGGTAAAAGCGAGAAAAATGCCAGACAGAATTTCCAGAGCTTAATTTCATCAGTTCTAAAGAGAACTGAGGATTTTAGTTTGATTTGAGGGTTCTGTGTCAGAGTTCAGGTGTTGTTGCCATAGCTGAGTATTGGGGAGGAAATTATCTCCTGGTGCTTGTTTCAGGCCAGGTCTCTAGTTACATTTACAGTGTTTAGTGAAGTGAGGCTAGTCATGAATTGAGTGAATACCTGGGAAAATTAATTTTAAGACAGGCCTGTAAAATTATTTTTCCTTTTTTGGTGCCAGAACAGTAGTATTGTTAAGGAGAGTCTTTCTTTATTTCCCTTGCCTTTTTTGTTTTTCATTTTGGCACATAAGTTGACATTTTCATAATGGCAAAAACCTTAGTGCAAACGCTGTTGAATCCACTTAGAAGTCCTTTTTACCAATGTGTAGTCATTTTCCTTTCACTTACCAAAATCAGCTAAAGCAACAGAACTCTCTCATGACAGCAATAGCAGTACTCCCACGAGGAAGGTTTCTTGGGATAGCTCTTCTGGAATACCTGGAAATGTTAAGAATAAGACCTCACTGAAGTAAAAATATATTTTAAAAATTGCATGGCAAAGAGCTAGTGAAGAAACCAGCTTGAGTCATCTCCAGTGTCTCTGAATGAACAGGTGAGAAATCCATGCCTTGCTTCCAGTTCCTACATAAACAGCGGAGCATCCTCTCTGTTATTTATGCCCTGATGAGTAGGAAAACACCAGTAACAAACACTTCCAGCCTTGTCTTCATTCTCAGCAGCTTATTACCCTTGCAACATACACACAAACTTCTCCAAGGGCATTGCCAGACTCACCAGACAGCTTCTCCAAGGTGTGTTCTGAAGAGCTATTGCACGTCACGCCCATGCAATCCTTTTTCTCTACATCTCCAGGCAAGGGCACGCACCACACATAAAAGCATGCAAATCATTCCCTAAATATTGTACCAACGTGTATAAGAAAGTATTTCCTTGCCCTGAGGAAGTCACCAGCAATGAAGAGATGGAATAGACTGGGGAAGAAGTGGAGGGGGTCAGCTGTTCTCTTCTTGAAATAACAGGGGTCTGGAGCTGGAACGAACTGACTGACCGGGAAGCCAAAACCGCCATGCTGGCCAGCAGGAACAGGGAGTTGGGCAGAGGGCTTCTTTTCTGGTTCAGTGCACCTTGAACTCATCAGCTGCAGTGACCCATGTCTGGCTTCAGGGTGCTGCTGAACCAGCAGGACCAGGGTGGCTCAGATGCTGCACCTGGACAGGATCTGCCACCCAAATTCACTAGCCTGGTTCTCTTGGCCATCAGGGAGGGACTTCATCTAGCTAAGGCCACCAGCTTGGGCTTAAGAGAAATGTCTGACTTCTGGGACTTTAGTGCCCAGAAATATATTATTGCATCTGACTGATCAAAGGAACTACTATGGGCATGGAGAGCACTGCTTGCAACCAGTTGATGTTCCTTGCTGCTGACTTTTATGGGCTAGAACTACTGCAGAAAGGGCCTACCGAGTTTTCCAGATGTTTTTTAGTCTTGAAGAAACAAGCTTGAAGAAATATCCTTTTCCCTCTTCCTTCATTTTTAGGGCGACATTTACTGAGTATATTTCCAAACTCAAAACATAGTCTTCCTGCTGCAAGCTGAGCCTATTGACCAAGGAGCTGGGACTACTGAAATGGAGTGGTACCATCTTCTCCTAGAGAACCACGGTGGAGGAAACAAGCTTTTGCAGACCTAATCAACTAGCTGTACAGGAAGTCTCCAGACCAGCTCCTCTCAAGCCAAAGCACTGAATGCTTAAACAACAACTTGAGATGTTGATTATAAGGGGGGAAAAAAAAAAAAAAAAGCCTTTTAAATCTCTATTGGCCAATGGAGTTCAAAAGGGAGGCTTATTGTTCCCAGTGTATATGCTATAAATAAGGGGGTTATTTGATGTTCTGAGAGTTGCACAACAGACTGTTTCACCAGATCTTTCAAGAAGTGGTTTGAGCATGAGTGAGGTGGGTGGTTCTCTGATGTGTTTGATTTCATCAATATGCTGAGGCTTTTTGAAGAGCTTCTTCCCCAGGAAAGATGGATTTGTCATGGGGTTTCTGCCTCTCCCGAGAGGAGAACAGACAGGGTGATAAAAGGGCATAACCTCCTGAGAAATAGGAGGTTAAAAAAAAAAAATTAAAAATTGTTTGGATTAAAGAAGAGAGAAGATTTGCTTCTTACACTGCCAGAGAGGGAGTATGCTCTGCATCTGAGTTTTGGAACTGCTTTTTGACCATATTGCCAACACAGACAGCAGTGTATCGGAGGTCAGCTGGATTGTAGCAGTACTTCCAGGGTACTTGACAGTGCAGCATAGATGCCTTCATGATTCATGGCCATCTAGCAGTCCTGAAATCAGATTATAAGATAAGGGTTAAAAAATAATCACAGCACAACTAGGACTCGTGTGTGATCAAAGATGACAGCTCCAGGCAGAGTGCCATGAGGCAGGTGTGGCAAGCTGTAGAACAAGGGAAAGATGTCAGCTTCCCTTCTTCCCCTGAAGGTCATCAGGAAAGCAAAGAGACCTGGGCATATTGGGTACTCCACCTCATACTGTTAGCTTTCTAAATTTCCACTCCTCTGTTATGCCATGTGGAGCCTCATTTTCTGTGGTCTGGAACAGTGCAGTGGATTGCAAAATACCTCTCACAGATGCAACACCATTAGCAAATGTAATGGTCAGAGAAGTCTGAGGTGAAAAACAACTGTGCAAGTGGATGCAGGTTACACCTCTGGTTCCTTCTGGCAAGTGGTGCTTGTGCCTCTGTAGATGCAGAATTTGTTTTTGTTTGTTTGATGTGGTTGAGGCAGGAAAGCCAAGCTCCTTGCTGTCAGTCCACTCAAGTTAATGAATATGAACTGGGTCATTGCCGCTATTAACAGGGAATGCCTTGAAGGAAGATTGTAGTGTAATAAAAAAGATAATCAAAGTACTGCACCTAATTCTGTGCTTAGCACTGTAGAGAGGAGGTATTACTCACTCTTACTTTGCACCAGTCAGACTGCGAGACTGTATTTCTACCCTACATCTGAAAGAGAAAGAAAAGTTTGATTCAAAGGGTAGGGTTTAGAGTTGAACCATGATGAAGATCAAACCATAAGCTTTAGTGCACAGGCATCACTTTGCTTCTAGCAATGCTTAAATCTAAACCACCATCTGCTAGTTGGTGAGGATTAACCACGTAGCCTAGGAAACTCCAGCTACATCCTAAGTGGAAAACTGCAGTTCCCCACCGGGGCACACACTTGCATACAAAGTGCCCCCATGCATTCTCCTACGGTGGTACAGTGGAAAGATCTCTGGCTCTCATTGCCCAGCCCCACATAGCTGAATGCAGCGGATGCTGACCGAATACACGTCCCACGAGCCGCCCTCTTCCAAGGAAAAAGCCCTGGGCTGTACCTAATTGCCTCAGCAATTAGCTCGAGCTGATCTAACCCACCCGTCGCTCTGAGACAGGATCAAGGATACTTACACCACCCTTCCCAAACTGCACAGACTTTTAAGAACCGATGTGCGGTAGCCCAGCAGCAGAGGCTGCGGGCGCTTTTTGGAGGACTAGCAACCCTTTAAGCCTCGAAAAGATTTCCCCAATGCCTACCATAAATACTTCTTATAGTAAATCAAGCCAGGCCTGGCTCAGCTCTGCGCCCACGAGGAATAATGCATTTCAGCTTTTCAAAAGGGGAGGTTTTCTGGCCTCTCCCCAGTTGTTGTGTCTGGAGGAAAGCATGCTGGACTCCATCACGCGTTCCTCAAGGGTCATGTTTTCTGAGCCCTGTACCCAGCTTGCTACTCTTCTCTTAAAGTTTTTCCTTAGCTCTCTAAGTCTTTAACACACTATAATGCAAATTTAATCTGAATTCTGACACAAACATAAAATTCTCTCTGGCTCTGAGTGAACAATTTCCCTGGGGGAGGAATAGAAACAAAACGGAACCATCAGTGCATCTATCTAGGAGGACACTTGTCCCTTGGTCATAGCTTCATAGGCCCTTTTGTAAAAAAAAAAAAAAAAGAAAGAAAGAAAGACTGAGCTAGAATCCTGCGTTTAGCTATCTTCAAACTCTGAATAAGCTTACACTTGAAACGAGCACATGGGCCCAAGAGCCCAACCCACATTAATTCCTAAGCAAAACATTAATAATGCAGGAGAATTAGAAACTTGGAACACTAGGCTTGATTTACCAAAAAGGTCATGCCCATGGATTGAGTTGCAGGTCTTAGCACTGAGGCTTCCACGACTGCTCTGTGGTGGCAGAGGTGGAGGAGCCTTTACAGGTGGCTTGCTTTCTTACTCTCCCACAAGCATAGGCAGCAGAAGGCAGAGCGTGTGTTACTGATCTGGCTTACAGCACATCTACATATGGTAACTGGAGAAGCTGTAGCAGAGCCACAAGGAAGGCAAGCTGAAACTGATCCAAAAAACATGGGCAGTCCATCCGGTATCCTGTTGCAAATCCCAGTGAGAGGACATCAGTACAGCAGCATTGGGAGTTACTGAAGAACAAGCCTTTCACATTTTATAAACAGCAAAATAAGTGCAAACAAGTTTTCATCTTGTGTGTCCCTGTCTCGGAGGACCTGAGACACCATGTGTAGGAAAGTAATGGTAAAAGAGATGAATCTCACAGGTATCAGCTTGATCTCTGAAAGTTAGCATCCACAACAGAGACTGACACATCTGGAGTGACAGGTAATATATAGAGGAATCATCAATCAAGTTGTCGGCCTTGGGTCTCAGCTGCACAAACCTCTGCATTTCCTCATGCGATGGAGAGGAAGGAGTTAACAGTCTGACAGTTACCTACTACAGCCTGAAGGTGCAGTACTTGCCTTGACAGAGAGGAGGATTGATGGGGCCCTCAGGCTGTTTAGAGAAACGGATGGTTACGGGATGGTGCCCTGGTGCTCTTGGGGAACCAAGGGCAGCACTGGTGCAGCTGCATTTTGTGCCAGCACTGCAAAGCCACCCCAAGTCCTCAGGCAAAGCAGATTGGGCTATTAATGCCAGGCACACTGTTTCTGGGGGTCCTTCCGCTCCAGACGTGCTGAAGGTTGGAATGGATGATCTTGGAGGTCTCTTCCAACCTGGTTGATTCTATGATTCTATGATTCTATGCCATACCTTTCAGCTCTGCACCTGCCCTGGTACCTGGGGCACCTGGTGCTTCACCCAGCGTGCAAGTAGCTACATCAGCACCCACCCGTGCCTTCACAGAGCTTCTGGTCAACCTCTCACATCCCCAGGTGCTCAGGACTCACCTCCCCCCTCCCGGTTCCAGAGATGGGGATGCCTCAAACCTTGTATAGTGGGTGTGAAATACACTTTTCTGCATTCATCTGCCTTTCCCACCATGCTGCAGGGCTAGCAGAAGACCTGTTTACAGTGCTGGGTCTTATCTCTAAATCCCAAAATCTCTCATCTCTGTCCCATTAAACAAAAATAGACTTAGTGCTTGGAAAGAGTCCATATAATATAGAGTCCATAGACATAGTGCTTGGCCAGAGCCCATCCCATGTGTGACCTTGCCTGGAGGAGAGAAGATGGTGGACTCTGATCAGTGACATGACATGAGGTGGAGGACTGCCCCTCATGCTTGCTGGCATTGGGATTTCACTGAGGGGCTGACCTGTAAAAACCATTGCTGGCAGAACTGCTTGAAAGCTGTGGTTTCCTAATTGCAGGTTGCAGGAGCTATGTCCTCTCAAACCGTGCTTCTTGTCGCCTTCACCACACATTACAGTAATGAAACATGAAACAGGCAAGACTGATGCTTCTTCCAGTCCTTCACCAGAGTTATCTCAAAAGCAATACCTACCTGACATCTCCTGCTGCTGAGATGGTATTTTTCTGCTTGATCCTGTTGTCTGCTTTACCTCGTCAAATGACAAGAGTTAATGTCCTTATTCTCCCTAACTTGGGTAAATGTCCAGCTGAGCATGGAAATGGAGAAAGGACAAGAGATCATTAGCAGCCTCAGAAGAGTATGTGAGGAATCATGGGCTGTATCCCTTCTCAGCTCCACCACAGAGGCTTGGACTGGATCAACACTTGTTTCCCTGCCTGTAAAACAAAGATAATATCTCTTCTTGTTGCTGAGAGAAGGTTTGCTATTGCTCGTTAAGCCCTTGCAGGTTTTTGAAGGCCAGGCTAACTGGCCAAACAATGCGAGGTCTGTCACCTGTCTGGAAGGCACTCTGTACTTGAAATACAACAGCCCTTTGCAGGAGGGAGGATCATGAATTCCACAGGCACCAGATAAACTGGAGAAGGTGAAAAGACAAAGGGGCAGCTGAAATTTCAAGTCCCTTCCCCCTCCATCCCCTGCCTCCTCCCTCCTCCCTCCCACCTTTGCCACAACAACACAACAATGTGACTGCCCTCTCCATCAGTGCTCGAAACAAAATCAGCCTGTGGTTATGCTGCACCATGTCCTGTTGCCCACAGAGTGCTTCTCCTCCTTCATAGAATCATAGAATCATAGAATGGTAAGGTTGGAAGGGACCTCAAGGATCATCTAGTTCCAACCCCCTGCCATAGGCAGGGACACCTCCCACTAGCACAGCTCACTCAAGGCCTCCTCCAACCTGGCCTTGAACACCTCCAGGGAGGGAGCATCCACAACCTCCCTGGGCAACCTGTTCCAGTGCCTCACCACCCTCACTGTAAAGAACTTCCTCCTAACATCCAGTCTAAATCTTCTCTCTGTCAGTTCAAACCCATTGCCCCTTGTCCTGTCATTGCAGGACCTTGTAAATAATCCTTCCCCAGCCTTCCTGTAGGCCCCCTTCAGATACTGGAAGGCTACTATCAGTAGCCTTCTCTTGAAGCCTTCTCTTCTCCAGGCTGAAGAGCCCCAACTCTCTCAGCCTGTCCTCATAGGAGAGCTGCTCCAGCCCTCTGATCATCTTCATCCTCGTTCCTCTTCGTTGGTCACTAGGTAGACAACCTGAGCGGCCCTTCTCCTGGGAAAGCAAAAAGAGGAATAGTGATGGAGGGGAAAGACAGGGTTGGAGGAAGGCAGGGAGTGGAGGGTTACAGTGTGGAAATGCTGGAACTGAGCAGGAGAAGGTGGAGATCCTGGGGTAAAAGAGAGAAAGAGAAGAAAGGAGTACTCAGACAGCCCTGAAAAGAAAGGCTATGTGTGGAAGTATGGTGGGGAGCCTGGGAATGGGAGCTGGTATTGTACACATGGGAAGTGGAAAAAGATGGAAGGTTATGGAGAGCCTCCTTCTCAGCACAATGCATCTCTGGGCACATGCCTTGCACACCAAGGTGCTAGCACTGAGGTACACAGTCAGCAACCGTCTGCTGGAGAGGAGTTTTGGCACTAGGCCAAAGATCCACAAAAGTAACACTACCTTCATTTAGCGAAAACAGTGCCCACTTTGCCCAGCTCTAGCCCTGACTGTGCCTTCTCTGCTGCAGGATGACCACACGGCGGTCACCCAACTTGTTCTACTGCTTTGCTTGATCAACATGGAATGGTTACAGCAGCCTGGAGAGTTCCTCTGAGGGCAAAGACAAGGCTGTACTTTAGTGTTACCAGTGAAATAATTTTGGAAGGCAGCTGGAAAGGTAAGAGGAGACAGCACTTTGTCAGAGCAATAACTATCCAAGTGCAGGTACAGTTATGCTACAAAAGAGCATTTTTACCAGGAAAGCTTATTTAACTTTTACCAGGAAAGCTTATTTCACTTAGGAATTCCTGCAAACAGCATCAACAACTGCTTTGTGTGGAGAAGAATGTATACAACAAGGCTAGGTATGCACCCAGGTTGCTGTGGTGTAGCAGACTCCTGCTCATCAGGTGCATGTTGCCTAGGAGGCAATATCTGCCAACCTTACCATATCCTCCAACCTTACCATTCTATGATTCTATGATTGATCTGAGTTCCCAACATGTGCAGGATCATTGAACAGAGATAAACAAGGTACAATGATTATTTACTGGCAGTTCATTGCCACCAATGTCTTGACAGTGTGTCCAAGCTCTAAAACCTGTCCTTTACAAGGAAAACAGGGGTGGAGGCCATACACAGCTTTGGGAGTAATATAGAATCATAGAATGGTAAGGTTGGAAGGGACCTCAAGGATCATCTAGTTCCAATCCCCTACCATAGGCAGGGACACCTCCCACTAGTACAAGTTACTCAAGGCCTCATCCAACCTGGCCTTGAACACCTCCAGGGAGGAAGCAGCCCCAACCTCCCTGGGCAACCTGTTCCAGTGTCTCACCACCCTCACTGGAAAGAACTTCCTCCTAACATCCAGTCTAAATCTCCCCTCNTGTCCTCCTAGCAGAACTGCTGCAGCCCTCTGATCATCTTCGTGGCCTCCTCTGGACCCGTTCCAACACTTCCATGTCCTTCCTGTGCTGAGGGCTCCAGAACTGCACACAGGACTCCAAGTGGGGTCTGACAAGAGCAGAGTAAAGTGGCAGAATCCCCTCCCTTGCCCTGCTGGCCACTCTGCTCTTGATGTAGCCCAGGACTTGGTTGCTGTCTGGGCTGCATGTGCACACTGCAGGCTCATGTTCAGCTTTTCATCAACCCAGAAACCTGTTTGATATAGATATATGCTTCTATATAGAAGTCTTCATCTGTTGTTTTCCTTTGCAGAGAGGAATTGAGCAGAATTGAAAGACTGAGGGACTTGGGGCTTTTTAGCCTAGAGAAGAATGGGGGAGGGTCTTAATGCTTATAAATACTTTCAGTCTGAGTGTCAGGAGGATGTGGCCAGTCTTTTTTCAGTGGTGCCCAGCCACTCAACATGAAGTAACAGGCACAAACTTGCACATAGGAAGTTCCATCTAAACATGAGGAAGGAAATTCTTTAATCTGAGGATGGTAGAGCACTGGAACAGGCTGTCCAGAGAGGTGATGAGGTCTCCATCTCTGGAGTAATTAAAAACCCACCTGGATGCCATCCTGTGTAACCTGTTTTAGTTGAACCTGCTTGAGCAAGGGGGTTGGACAAGATGGTCTCTAGAGATGGCTTCCAATGTCTGTAATTCTGTGATTCTGTGAGCAGCTGTAGTAGCTATATAGAAAAAATCATGTCCATACCACTAGGACACTTCTCTGCTACAGCTTCCCAGGACAGGTACAGTCACAGAAGCAGGACAAATACAGAGAGGCTCCAACAGCTAGATCGACTGACTTCAGCCTGGCTCCGTATGTTCTTGGACTCACCTCCAAACTCTCCTTCATCCAGAAACATTAAGTCCAGGCCCTCACTGACTGCATCCGTTTATCAGAAGCAATGCATGCTCAGGCCTGGAAAAACACTGGGCATTAATGGATCCTTCTGTGACAGACAAGGGCTGCAGGCTATTTGCAGCCCGTAGGCTGAAATCTGCATTCCCCCAAGTGGAGGGTGAAAGAATTTGCCTCTTTGTTTTAGGAATTGTTCTCCCCAACCCTGAGCACAAGCTGAATATTCATGAACCTCCTATATGAATTAGTTATGTTCTAAAAGCAAGCACAAAGTCCTCATTCTGCGTGAGGTGCCTAAGTGCAAGTGAGTTTCTCAGAGACTCTGTGTGCTGCCTTAAACCAGTTACTCTTAAAGCAGGATCAAAATTGAATAAAGACAATCCAGAGCTGTTTGAGGCAGCTGCAGCTAGTTCAGGCTTCTACATCTCTTGACCTAACATGACTCCAGGCTGCCACATTGTCTGGGTACAAAGCCAGAAGGGAAGCTAATGTGATTTTTATTGTAAGTGCTGCTCACCAGTGCAGTCAGCGTAGTTTACGCTGAGTTCAGGTTGCTAAGTAGCTTGCCAGTGCAGGGGTTCAGATTTGCGTTCAAGTTGTATTTGTGGTAGAAACAACTGGGTGCATATGAGCACAAATGAGCAGAGGTGTTCATGGTAGCATGCACCAGGAACATGGGCATCTCTGAGTGGGAGCACTCTTGAGGTTGTTGAGGACATCAAAGAATCGTTCATTGTATGCATGATGGAGCTGAAACAATGCCATTTAAGAAGGAGGTATCACTGGGGAGACAGACCCACGTCCAAGTGAGATGCCAAAAGCATGCCAGATAATTAAAAAGTGAGAAATTGCAAGTGTGTGTACGAAAGAGGCAAGACCTGCCTCCTGCCTACACTGGGTCTGTCTGGCATGGACGTTAACTTTCTTCATAGCTGTTCACCCTGCTCTTTGCAGTTGTGGCTACAACAGCACTGATAGCACGTCACTGTTTTGGCTTCTGCTGAACGATGTTTGCACAGTGGCAAGGCCTTGTCTCTCTCCTCCCTGCACCCCATAAATAAGTAAGCTGGGGCTGGAAAAGAGATTGGAAGGGGTCACCTAGGGCATCTGACCCAAACTGCCTAAAGAGATACTGTATACCATATATCATGCTCAGCAATAAAAGCTCAGGAAAATGAGCAAGGAGGGTTGTTCCTGGTTATGACATTTTTCTTCCCAAGCAACCACTAGAGGTACTGAAGTCCTGCTTCCCCAAATGTGGCCAGCTGCTGGGAAGCAGTGAATAAATTCCTCTTCTTGCTCTGCTTCTGTGTGGAGCTTTTGCTTTTCTTGTTAAACTGACACTATTTTGGCCACAAGGGTTTGTGGTTTGTTTTTTTGTTTTTGTTTTTTTTTTTTTCCATTTCTTTTTCTCCCTCTGTTCTGTTGAGGTGGGGAGAATGAGAGAGCGACTGGGTGGACATCTGGCAACCAGCCATGGTCAATCCACCATGCTGTCCTTTCGTTCAGGTGGCCTGTGTCCCTCCTGAGCCCTCCCTCTGCAGACAGTTGGGTTTATTCGGGGCACTTAGGAGGCTGGTGAGCAATTCAGGGGCCTGTGTGGGGAACTGCCTGAGGCTGTGGAACAGGAATGGGAAGGAGTTCCAGGGTCAGACTGACCTTGTGTCTGCATGCCTGGGAACACAAGCGTCATTGCCCCTAAAAATACCACGGCAGCACCAGTGCCACAGAAGTATCCCAGTACAACAAATGCTTCTGGGCTGGCTTTGCCATTTAGGACCTTTTGAATTGCCAGGGATCCCTGTCTGCCCAGACAGGTGAGTGGGCTCTTGCTCATAGGGATGCTCATGGCATGTGCTGAAGAGCATTCATTCTCACCTGCCAGACCTGGTGCATGTGGAGATTGGTCACCTACATGACAGCCTATCATGTCCAGAGCGGTGAGGCCAAGAGCACTGGTCACATGAGTGCCTTTGCCTCTGCCCTCTGTCATGCCTGGGGACACCAGCTTCATGGGCTGTCTCTGCCACCCGTTTCTCTGCAGCTCAAAGCAAACATCTCAGAGCAACCAGGTCTCCAAGGGGCAGAGGGGAAATGTCCTTTGTCAGTTCCTGCTGTGTATCCTCCCTGTCTCATGTGCAGATGGCAGACACACCGTAATGCTCCAGAGCACAGTACTGACAGATGTCACCCAAATCAGAGCTTTTGGGGACTAGAAGTGTTTGGGCAAGGTCTGAAACTGCACCGGGGAAGGTTTAGGTTGGATGCTGGAAAGCACTTCCTCACCAAAAGAGTGATTAGGCACTGGAATGGACTGCCCAGGGAGGTGGTGCAGTGACATCCCTGGAGGTTGTTAAGAAAATATTGGATGTGGCACTTGGTGGCATGTTTTAGCTGGTGTTGTGGTGGTAATTTATAGGCTGGACTTGATGATCTTGGAGGTATTTTCCAGCCTAGGTGATTCTGTGATTCTGTGAACCCACTTGTTCCCTTTTCCCAACCTATAAATGGGTTCAACCTTTACCCTCAGAAGTTGAAGGATGGCTCCATGAGCCAGCCCCACACCACACGGAAGCAGCAGGCACAGGCATGATTATAATAGCATGGCTTAAGAGATCCCTGGATGCAGATCCCTTCTCCAACATGAGAGAGACTTTGGCTCACCTGCCATGCTTCAGACCCTCTTCCATGTCCTCCTCACCTTCCTACTTGCTCCACTGCTTTCTCCACTCTTGCTCTGCTTTTTCCACTGCCGCCCAACCATTTCACAAGATGCTGTCTGCCTTCTCTTGGCCCTTCTCAGGCTGACCACCTGTAGCTTTAGGAGGAGGAGAATGAAAAGGAGAGACTATTTCTCTCCCCATGTTTTGGATGCTCACAGAGAGAGGTGGGCACAAATGGTGGGGCTCTGCTCTGTATCCCCTCCTGTCTCCCTGTTCTTTCACTTCTAACCCTCTGACCTTTATCCTTTTTCTCCCATGAATTGACTCAAGTTTTATTGTTCTTGTTCATGCTCCTGCTCCTCACCAATCCCAAGAACTATATGGCTTAGTTAGGATCAGCTGACACCCAACCTAAAGGCTAGGGTTTTCCCCAGCAGTCCTTGGCTGGTGGCCACATGAATAAAAGCAGCAAGAGAGCAATGTCAGGAACCCATTCTGGCATTAATGAGAGCCTGGCCAAACAGCAGCATACCAAATGGCACCTTGTATAGCAAAGCTCCTTCTTAGCATAACATGGATCTCAGTTACAGACAGGGCACGCAGTCCCCCCCCAGCTTTGCCCTTTCCTAACTAGCCCTCTTACATAAGGGAACATAAAAGACCAGGATTTACTTGGTCCTTGCAGCAATGAAACAGTTCTACTTTAGTTGTGTCTGTGTCTTGCACATCTCTGGAGGTAATGTGTCCAGATGGAGCTGGTCAGGCTAAGTGACCTGGGACTGAGATGTGTGGAAGACAGATACCATGCTTCTCTCTCACCACCCATCAGCTAGTGGAGCTAGCAAGTTATCCATGGGCAGGGAGGACCAGGCAGGATGCAGAGTCGTTAGGTTTTGCTATCAAACAGCTCACTGCATTGATCTGAGCCCCCTTGAACTTTGCAAGGTTTGGCTGCTTTGAGACCCGTCTCTGGTGCTCTTCAGACCACAAAACCCTTAACCTTTCTTCATGCATGTGCCTGCTGGGGCTGATTTCAGGCTGCTAGCTGCAAAACTCTCTTGGCTGGCCACTGTCTTGCATGGTCTGTGTTAAGAAGCTCCTTCTCAGGGTAGCTGACTGCTAAGCACACAGGGCATTACACTACCTATCAGCCGCAGTATATTTCGACTCCTCAATGTACAACACAGCAGGGACTTGTAAGCACATTATGCTTCTTCACAGCCTTAACTGATAGCAGATGCAGAGGAGGCCTGGTCCTAAAGTCCCTGATGTGAATGTGATCAGACATAACTGCATATTTAGGTACTACTATACCTCTGCACACAGCAGTGGTCCCCAACTGGAAGCTTGGAGGCAGTCCATAACCTTTGTGCAATCTTGGGAACTGATTGCAGTCTGAGGAAGCTGCCATCTCTGCAGGCCAGAGACATCAAAACAGGGTATTGCCCACAACATGTTTTTTTGCACAGTGTTGTTAGCTAAGGAATGACATTATGTGGTCGTATCTATCATCTATTTAGTTACACCACCAGCATAAGTCAAAGAAGTTATGTCAGTAAAATTTCCCAAGTGGACAAGCCTCATCATGGTTTTCTGACAACCACATAATGCAACATTTTCACACTGCTCAGAGCAATGGAGCAAGCATCAGAGTTGGCTTTCAGTGTAAGAAACCATCTGAACAAAAGCAGCACGTTAAAGAGTAGGCCACCATCCAAGGGTTTTTCTAGAACAGGGAAATTAGTGAATGGTTTCTGCCCTTTTAGAATGTGAGCTCACAATAAATTTTGCCAAGGACTTAAAAAAAGTCCTGATTTGAGTCTGGGAATCCGAAAAGACAGGTAATGTTAATCTCTGTGCATTAGGAGAGTTTGTAACTGACAGTTACATCCTGCTGTAGAGAGATGGTGGGTTGAGACACCAGGTGGACAGCAGACCAGCACAGGGGTTTGATTTAGTTGGGGCAATTAACGAGGCAGAAATAATAAAATATGTAGTTATTTTATTTCCAAAAGGCTCTGCCCACAAACTATGTACAAACCAGTTAAATCTGGGTTCTAATTCGGTCAGGAAAATCTTCACAAGGGTGTTTTATGGGCAATTCATTAATTTAGGAGAATCAGAAAATGAGAAAGATTTAGCCACAAACTGGCTCTGCCACACTTATAAATAGGCAGCCTGGAGCCCTAGGGAATGTCTGTTTTACTCACAGTGGTGCAGTAGAAATTTCAGGATAGTCCCTGGCTCCTTTGCAGCAGTGTTGGAACTGCTCAGTGTCTTGATAGCCGTTGAGAGGCTTCTAGATCTTCCCAGGCTCTATCAGAGTGCTGTGAAAGGGGCAGACAATCTCTGACCTGGTCCTGGTTCCTCTTGGCACAGAGGTTTGCAGAGGTGCCAGCAGGATCCCTTGCAGATGTGCAGAGAGCACAATGTCGGTGCCACTTCTCACCAAGGCGTGAGGCACTTAATGCCTTCTCCTGGTAAATCTGAGGCACTTAAGTTTCCAGGTGGTTCGAGCCCAAAACATCAGGGTTAAACTGCTCTGAAGCATGAGGCAGAGCAGAACATGTCCAAGCTGAGAGCAGTGAGGCAGAGCAGAGCAGAACATGTAGAGCAGAACAGAGAGGCAGAGGCAGCACAACTGCTTGCAGCTTGGCTCAGTTTATATCATTTGCCTGAGTGTAATGGCTCCTTGGGCCACAGACACTCACCAATCAGAATGGCATTTGCAAAACTGAACACATTAGGTGAACCCAGGGCTTGCTTATCCTTATTTGGGCAAGACTCAAATACCTAAACAGCTGTGTGTACCTGTTTGTCACTTTGGGAGGGCATGTAATGACCCAAGCCTTTGTTTTCCTCCTGCCCTTGCTTCCCCCATCAGCAGAAGGGTGGGGGAAGCCTGGACATGTATTAGGCCTGTTAGGCTTCCATGACAGAGTTTGCACAGAACATGTCTGTTTGATCTCTTCTGGAAAACTCTCATAGAAGGGCAGGGATTCCCAGCTGTACCCTCATCATCATTTAATGGTCTTGAGGATTTTTCTTTTGCACGTAGCCTGAACTGTGACGTCAATCACAACAGCAGGGCCAGTGGAACAGCTGCTCTGAGGATGGAGGCGAAGCTGTTCAGTGCAAAGGACAGGGCTGTCAGAGGCACTGCTGTCCCAACTCCTGAGGACATGATCCCTGCATATGTCAGTGACCAACGAAAACCTGCCCCAGCACCCAGGTCTTATACTGGCTTGGCAGGGCCTTTTGCAGGTAGACCTTCCTCACCACTAGTACTTCTGTACCAGCATGGGTGCCATATTTAACTGCACCAGCAAAATCTTTTCTGGTAGAGGCAAAGAACACCTGGCAGAGGGAACTTATAGTTGGGCATTTCCCAGGCCACCTGTATGACCAAACCCACAATTTCTTTACCATATGATTTAGTGGTGGCTCAGAAGCTCCCCTTTCTGAGTGCATGAAGATACCAATACCAGTGCACATGTAGGTGATACAGGTGATGGTTTTTGCCACCAAGGAAGCACAAGGCATGCCATTAGGTATGCCTGTGTTATGGAAGAAAGAACACTGTGACATTGCACTGCAGCATTTGGAGGATAGTGCCCCAGTGGAAGGTCCTGTCAGCATGCAAAAATGAAACTCTCTGCACTTAGACACCTTAAGTCTGACCCAGGCTTCACCCTGATTAAGGAGAGTTGTTGAAATGTTACCTGCAAACATGATTTTGTCTTGCCAAATACAGCAGGACAATATTGCAGTCCACTGCGATACTGATGAGGTGACACTGGATCTGAAGTGTAGGAAGAGCAGATAATAACACTAGAGATACAAAGCATGTCCATGCAATAAGTTAGATATGGGGCAATGCCCTGATGTGGTTTGACCTTAGCTATGTAGAAGGCACCAGCTTTGCCATATCCTGACATTTCGTTAGCTTCAGGAGTGGCACTGACTCAGAAAATAGTTAAATGCAATTCTAGTTCTCTGTGGATGGAAAAGATCCACTTTCCTGTAACATGAGAGGAGCGCTGTACCTGATTGCTTCAGGGCTGTGGTATTTGCAACAGGGATGGGACTTTGGCAGGCCAAGGAGTAGGAGGCAGGAACAAGCCATGAGCTGTATGCCTGAAGCCACAACAACAGATGGGGCTGGAGGCAAACCATCGAGATGAAAACTGTCCATGGGTGAAGCATAGACCTGCTTGCAAAGACCCATGTCTGAACTCGCCCATGCAGATCCTCAGTCCAAGCCCTCCTGGAAGTTCAGTAGTGTAAGAGGTAAGAGTCAGCACAGAAGAGATCACAGGGTTCCCATCAGTTGAGGGTACAGACCAGGTAACAGTCCAAATACAGCAGCAGCTCCTTTGTGCTGTGACTCATGAGGATGAGGAGAGTTTTGCAGAATCATAGCTTCAGGCTTTTGGATGGTTTGCAGAAAGGTATCTTGGTGCCGATGCACGTGAATCGCTCTCACCTGAGCTCTGTGAGTACAGAGCATGGGTGGCATTTAACCTACCCTCTTTTGATCCACTCCCTCTGTATCATCACCATCAGGGATGTTGGAAGAATTGCACCAAGGGTTGCCCAGCTGCTTTCCCATTGCAGCTCCCCTCTTCCCTCCCCACCGCCCCAATTCCAATGGGAGGTCTTGAAAGCATGACTTTTGTGTGCTTTCATCCAGGCTCCAGGAGACTGAGAGGAGCCACAGTAATAGGCTTCAAACATGTGAAAGGTCAGTGCAGAAGGCAAGGGAATAACCTGTTCTCTTTTCTTACTGGGGAAAAGTCAGTCATGTGCCTAAAACACAGTAAGGAGATCCAGGTCAATACTGTGAATCACCTCTAAATAACAAGGTGAGTGATTCACTTTCCGAGTATGCTGGAGAACTGGAGAGTTGTTAAAGACATGTCAAAAATATCTGTCAAGCATGGGCTACGTTTAGTTAATCCTGCCCTGGAGAGGAGGATGGGTTAGCTGCTCCCAGGGTCCTTTCCCCTCCTGTGTTCGGTGATTTCACCAAGCTTCGTAGTACCCAAGGGTCAAATGCAGCTATTAAAAGCTTTGTAAGATCCCTGCTGGTTTGTGTTTCTTTCATAAAAACAACACCCAACAGACTCGCCCATGGTTTATTTAGGAAGGCCCATGGTTTATTTAGGAAGGAAATAGATATTTGGGGAAGGAAAACATCCTCCCATTTACTCCATATCCAATACTTAAGGGAGGACTGTCAGAGGAACCAGGTCCCTGCAGTGTTTTCTAGAAGCAGGCAACGTTTGTCCTTTGGGAACAAAGGGTACACCACAGCCAGCACAGGCTTTGCTCCCATCAGTGCCTCCAGTTTCTTGGACTGGTGGCTTTCAACCTTTCTGATCACAGATTTTCACAAGATTTTCTCCTTTTGAGGATGTAGGTCACATGCCTCAATTGCAAACTGCCCAGCAAAAGGCTTGGTGACCTTAGTTACTTTTCAGAAATAGGGAGTCTGCAGATTGCAAGCCAAAGGTCACTTTCACAGAATCACAGAACGGTAGGGGATGGGAGTGAACCTCTGAAGACCATCTAGTCTAACCCCCCTGCTAGAGCAGGATCACCTAGAGTAAATCACACATCCTCCTGGCACTCACCTTTTTTGATAAGCATTAACAAGTTCCTCCCTCAGTCTCCTCTTCTTCAGGCTAGGGCTCTCAGCCTCTCCTCATAAAGTAGATGTTCCATGTTGCTGAAGAGAGTTCAGTTTTGATCTCTTTAAAATCAAGTGCAAGGGCCCTGGGCATCTGAAGGTGGTATTGCCTGGGGGTCTACATTGCTTTATGGCCCTAGATAGCATGTCCTCAAGTTGCACTAGAGGATATTTAGATTGGGTATTAGGAAGAATTTGTTTGCTGAAATAATGGTCAAGAATTGGGACAGGCTGCCCAGGGTGGTGGTGGAATCACCATTCCTGGAGGTGTAGATGTATAGACATGGCACTCTGGGGCATGATTTCATGGGCACGGTGGCGTTGGGTTAGAGCTTAGAGGACTTTTCTGACCTTAATAGCTCTATGGTTCTATGCTTTTGTAATTTTAATCTGTTCTTTGGGATAGAGCGAACAAGCAAGCAAGCAGTTGAGATTTGAGAGGACTGTGGAGAGGCAGAGGGGAAAAGAAATAAATATCTTTTTGATTAACAACAACAGACTGGTCTATAAAAGCCCCTGGGGCTCATCAACAACCTCATCATAACTGCCATGCCATTTCTCACGCACTCAGAGCTGTCGCTGGCCACTCGCTCCAAGGCTGGACGTGCTGTCTTCCCAGGCCATTTGCAGTCCTCAGAGAGTACCCTGACAGGCACATCTCATGGTGGTGACACCCCACAGCTTTAGACTCAGAGTGAAAGTGGGTGGATGAGGTTCCTCACTGCTGCATTTCCCCAGGGATGGTCTGCCAGCAGTTTCTATTTCAGCTGGTCCCCCAGAGGGGACTAGTGCAGGCTGTAGTGCAGCACAGAGCGTTGGAATGGGTTGTGCTTGGCAAGTGCAGTGGAAAGGAAAATGAGGGTGACCTAAGAGCGTTGCTGTTCTCACTTCATTTTTCCATTGCATATGCTGCTTTTTTTTTTTTTTTTTTTTTTTTTTTCTTCTTCCCTATCAAGCCCAAAGAGAGACACAGAACAGAAACAAAATACAGGCAGGTTCTCTCACCATAAGTGCTACAGGAGGTGGCACTGTGAGCGAAAGGAAAGCAAGTTCTAGGTTATAGTCTCCATCCTTCCACTCACCCCCTTTTCTGTCTTTCATGCCCCTTGGACTCACTTTCTCTCCAGCATTCCACCACTGCTGCCACTCAGGGTGCTAAGGTAGATGTTTGCATTGGTGTTTCTGAAGGGCATTTTTGGAAGCACCTCAGCTCTCCCCACAGTGTACTGTCAGCAGATACAATGGCTCAAATACGACAGCAGATGAAGGCAACAGGAACATTATCATGATCTGCATTGCTGGGAGGAGCTTTTGGCTGCTTAGAGGGGCCAGAAGTCTTTGTGAAGCATCAACAAGCCAGTTGCTCAAAACTCAAACCTCATAGAAGGTTCTTGTCTCCTTCAGTGCCACTTCTAAACTGTCTTTGGCAGAAGATGAATGTCACTGGCATCTACCTCTCCTACAGAAACACAGCCCTTACCAGCTGGTCTGATGTGGCTCCTTTTCTGTCCAGCTCAGCAGAATGGCCAAAGTGTGAGTGCCCCAGACAGACCCCATCTTGCTAAGGAGCACACATGGGGGAAGGTTGCTTTGCCACCACCTGGGGTATGCCCTGCCTTCCCGAGGGCTACTCTTGCTGTGTGGGACTCGGGGACGTGATGTGTCCATCGGACAACCTGCCTTGCCCTTCTGTGCTGGCAGCTTTCCTGCACCACCTGCCTCCTTCCATCCCTGTGCAGCAGGCGAGCTAGAGCACATCAGTTACCCAACTGTCCAGCGACTTCGACTACCCATTTCCATGGCAGTCTCACGATCTGAAGAGATCTGCAGAGGGCACAATGCCAGGAATGTCCCTGGAGAAGCTCTACATGGGGAAGATTCTCTTTTGAATCAAAATCTCACCCACAGGACTTGCAACAGCTGATCTGCCTTAGAACTGGATAAAGGGGAAAGGTCTTTAATTTTCTGTGTTTGACTGGTAATGTTACCATCCTGGTGATGGGCACAAGCCAGGATTTTATTCTCCAAGAACACGGATTCCTCTGCGAGACCAACACATGCTAGTCTTTGCAAAAGTAGACCCTCTGGAACTGTGTCTGTGCCCCTTTAAATGCTGCTCCTTCATTTCAAATGGCTCTTTGGCATCCTATGTAACCTGAGCAGCCAAAATTTGTGCTGGCACTGGAAAGCAATTACACAATATCCTTGAGGTGAAACCTTTTTGGCAGGTGGTGGATCTGAAAGGAGATATAGGTGGGAGTCTCTGGTCACTGGGGTGAACACCCACACATCCTGGGAGGAGCCAGGAAAAGAGGAGATGGATGAATCCATCTGAGTGATTATCTCTTTTCTGGCTGTTGTTTTCCCACACCATGTGTGCCAGGAAGCATGAACTGATCTGGACAGCAAGGTGATGGCACTGCCAGTAAACAGGACAAGCTATACCTGTTGAAGTCCAAAAAGCCATCAGACAGGAGTCCTGCACAGATGCTGGTCACCCTGCACATGCTCCAAGTATCACCTTTTGGTGCCCCAAGTTGTCAGGTCAGCCACATATTCCCTGAAATGTGTAATGTCTTTCCTCTCCCACTGCCGCCTCAGCAGGGGGAGCATACAACGTCAGGAGGCTTCCCCAGAGGTGCCCACAAACCTTACCATGCATGGTGTGCCGTGTTGTGCTGCAGGGCCAGCTCCTCTGCCAGCCCGAGCCCTGCTGCTCCTGAGGGCAGGGTTTGGCTGCGGCAGGCTGGCTCTGGCACACAAGAGCCAGCAGGACACGAATCCCGTTTCTTTGCACAGGCTCGCAGCCAGGGGCACCGCTGTGTGGTGAGACTGTGCAGAATCCAGCTGACTGTCTCCTCATGGGTGATGTCTGGTTCCACCCCTGCTTCCAGTGTAATTCGTCCAACCTGTAAAGGCAGGATTTTGCCGGCAGCATCATTTTTTCACCAGCTATGCAAATTAATTTGCTGGTAACCGAGAGGGGTGATCTAACCAGTCTGCTGCATCTTCTACCCGTGTCTGAGCTCCTGGGGTTCCTGTCCTCCTTCTTTCCCTTCTCAAAGACACTGAATCTGCAGTCCCACCCCTCAGTGTAAAGACTCAGCTTCCAACGGCCCCAGTTTGCTTGTGAATGAAACTCTGTTAGTTGCTTTCTTCTGCTTGAGCCACGCCAAGTATTTCTCCTTGGCTGCAGAAAGCCCTGCACCCTGCTTCTTCTCAGCCCTTGCACAGAAGCTGCCCTGCTTTCCCCTGCTGCTGGGTTAAGCACATTCCTTCCTCCTTCCCCACTTTGCCCTGCAGCAATTTCCAAAGCATTTTTGTGGCATTCAAGAGCGGGAGACAAATTCATGAAATGTGGAGATGTGGTTTTTGTCCCATGCCGTTAGCTTCGTGTCCTTGCTAGTGCAGGGGGCAGCGTGTCCATGGGGATGTGGGTGCTGGCCGTGCTCCTTTCCCGAGGATTGGGATGTGCTTACTGTTTCACAGCTGGCTTCTTTTAAGTGGAATTAAATTGCTCCCCATGAGCTGATTGGGAAAATGTTGTGTCTGTGCTCTCCCTCCCCTAGGTTCCTGACAGTGAAAATAATAATTACATGGCCTGGGAAACAATGATTATTAACTATAGGCCTGGGAACTGCTTTTGCTATTCAGCTTTATGGGAATCCATATGGCTTCTGTGGAAAGGGATTATTTACCTAGGGCCTGAGAAAAAGCCGCAGAGCCTGCATGCTCCTTCTGGCTATTGTGTTGCCGAATCCCACGGCGGCAGGGCCAGAGAGCAGCTTCCTCTAGCTGTCATTAATCCTTGCATACATGAGTGCCTCAGCACTCAGCGCCCTTTGGCTCACCGGCGGCTGGGAAGCTACACCATTGTTTTGGGGGTTTGTCCCAGATGGAGATCTTGCTGGAGCTGAGGAGCCACGCTTTGCTTTGCAGGCCTTATGGTGTCACAAAGTGACTGGCTCTCAGCCTGATGGTTGCTCAGGCTCTTCCTAGCTCTGCTGCTGGGAAGCCACCTGGATTTGGACCTGTTTTGTTGCTAATGAAGGAAGGACAGGCCCCAGGATATCTAAGTATAAGCCGTGCTTATCTCACATGAGTGAGCTTCCCTTCATGCTTGTGGCTGCAAGGGGGTGGTCCAACCAGAATCTCTCGTGGGTGGTGTGAAGGTTCGGGAGTTCCCCACCCCCCACATACTTTGCAAAATGACCCAGACTAGAACTCAGCCAGCTGGAAGTTAAGGACTGAAGCTCTATTTACAGCTCAGCACAATGTACAGCAGAGATAGACACTATAGACAGGAATAGTTACAGACATAGACAAGTTAAAGGGAACACAGAAACACAACTCCCCTCCCAGAGATCAGAGACCCCAGGAGGGGCTCCCAACCACCCTTCCACCTTCTCCCCACCCCTGTACCTTACCCCAAGGTTTGCCTTACATGCAAGGTGAATTAGGAGGATCGGCCAGGGGGGTTAGAAGGAAAGTGGTTAGTGAAGATTAATCGGCAGAGAGGAGCCAGAGCCAGAAGCTGCTAGACTGCCCGAGCTGCTGTTCTACCAGCAAGAGACAGACTGAGATTGACTTATCTATTTTTGGTTATTGGTCCCAAACAATTTTTTCAGCAAGCCTATGAGTGCAGTAGACATCATGATGTTTTCCTTTCACAGCCTATAGTGTCATTTTTCTCTATTAAAATATTCCAATTAGCCTCAAGCCAGCACAGATGGTGAGATGGGACACCTGGGACCCCATATCCTCCTGGTCCCTGACTCCCGCCCTGGTCTTCTAGTCCCTGCAGGGGAGAAGCAGTAAGACCCAGTTTCAATCCAACACTTGGATTGGAGCAGAAGAATTGTTCTCTTTCTCCAAGACTTAGAAGAAATATTGCAGAGGAGGCTTTAGTGCCCGTAGCATGCATTTGCACATGTGTATGGAAGGAGTCAGGGCATGCAGGGAAAACTAGATAGGCTCTTTGTTCCTTGCCAGGGGCGTGCAGAGGACTTTGTGTTTCCTCCTTCTCCAAAAGACGCCTGTGGGAGGTGGGAGAGAAAGAGGAAAATGTAGGAGATCAGTATCAGTGATTCAGCCCATCATCAGACCGTCACCGTCATGAGCAAAACAAGTGGGCACACAGCAATACTCAAAAGGAAGCCTGCAATAATAAACCTGCACTAAAGGTCAGCAGACTACAGGGTCTCCAGCTGCCCTACAGTAACCAACCAGCAGATCTTCTCCCAGGTACAATCTAACCAACCCATTGCTCCCCTGGCCCAGCCAGAATGAGAAGGACCTGCACCTGGGAAGGGCCTCACCTTAACCAAGTGTGGCACCAACCTGCCAACCCTCAGCAGTCTCAAACTCCTGTACCTTCTTACAGCCCTGAGCTGCAAAGCAACGAGGTCAGCAAATTACTTGTATGGTGGGAACCTTACAGGGAGAAAAAGAAATCTGAATGTTTTCCAAGTCAGGATTTGAAGGGGGTTTACAGCTCCGGTGGGAAAAAACCTCTTCTAGAGGTTGACTCTACCTCGTCATGACCTACACTTCAGGGACAGCCTAGAAGGAAGCAAACTGTGGGCTTTTTCCCCCTTTGATAGTAGCAGGTGATGCAGTGCTGAGCCTGGAAAGCGCTGCCTTTTCTTTCCGTAGGTGAGACTCACAGCTGGGAATGCCTATGTGTGTGCAAGCCCCCACATTGCTGTCCCTGCCCAGGTTGCTGCAAGGCTGTGGAGCAAGGCAGCCAGCCCCTACCCTCTGGCTATCCCTGCCATTACATTGTGACTAGCAGCTGCCCTCCTGGGCCTGCACCCGGAGCCACCTTTCTCCTGACCTCTTCAGGGGCGCTGGGTGCAGCTGGGTGCAGCTGCAGCTTTACCAGTGGCAGCAACATTCATTTCTTTATGGTTGCTCATTGCTTTGTGAGGTGCTAGTGGGTGAGGAATGGGCTGAGAAAGCCAGATCAGCACTGATGTCAGAATTGCAGCCAGAATCTGGAGAAGGTCTGTGTGATGGCTCCTATGAATGGAGTTATGGTGCTGTCCCCTGCACTGCCACACAGGCAACGGGCACAGGGAGACTCTATGGGCCTTCCCAGCCCATGCAGCATAGGGCTGCCTCAGAGAACTTTGAACTTGTGCATCTCATGGCCCTGCACATGGTGCAGTGCTGGGGCATGCCAGTGTGGCTTTGTGCCATGAACTAGGTACAGACTACAACACAGGAGGGTTCACCTGGACTTAAGGAAATACTAAAGACTGTTTTACTTTAAGGATTCTGCAGCACTGGAACAGGCTGCCCAGAGAGGTTGTGGAGTCTCCTTCTCTGGAGACATTCCAAACCCACCTGGATGTGTTCCTGTGCAACCTGCTCTAGGTAAACCTGTGTTAGCAGAAGGATTGGACTAGATTATCTCTAGAGGTCACTCCCAGCCTCTGCTATTCTGTGATTCTGTGTGATTCTGGGCTCCCTGCCCATGTGTTAAGTGTGGAGTTGGAGGGGAGCAGCTGTGTGGCTGGCACTGGACAATATCAAAGCCTTACAGGGATCATGAAATAGCAGCATGGTCCAAGGTGTCTGAGACTCCTCTGGCAACCAGTGGCAGAGCAAAGGTCCAAAGTCCAACCCAGGAGTGCCTTGTGAATGCAAACCCAACGTAGTCTCATCTTTTGCAGTGTGTGGGGACCAGGGTGACTTTGGTGTTAGACATTGATCCCTTCATCTGTTCCCTGATTTTGCCCAGCAAGCACTGAGGAGCAGAGGGACACCCCTCCCCTCCCACATGCTCAGCAGATGTGCAGTGCAATGGCAAGCAGACAGAGCTGCTTTCTCCAGCACAGTGCTGCTATTGTCCAGCTGGGCTCCAGGGCCTCTTATCCCCACCAGGCAAGCACAGTTGGGACCTCCATGGTCCAGCAGCACAGATGACAAGGTGAAGGAGGTGGAGGCATGCCTTCAGAGAGAGCAGCCCACCTTTGTGCCTCCCTGGCACAGCTCCACTGCTCTTTGGACTTTTGTATAAGACATGTTGTGAAGGAGGATGCTAAGGTGCAGCTTAAAAAAAAAAAAAAGGAAAATCTGAAGGAAGGGGAAAGGGAAAAGAGAGAGGATGATGCTGATATGAGGGGTGAGACAGAGCTGGTGAGGCAGAGCTGAGCTGGGAGCTGGAGAGGAAAAGCTGTGAGCCTCATGGGAACCCAGCTGTGGGAAGAGACAATGCAATGGAGGGGAAGGAGCCAGCTTTTGCTCTGGGACATGCGAGCTCTGAGCAAGGCTGCAATTAGAGAGAGGAGACAGGGTGTCTTTACAAGCTGGGAAGTCTCCCTCTGCCATGGACTTGTGCATGGGGCTTGTGCAGGGGCTGGTGCAGAAACGTGCTGCCTGCTCCATGTCCCTCTTTGATCTGCATCCATAGGGGCCCAAAAGCCTCAAATACCTTGGATTTCCTTCCAGTTGCAGAGAGCTTTGCTCACCAGTGCCAGGAGGAGGTGGTCTGGTGCTTGGTGCTTGCTGTTGTAGCTGCAGAACTGTGCCAGAGCCCCCTTCCCAGGTCTGCTCTCCTCTCCTGGCTGCCCTCAGCAGCCTCCTGCCTCCTAGAACAGCTGTTTGAATACCAACATCCTCAAGGCAAGCAGGTTGATTGACCACCCACCTCTAGCAGCCAACAATGTGCCTTTTGACAGGATTTTAATATTTTCCCAGATAAGGGATGCTGGAGACATCTGGGACTCCAGGGCACAAGCTCTGGTTTTAGCATCCTCCTCTGCACTGCCATTATCCAGACCCTGATGGAAAAATTCAAGTTTGTTTGGAAACAAAGTCTCTGGTGTGGTTTGGAAGGGCTGAAAAAACCCCATCACACCAGAATCACAAACTTCTAACATGAACTGTCTTTGTCTGGAGCTGTACAAGGAGAGGGAGGAAGAGAAGGAATGGAGGCACACACCTTTTTTGCTTGGCTGGGAAACTCTTTGTAGTTTGCTCTCTCTGGACATAAAGATCCAAGCAAAAAGTGAACAAGAAGAAAAAAATTTAACAAAGTGAACAAACAACGAAGCCAGAGCAACTGATCTCCAAATTTGCTTTTTATGGTTTATTTTCATCACCTAGCCAAGAGGCAGATGAAGCAGAGCTCCTGCAACCTTCTGCTGAAGGGAGGTGCTTGGAAACAACCAGCAACTCACTGCAGGAAAAGAAGAGAGTCCTAATGAGACAACAGCAGGTTCTTTAAAACACTAAATAATTCAGACTTTCTTCCTGCTCAGCAGTTTCAAACCAGGACAACTGTTTCACTCTTTTCCTGGGAATTTTAAGAGGGTTTGTTGTTGTTGTTGTTGTTGTTTGGTTGGTTTTGTCCTGTTTTGTTTGGTTTGGGTTTTTTTCTCTCTTTCGGAGGGGAAATTAAATATGAAGCACGGGAGGAGAGCTGATCGTTTCCCTGCCGTTCACACCTGCGTGGAAGCGGCGGTAGCGATGAGTTAAGGCATCACTGTGTGTGTATTACCCGTCAGAGAGGGAAGCCTGGAAGATTGCTGCGGTCTCATTGTATTTAGAGCGAGGCATCAATAACAGCTAATTTGTTGTCGCTTAAAGAGTCGTTAGGGTTGGTTTTGCTTCATTTTAAATAAAGACATTTGTACTCCAAAGGTCATTTCCGTGGAATAACAATGCTCCTTTCAGAAAGGGGCACCGACAGGGTCTCCGGTACACGCAGTGCACCCAGTCTGGTTTGAAAGCCGAGCTGTGGCTCCGCTGAGTGAGCATCTCCTTTACGCGGTTGCAGCATTTGGCCATCCCAGTGAAAGCACAGGAGCCTGGGAGGGAGTTTTGGCTTCTCCGCCTGAGTGTACGCGAGCACCTGATTCTTTACTGTGAGGGGGGTGAAACCCTGTAACAGGTTCCCAGGGAGGTGGTGGAGGCCCCATCCCTGGAGATATCCAAGTCTTGATGGGACTCTGAGCAACCAGATCCAGTGGGCATGTCCCTACATACTGAAGCGGGGGCGGGGGGAGGGCTGGACCAGATGACCTTCACATGTCCCTTTCAGTCTAGTAAATTCTATGATTCTGTTTCCAAGTGGTTAGGATGGTGTCCAGCCCTTCTCCCCCTTGACCTTGACCCACTTGACCACCTTGACCCCCTTCTCAGCTGCAGCCCTGTGTCTTCTGAGAGCACTGCAGGAGGATTGTGCATCCCCAGCAGGCAATGTGCATTTCCCTCATCCTCATCAAGCACAGCATGACCAGATCAGATCAGACAAGACTAATAATGCTTGTTCCAAAATAGTCCATTTGCAGCATGGGAAGGTTTTCCAGGTGCTGCTGACTTGAAGTGGCAGGTGGACATGCGTCACTGACTCCAGTAAGGTTGATGTCATAGTCTGTATCCATGCAGGTAAGGTGAAGCAAGATGATCTATCCAGCTCATGCAGGAAGCTTTCAGCAGAGCTGGGAGAAAAAGCATATATTCTGGTTCCCTGCTCCAGTTACACTTCTTTTCCTGCATGCTTCCTAGGTAGCTGCTCACCCAGGCTCTCAGCAGACAGAAAGTGATGGAGCTGTGAAAAAGAAAACTTGAGGCTCAGGTTGTTCTGTCTTTTGCAGGCATATTTTTGCCACAAATGTTCTCTCTGCTACAGCATGGGCCCCAGCATCATTTTCTGTCAGTCAGACAGTCATAGAATCATAGAATCACAGAATGGTAAGGTTGGAAGGGACCTCAAGGATCATCCAGTTCCAAACGCCTGCCATAGGTAGGGACACCTCCCACTAGCACAGCTCACTCAAGGCCTCATCCAATGTGGCCTTGAACACCTCCAGGGGGGGAGCAGCCACAACCTCCCTGGGCAACCTGTGCCAGTGCCTCACCACCCTCACTGTAAAGAACTTCCTCCTAACATCCAGTCTAAATCTCCCCTCTGCCAGTTCAAACCCATTGCCCCTTGTCCTGTCATTGCAGGACCTTGTCAATAGTCCCTCCTCAGCCTTCCTGTAGGCCCCCTTCAGATACTGGAAGGCTACTATCAGGTCTCCTCGAAGCCTTCTCTTCTGCAGGCTGAAGAGCCCCAACTCCCTCAGCCTGTCCTCATAGCAGAGCTGCTCCAGCCCTCTGATCATCTTTGTGGCCCTCCTCTGGACCCGCTCCAACACTTCCATGTCCTTCCTGTGCTGAGGGCTCCAGAACTGCACACAGGACTCCAGGTGGGGTCTGAAAGTTTCAGAAAGTCTTCGAGTTTCAGGTCACTTTAAAAGTGAATTGCCTTTTATGCTATGTGGGGAATGAATGTGCAGGAAGAAAAAGGCTTCAGATTAAAAAAAGCTCCCCTCCTTAGCAAGCACTGCTGTTTGCCACCCTCTCAGAGATTTGTAAACTCTTTTCTCTGTATTTATCTAACTTTGCTATTCTTAGATCTGCCGTAGCTGTCTGCGCCAAGTATGTGTGTACAGATAGGACAGAGTCTCTGCTCCTTGGATGGTATTTTTGGTTGATTCATCAGTCATTACTGGGAACTTGGGTACCAAGGGAATGAATATGTGCCCAGTTTTGGGATCCCCAGTTCAAGAGGGACAGGGAACTACTGGAGACAGTCCAATGAAAGGCCACAAGGATGATTACGGGACTGGAGCATCTCTTGTAAAGAGAGGCTGAGAGACTTGGGGCTCTTTAGCCTGGAGAAGACAAGACTGAGAGGGGATCTTCTCAAAGATTATCAATATCTAAAGGGTGGAGGTCAGGAGGATGGGGCTAGGCTCTTTCCAGTGGTGCCCAGTAATAGGACAAGGGGCAACAGGTACAAACTAGAACACAAGAGGTTTCAACTGACCTTAAGGAAAAACTTCTTTCCTTTGAAGGTGCTGGAGCACTGGACCAGGCTGCTGAGAGAAGTCTCCTTATCTGGAGACTTTCAAAACTTGCCTGGGCACATTCCTAGGCAACCTGCTCTAGGTGAACCTGCTTCAGCAAGGGGCTTGGACTGAATGATCTCTAGAGGTCCCTTCCAACCCCTACCATCCTGTAATTCTGTGATTTTATGATTCTATGATGCAGAAAGGATTCCTGAACTGCTCCCCCACCCCATCTCTTTGCCTCCTCTTTCTGCTCACAGTTCTGCCCTGCCCACTGGCCCACAGTGGCTCAGTGGTCCCTAGCTAAAATGGTCAGCAAAGATATTGCCAGGAGTGCCAAGGGCTGGAGGAGAGGGAAGAAGGAGGCCAAGAAGGATGGCACAGCTGGCTGCAGCGGCACTGTCTGGACCTCTTCTCCTCAGCCCAGCTCTCTCGTGGTTGCAGGAAGGCTTGCTTTGGCAGTTGAAGGAGCTCTGCACAGTTTTGTGTCCTAGGGGCGTGGCAAATGCAGCCACCTCACAGAGAAAGGAAAGAGCTTTGCTATCACACACCCCTACCCAGGGAGGTGCAGGTGTACACATATTATGTGTATACACACGTGTGTGTGTACTTTAGTACTCTACAATTCACAAGACAGTCATAATTTTAATTGTCTCGTCTTGCTAGGGACCTTTCCAAACCAGCTCCAGTTGTTGCTAACCCAGGCTGCCCTTTGCTGTGCCCAGAGGAAGTCTGCATAGGGGAGAAAAGAGCTGCCACTTTGGCAAGAATCACCTCCACCCCTTTGTTTGTGACCTGGGATGTCTCACAGCACATGAAGATTCCCCTGGATCCCCTAAATAGCATCAGTGCATGTTTGCAGCTGAGACCAGGGGTGAACCCCAGCCCTGAGCAGTGATTCACTCTTGTCCCCCAAGGCAGTGATGCCACAAGGAGACGCCACCATGGCTCTCCTGTACTGTCCACAGAGAGATCTGTCCTACCTCCAACAGAACCCCTGTACATCTACTACTCAGAGATAAGTTTTCCCTGTTTCTTGGAGGTTAATGGGAACAATTTTATTTTATTTTATCTTATTTTTATTCCGAGCTCCTGAATTTTGATTAGGGCTTGACTTCCAGTAGCCAGGAGGTCACAGTGTCTGGATAGATCACAACCTGAACATCTGCATCCTACTACACAACAGAGTAACTATTTTTCAACGTTCCCTGTGTCTTCTAGCAGTGACAGTAGTGATTAAGTAGTAGACAATAGTGATTAAGATGAGCCAGCAGTGTGCCCAGGTGGCCAAGAAGGCCAATGGCATCCTGGCCTTCATCAGGAATAGTGTGGCCAGCAGGAGCAGGGAGCTCATTCTCCCCCTGTACTCTGCACTGGTTAGGCCACACCTTGAGTCCTGTGTCCAGTTCTGGGCCCCTCAATTGAAGAAGGACATTGAGGTGCTTGAGTGTGTCCAGAGAAGGGCAAAGAGGCTGGGGAGAGGCCTGGAGCACAGCCCTATGGAGAGAGGCTGAGGGAGCTGGGATTGGTTAGCCTGGAGAAGAGGAGGCTCAGGGGGGACCTTCTTGCTGTCTACAACTACCTGAAGGGTGGTTGTAGCCAAGAGGAGGTTGCTTTCTTCTCTCAGGCAAGCAGCAGCAGAACAAGAGGACACAGTCTCAAGCTGTGCCAGGGGAAGTTTAGGCTGGAGGTGAGGAGAAAGTTGTTGCCTGAGAGAGTCACTGACTGCTGGAATGGGCTGCCCAGGGAGGTGGTGGAGTCACCGTCCCTGGAGGTGTTCAAGGCAGGTTTGGACGTGGCACTTGGTGCCATGGTCTGGTCTTGAGGTCTGTGGTAACGAGTTGGACTTGATGAGCTTTGAGGTCTCTTCCAACCTTGGTGATACTGTGAGACTGTGATTATTTCGGTGCCGGCTACCTCAGCATGATTGGTCCATGTTGGGGCAGTGTTATTTGCCATTAGGGCTGTCACTGCTGCTGCTTCTTAAAGCCTGGAGTGGATTCCTGAGTAGCAATTCAACTTCCTTTACTTTCACATCCTGACTGTAAACAGGAGAAGAGGGCTTTCCTTGGGCACTAGGTCAGGAAGCCCATGTGCCTTACAGTGATACCGATGCACTAATGAAAGCCCAGAGATGTCAACTGGTACAAAGCAGCTGAACAAACCTGCCAAGGAGTGCCAACAATAGCAGGATGTCACTGCAACTTGCAGGGAGGATGTTTCCATTCAGTTATTTGGCTTCTGTGCCAAAAGCCATCCACTGGTCTAAGGAATAAAGTCATTGTCTCCAGGAAGTGACCAGGAGCAGACCATGGTGGCTCAGAGCATTTCCCATCCACAGTGCCAGCGCTGTAAGAGGAGGAGGTGTGGGAGGCAAACTCTGGGCAGGGCACCTCTGAGCCCATTCACAGCTCTCACTTAATTTGCAGCTCCTGTTACAAGAAGGCTCCATAAACCTTCATGTTGGAGATGGGGATTTTATCATCCCCTGGAGGAGGGAGGAGAGATGTTTTGGGGAGGTCAAGGAGCTAAGAGGAAAAGGTTTAGTTAGGTGAAGTCTATAGCAAGAGATTGGAGCTGCCAAGCAAATACTCCAGCTGTAAGACAGCCTCAAAATTTCCCAGATGAGTAAGGATTTAACTTTCTGTCTTCATGGAAGGAGGCATTAATGAACCTGCATTTCTGGGTCATCGGGTCTGGGCTTGTGCAGGTCAGCATTCAACCTTCAAAAGGCTTCTTTCCTTGTAATTTTTGCTGCAAGGTTTTGTAAAGCAGCCAAGGGCAGGAAACTGTCTATAAATGAGCTTGGCTGCTCAGGGTGGGTTCCAGCAGTGAAAGCAGCTGCTGTCTATGGTCTGGATCCAGCCAGCAAGGAGGGAGGAGGCCAAACTCTATAGCTGCTCACTCCTTCCCTTGGGAGAAGGGGCCATGGTACACGCCTGTGCTCACACCCTGCACAGCAGCTCCTGCCCACTCTCCCTCCCCACACGCCTCTGCAGCTCTCTCCAGTCCTTGTCCCTCTTTACCTGCCTGGTATTTCTCTGCTCGTTTGTGTTTTTCTCTTTCTAGGCATTTGCAGATGTCCCTGCCTTCATGTGCACCCAGGTTTGGATGTCTCCTTTACCCCCACATCTTGCCCAGGTTGCCCAATGGTTCCATGCACGTCTACGTGTGTCTGTATTTCCCTGCTCAGTTACCCTCCCGTGCCTCTCTCGGTGTCTCCCTGCATGCATCTCTGCTGATGTCTGTACATCTCCCTCCAGTGACTCCTCTTGTCGTGCCCAACAGGACATGTGCGTTCCAGTCGTGTGCGCCCAAGTCTGCTGGAGTCACGCCCAGAGCTGAGAGGAATGGGGAGGAGGAGGGGAATGTGAAGGAGAAAGGGCTGTTGGAAGAGGCCTCAAGGACAGCCCACCTTCTCACTGCCTATGCACTGCTCCCATGGAAAAGATCCTGAAATAAGCCTGCTCGTTGTGACTGAGTATCCGTGGAGGTGTAAAGCCACCAAGCTGAAGAAGCATTTCAGCTCTCGTTCATCCTCCAAGACGGGAAAGGGCAAGGGTGTCCAGAGGTTATCATCTCTCTGGGGCTAGTGGGAGTCAGGTTGAGGGTGTGTATGGGTGTGCACCAGAGCTCAACCAAAAGGGGAAGGTTGCAGAGGGTTGGGAAAGACAGATGCAAGGCAAAAATACCCCAATTTCAGAAAAAGTCAGGATGAGCAATTATGGCTGCTTAAAACAGGAGTAATATTACATTTTACCCTCGCAGAGAAAGGACAGGTAGGACTGCATGACCTAGCTCATAAAGACCTCCACAGAGCCCTGGATAAACTTTGTCCCCTCCATCACCATTCTAGCAGCCATCACATCACGTGCCAGATGAATTGCCACCTGCAGCTGGGAGCTTCCTTACCTTGCCCACAAGTGTGGTGGGTCAGGGAGGAGAATGAGGAGGGAGAATGCTGCAGTGAGGGCACTGCAAGAGCTATAGCAAAAAGCACTAGCTAAGGGCAGGGGAGCTGTGGCAGCCACAGACAGCTTGCAGAGTCCAGATGACCCTAATGGGGCAAATTAGAGGATGCAGAGAGGCCAGAAGAGAGACCCTGAAGGTAGAAAGACCATCAAGGTTTCTGGAGATGTATCTGGGAGGTGGGATAGAGCAAGCTGTCGCTTGCCTCTTGAGTGATACATGCCACACAAGTGGGCAGAGCCACCCCGGGGTGCCAGCTTTGACGATGGCACTCGCATGTGCAGAGGCAAGGCAGTGGCTGTGCTTGGGTAAAATGCAAGTGTGGGGAGAGAGGAAGTGGCAGAGAGTAGGCACAGCCCTCAAAACAAGATGAAAATGAGTCAGCTGCAGCAGCTGACGACTAGGGGGTGGCCTGGAAGATGTCAACATTTCTGTCTCACTTTCTGGAAAATACCCAACCTTGCACAAGCTGCCCGATGGAAAACTACCACAGCAGAAGTCACAAATGTGGCTGCAGACTGGGCGGGCAGGAGAGCTGGTGAGACTGACCCTGAGGTCAGTGGGTGCTGCTCACTTGTTGGTGCTGGGCCCAGATCTGGTGCACACCAGGCACACACCACCACCCCCCCTCACCACCACCCCACCCCC
>VWZE01021251.1:171853-188761 GCA_013396675.1 Eubucco bourcierii | reverse complement strand
TGGTTTTCTAGGTGCCCTTTGTCCCCCATGGCTGGGATCAGCTCGCACAGCAGCAGCCAACTCCTCTGCTTGGGCACTTCGGGATGCACAACTGTGTCCTTGACTGCAATCTCCCACCCTTCCCACAGGGATGCCCACCCATAGACCAGCCTGTGAGGCCCACCAGCACAGAGGGCAGCACAGTTTGAACTTTTTCCTTTGGCTGACATGCTAATTTAAGGGTGGTTGTTTTTCCCTCCTCCTGCAGTGCTGCTGATGCTTGTGGGGATTCAGTAAAAACAGTGAAACCACATGAAGAGCCTTGCAGCAGTGCCTGGCTCCTGCCCCACCAGTGGAGAGCAGCTCTGTCCTAGGCTCCTGCTCACACTGGACACATCAGCTGGTGGACAGCTAGGATTTTCAGCCTTACCTCATCTAGGACTAGCAGTTAATCTAAGAGAGATGTTTAAAAATGAGTGCAGCAAAGCCTTAAAGTGAGGAGAGGGATGCCTGCAGCTTTGAGTGTTCTCAAGCACAGCAGCAGAGGAGACATCTTCACTGCCCACAGAGGAAGGCTAAAGAAGACCTATCTCAGTACCTGCCTCTCCCTTAAGCACCTGTTTAAGTCCCCTTGCCTTGCACTTGTTTCTTTCTATCTAAATTTTCTCAGATGATAGTTTGTCAGGTCAGAAGGCTGGTGAGGGGGTGTGTGTATGTGTGTGTGTGTGTGCCCACAGGAAGGAGCATGTGTCCACACCCTCATGCTGTCCATATCTAGACTCTGTCCCCAGCTGACTGTAGAGTTGGATGGGAACAGAACCAAGGGCACACTGCAGGTTCGGAGATAAGCAGCCCTACCTTAATGAGGACATGATATACCTGGCAAGGCTATACCTGCCATGGAGAACAATGATCTCTTTCACTCCAGGCATCAGCACAGCCAGGAGCAGTGGTGGGACAGAGGGAACCACAGACAATAAATCAGCTCAGAACCACCAGCCACAGGAAGCTGCCACATTGGCAGTTGTTGGGAAGCCCCTTGATGTCCCACATTGACTTCCACCAGGACTCACAGAGGGGGAGCAAATCCGCAGGGCTACAGCTTTGCTAAAACTGCCTTTTTTTTTTTTTTGAGGGAGAGCACAGAGGGGAAAGCTGTATTTCTGCCTCTAGCACCTTCCAAGGAAAGCCCAGACTGGAGGGAGAGTGCAGCAGTGCCAACATCGTGAGGCCTGTGCTTCCTATATAGGTAAAGTCCCCACTGACAGGAGCCACATCTTTACTCTCCATATCTAAAGACACTGAATTATTAAGGAGAAGGGGTGTCTTGAGGCTGCAGGTGGAGCAGAGATCTTCACAGATGGCTGAATTAAGTGTAATGGACCTCTGATGAAAAAACCCACCTAACTACTGCAGGATGGTTTCTTGACTGTGAAGCAACGTAAGAAAGCCAGAGTGAGTGTGGTACGGATCGTCACACTCTGGGTTTTGTAATCCATTGCAGCCTTGGGAAGCAATACAGTGAGCATGTGATGGAGCAATACCCCCTACTACTTTGTTCTTCAAGAATATCCATAATACAACCTTTGTTTTTGCTGGATGAGCCCAAACCAGCCTTTTCCTGTCTCATGAGTGTAGGGAAATGGGTCTCGCTAGCCTGCACAGAAAAAGCCTTTCTGAGTACTAGATAAGGCCAGCCAGTGACACTTGACATGGAGGCACAGAGAAACACCATCACTTTGCATGGTGCTTGCCCAGGCCCAAGTGGGTACTGCACACAGAGCCTCAGGCTTAACAGCTTTGAGCAGCTGGGACAGATGTGTGCAGCATTTGCTCTATAAAACTTGGGCTGTTTGTCAGCAATGAGGAAACCTTTAAATAGGCTGGAACCAGACTTCTTCCCACCCTCCTGCTTCCATGTGATTAAGGTCATGTAAGAGCCAGCTGTTGTTTCCAAGCCTCCTCCGAATTTGCCAAAATTAGGCTGAATTTGTGGAAACTGGCTTCCCGAGACCTCGGGCACTTCCTGCTTCAGACACCGGGCCAAAACCCATACAGCAGTGCTTCTCCCAAATTTTGGTCTGACTCCTTTAGTCCCACAGAGACTCACAAGTAACTAAACTCATAGGTTTTAAAATCTTGAAGGTCAAATATTTCAAGGCTACCCAAGAAGAATATCACTAAGGCACTGAGTACTGGAAAATTTTGGAAGTTGATACCTCGAAGAAGTGACATCTTCTGATTGCTAACACCAGCACCAGATGATCCTTTGCTATTAAATGGCACCCTGAGGTCAAGGGCATCTCGCTTAACATTGAGCACTTGCAAAAGTGCCACTTACAAAGATCACCAAGTAATGCTTTTAGAGACTTGAGGAGTAAGAAAGGACAACACAGCTGACTGCCCTGCTGTGCTTAGACAAGAAAGCCTTTGCCCCAAGACCACATAATCAAACATAAGGTGAGCAAGAAAGATGAAATAACCAGAGTGGAGAGGGAGCCAAGGTCTGGAAGAAAGCATGATGTGTACCAGAGCTGCAGTGACCGAGGCTTTCCATTCCTAATTAACGGACTCACTTGTCTGATTTTTCTACTCTAACCACCATATAAACCTTTTAAATATAGAAAGATCCTCCCTGGCTATGTATACAGCCAGCCTGGCACCACTGTCCATCTCAGCTACATTGCCACAGGTTGTATTTTCAGAACCCCTTGATGGGTAGATTAATGGCCTCCTTTTTATTGCCAGCTCCTCAGCTTTCAGGGAGCAGAGGTGGGTAAGTAGTAAATATATATATATATATTAAAAAAAACCCCAAACCAAACACACACACAAAAAAAATCATATGCAAGGCTTTCAAGTGTCATGATGATGGCTAAAAAAAGCTAAGATTTGTTGTACATTTTTAAAAGGAATCCGTAGGGGTTTTATTTGCTGCTTAGTTTGAGAAATGTGAAGCTTGTAGGCTCATTTTTCACACTTTCCCACACACCCTCCCCACCACCTCCCAGGCCTGGAAAGACACTTTATTATTTTTAAAATTAAATGTGGTGTTTTTCATAATTATATGGCTCCAAGCTCTGGAATTTTACTGGAATAACTGCTAGCTCTGGATGTTTGAGAGTGCTTCTCAGCACAGAAATCTGGAGGCTTCCACAACATTTGAGATGAAGAACGAGGAATCTCATCTTCACTTTAAAAGCTTTGAGAAGTAACATTTAGTATGAAAAGCATGGAAGTGATTTACAAGTATCTGTGATTATTGATGGGAGTTTGATGAGGCTTGATGCACAAAGCAGTACAAGTTGATTGTACTCAGGATTGGAGTTACTTTGTNGCTCAGGAACTGGCTGGGCATCAGTTGGTTGGTGATGGACTATTGGAGGGTTTGCATCAGTCATTTTCCTTGGGATTATTTTTGTCATTTTTTTGTTTTTTGTTTTTTTTTTGGGGGGGGGGTTGAGGGAAGTGGGGTTTTTGTTTGTTTTCTTTTTCAAAGAAAAGGGAAAAAAAAAAAGGGGGAAATCACTATCAAGAAGGAAACTACCCAGCTTTTGAAGTTTCCCATTAGGTAGCAGAAACAGAGCCCCAGCGAACCCCAGTGGGATGCAGAAGAAGGACTGGGTGCAGACTGAGGGGAAGACGGCAAACGATGTGCACGGTGCTGGAGCTGAGGAGGGAGAAATAATAATAAAAAGGCACGAGTTGCTGTCAGCGTTGTCTGTCAGAACTGCAGCAAAGCAGTGCTTCACTCAGAAACCCCTTGTCCAAGCTGATGTTTCTCATAATGGAAAACCAACCCCCTCCCCCGCTTCCCTCCCCACTCCAACACCCGAAGGAGAGGGAGGGATTATTTTAACCTCTCGCTCAGGGCCAAGTCTCCAGCCGCGCTGCAGCACGCAGCACACTGAGCCGATGCCGTTACCGCTGTGGCGCAGCTCCAGGCCCCGCTGCTGCTCCCACCCAGCCCATAGCAGTACGGATTCGACCGCTGCAGTGCTCCAGCTGCGGCTGGACCCGAGGTGGCTCCTTGCAACTTTGCGTACACCCGCTCTGGCCACAGTGACTCAGCCTCAGCCTGCCCTGCTGCTGACGCCTGTTATTCTACGGAAAACCAGGGTGACTCAGTCACTTGGTTGCTCACAGCAGCGCCAGGCCAAATGGTTTGCGCTCCCTGCAGCATCTTCACCACTGCTGGTTGCGACTGGGCCACACTCGTCCTCTGCAGTTCTCATGCCTGCAGCTCAGAATCACAGAACGTTAGAGGTTGGAAGGGACCTCCAGAGATCAAGTCTGACCTCCCTGCTAAGGCAGGATCCCCTAGGGTAGTTCGCACGGGAATGCATCCAGGAAGGTTTTGAAAGTCTCCAGAGAAAGAGACTCCACAACATCTCTGGACAGCCTCTTCGAGTGCTCTGTCACCCTCACTGTAAAGAAGTTTCTCCTCACGTTGAGGTGAAACCTTCTATGTTCCAGTTTGTAGCCACTGCTCCTTGTAGCTCAAAGCACCTGGCTGTGTCATGCAGACACAGTTGTGTGCAGGGAGATGTTAAGTTATGATTGGACTTGATGATCTTAAGGTCTTTTCCAGCTGGGCAGTTCTATGATTCTATGACACATCTGCCTTGTAGGACAGGAGATGTCTGTACTGGGGGACAGCCAGCATGCTCACAAGAGGCACCCATCTCACTGCCGGCAGCCAGCTGCAGAAGGGAGCATACTTTTTACTGTGACTCCCTTGAGTGGGGGGTACCTGTAGGAGTTGGGTCCCCCCCACATCATATTTCTCTTAACCTTGCGTGTCAGGTGCAGCTTGTCTGCTGTGCTGCAAGAGCATGTGTGGAGGTACCCCTGCTGGATTCACCTCTTCCCAGCTGCACCCAGGGGCCACTGCAGGTTTTGGGACTGAATGGCAGAGAGAGGTGTTGCTGGCGCACTACAGAGGAGCAGCAGCCCGGGAGCCATTGCCAGGGCTGAGACAAGCTCTGCTGAGTGCCAGCAGGGAGGCACACCAATGGCCCACTGCTCTTTGTGCCCTGGCTGCCCATCCCGTGGAAAGCTGCCTTCAAAGGCCACATCACTAAGGGCTGGGCTGACTAGCTGACACAGGGCATGCCCTTGCTCAGCAATTAATTCAGATGCAAGTAGCATTTGCATGTCAATTACTCTGCTTAAGTAACACCATGTGTGGAGTAGAGTGAGTGCTTTTTCCCTACTCTGAAGTAATTCCATTTATAGACAAGCTCTTAGAGATGGATAAACCTCAAAGCAGATCACAGTCACAGAATGGTGGGGGTTTGAAGTGGCCTCCGGAGGCCATCTGGGTGAGATTAGCAAGTCAAGGGAGGTCCTACTCTTCCTCTGCTCTGCCTTGATGAGGCTGCACCTGGAGTATTGTATACAGTCCTGGGCTCCCAGTTCAAGAGGGTCAAGGTACTGCTGAAAGAGAGTCCAATGGAGGGTCATGAAGATGCTGAGGGGACTGGAGCATCTCTTATGAGAGGAGGCTGAGAGATGTGGGAGTGTTTAGCCTGCAGAAGAGAAGACCAAGAGGAGATCTTATCATTGCTAATTGATATCTAAAGGGTAGAGATGAAGATGATGTGGCTGGGCACTTTTCAATGGTGCCCTCTCTTTTGAAGGTGCTGGAGCACTGGACCAGGCTGTTCAAAGAGGTTGTAGAGTCTCTTTCTCTGGAGAATTTCAAATCCTTCCTGGATACATTGCTGTGTAACCTGCTGTACGTGAACCTGCAGCGGGGTTGGACTAGATGATCTCCAACCCCTACCATTCTGTGATTGTGTGAAAAGGCTGCTGAGAAATATTTAAATATTTCACTTTCCAGTGTAACTTGAGTAATTTGGACTGGAAGGTGTCCATTGCCTAATAAATCTAGCACATTCATTTAAAACAAAAAAAGGGGAGGGAAAAAGAAAAAGAGAGAGGAAAAAGAACAAAGGCAACTTTAGGTATTGGCTTTAAGAACAGAGCAGTGCAGTGGAGACACTGACATGCACCACACAACAGCAGGTACATGCTGTCCTTGGCCCGAGCTGGGGCTGAGGTGGAGAACCAGGGCAATAGGGCAGGCATAGGGCAATGACTGCTGAGGGGAGAGTCTGATCACTCAGGTTGGCACAGCTAAAGCAGAAGAAAGTTTAAGCTTGGATTAGAGCAGGTGGGAAAAGACCTGGGCACCTTTGTATAAGATTAAAATGCGTGAGAAGCTTTTCAGGTGTTTGGGTTGTTTGTTGCTTGTAATTTGTCTGTTTGCTTGTTTGTTGGTGGTTTGTTTTCTTCTGTTTTTCAGAGTTGCCCAAGTCTGAAGCAGCAGTCTGTGTTACTTGACTGTGAGGGTAAATTCACACCACGGGTTCAGACACACTCAGCTGTGGCTTCCATCCAGGGAGGGCAAGTCTTACTTTGGACAGCTGCCTACTGCACTGACAGGGATGGCTCTGGTGGTGGATTACCCTGAATCCAGAAACCTTCTGCTTAAAGCACAGGAAATGGGACAGAGGATCAACTTTGCCTGCCCCAGATCCTTCTGTCAATGCCTACAAGTTGTTTTGCCTAAAGAAAAAGAGACTGAGGGGAGACCTTTGCACTCTCTACAACTGCCTGAAAGGAGGTTGAATGCAGGCAGGGGCTGGTCTCTTCTCCCTGGTAACTAGTGATAGGACAAGAGGAAATGGCCTCAAATTGCACCAGGGAAAGTTTAGATTAGGTGTTAGGAGAAACTTCTTGGCTGAGAAGATTCTTAACCCTGGAATAGGCTCCCCAGGGAGGTGGTTGAATCCCCATCCCTGGAGGTGTTTAAAAGAAACAGAAATGTGGTACTAAGGGATGCGGTTTATCACCAGGCTTAGTAGAGTTAGGTAATGGTTGAACTTGATCTTACAGGTGTTTTCTATCTGTAATGGTTCTATGCTCACAGGCCTTGCCTATGTGAGAGTCTGCAGTGCCTGCCTGCAGCCAGCAGCCCTCCCCAATGCTTTTCTGTCAGAAAAACCTTTTCATAGAAACATGAGATGCTTTACACCAGAAGGAACCTTTAAAGGTCATCTAGACAAATGCAACTACAGTCCAGCAGGGACTTCCTTAACTAGATCCAGTTCTTCAGAGCCCTGTCCAACCCGACCTTGATTATTTCCAGGGATGGGCATTCAGGCACTGCTCTAGGCAACTTCTTCCAGTGACAGAGCACAGGACCAGGCTGCCCAGAGATGTTGTGGGGAGTCTCCTTCTCTGGAGAACTTCAAAACCCAACCTGGATGTTGGGTACCTGATCCAGGGAATCATAGAATCATAGAATGGTAAGGTTGGAAGGGGCCTCAAGGAGCCCCCCCCTCAAGGGGCCTCTAGTTCCAACCCCCTGCCTTAGGCAGGGAAACTTGTGTTAGCAAGAGGGTTGGACTAGATGATCTCCAGAGGTCCCTTCCAACCCAATAAGTGGTGTTATTCTGTGAATTGCTGCAAATGCATCTATTTCTGGTCAGTCTGAGAAATACCAACTATCCAGTCACTCCTGGCCTGTTGCAGGGACATCTTTTAAGCAGAGGTCAGGGAAGCAGTGTATTTAAGGCTCTCCTCGTGACAATTGTACATTTACAGCCAGGCACTATTGGAAATAATGAAAGCTGTTTACATCTTAGGTACAGGAAAGGTTGCAGACAGAGCACTGCATTTTGTCAAGAGATGGCTCACCAAGAAGGACCTAAACAAACAAACAAACTGAAAGGGAACCATAGCAGCGATGATAGACAATAGCAACAGATAAAAAGAAAACAGAATCAGTAACAGCAGTTTTTTTCTGTGTACAGGAGCAGCCCCATGGTCACAGATGACTCTCTCAGCTCAGCAAATGTTAAGCAGTCAGGCCAGAGGGCTGAGAGAGCTGAATCCAGGTCTGCCTCCCACTCTGTGTGTGGTGGGTTAGGAACTTTCTCCCCCACCTCCACTACTGAAATGTACCAGACTAGCTCAGATGGCTTGGAAGTAAGGTGAGGCTATTTTAACAGCAAAACTAAATTTACAAGCATATATACACAATATATTTACAAGTACTTACAATTATATACAAATCAGAAATAACACAGAAGTCCAAACCCCCTCACAGGCAAAGGACCCTGCCCAGAAAGGGCTCAAAACTACCCCCTCTTTCTCCCTCTGCTTTCTCAGACAGACAAACAAAAACAACCGGCAAAGCTTACACTGTTAGTGGGCAGGTATTAGAGCAGAGTGAAGGAGGCAGTGCCCCAGACCAGAGTGGGGCAAATTGTTCACAATTCAGCTCTCTATCCCTCTCAGCAAACCAATGAATGATACAGAATTCATCATTATTTTCTTTTTTATAACCAGTGATCTAATTTCTCTCATTAAAATATTCCAATTAGCCTCAAACCAGCGCACTGTGCTACGTGACCTTGGACACGCCTCCGGCCAATACACCAGTATCAATAAGGAGAATATGCAACACCAGTCATACCTCTCTCCCTGCTCCCAGAATGATGCACAGTACTATCTGTGGCCAAATGACTGTGCTTGGAAGGAGAAACTCCAGCTCCCCACCTTAAAAGCCCTGCTAAATCCAGCTCTAGTTTTACCTAGTTCTTGTGGGTTCTCAGATGTGGGCTAATGCTCACAGTGTGCTCAAATCTCACCTCAGGTTGGGGATTAGGGGATTAACTATCTCTCTTATGAGAGAATAAGAGACCTGAGGCTCTGTAGCCTGGAAAAGAGAAGACTGAGAAGGGATCTTATCAATGCTTAGCAACATCTAAAGGGTAGAGGTCAAGAGGATGCGGCTGGGCACTTTTCAGTGGTGTCCAGTGATAGGACATGGGGCAATGTGTACAAATCAGAACATGGAAGTTTCACTTGAATATAGGGGAAATCTTCTTTCCTGGTGCTGGAACATTGGACCAGGCTGCTCAGAGAGGTTGTGGAGTTTCCTTCGCTGGAAAACTTCAAAACTCACCTGGACATGTTCCTGTGCAACCTGCTCTAGGGAAAACTGTGTTGTCAAAGAGGTTGGACTAGAGGATCTTCAGAGGTGCTTTCCAACCCCTACTATTCTGTGACTGTGTGATTTGACATGGGTTTTCTGATAGGGCATTTCTAACTTGTAAGAGCAGACCATTGGGGAAAAAATACCCAAAACCCAATACAAGCTAAGTTTGAATGGCAGGCTCTTACAGAGTGATGCTAAGACTGAGCTTTGTCCAGTGCATGTAGGTGAGAACCATCATGTTGTTCCCATGCAGCTCTGCTGTCAACATTACAAGACTCTTGCTGGGCTGACATAATGCTTCTCTGAAGCCATAGACTTTGGCACATGTTTTGGGTTCCCCTTTTTATCCAGACCAGACCAGTCTCTCTGTGAAATGAGAAAGGGGTGCAGATGTTTATTCATCTGAGTTTTGTGTGGATTTTCAGTGTAGGCTTAGCCCAGCAAGTTTGTGGGTACCCCATCAGCCTCTCAAAGAGCAATGCCTGCAGTTCCTAAGGACACAGGGTAAATCAGAAACGTGTGTCAGGGCTTTTCCAGACTGCTTTAGGCTGCGTTTTAACTACTAAGTGATGCCAAACTGTCCATTTGTTTTCTGAGATGTTTGGACCCCAGTGCCCTGCTGTTCACTAACCACCTGTTAGGGAGAGCTCAGTGAGTAGACACTGGGTTTGGATCCTAGCATGTTTTTGGTAAATTACATCTCTTTTGGGTGTAAACAGTGACTGGCTGTTTATGCAGCCTGGAGATTCAAAGAGATTCAGTTGGAGAATACCAAGAGTGGCCTTAGCTGGGGTTTCCTGAGTTAAAGGGCAAAGTTAAATACTGTAACACAGAGATGAGATCCTCCACTTCACATGGAAATACTCTGCTTTCATTAAATCCTAGCAAAACCAAGCAACCAGTCGCTACAGCTTCTCCATGCTGCCTTCATGTTATCAGCTTTGCCCAGGCTGCTTGAAGAAGTTGCTGTCTCCTCCATGTCCCAGCTGCCCTCATGTCCTAACCCAGTTAGACTGCAGCCTCCATCAATCTAGCTCTACATTTGGCTGTTGAACATGCAGTAGGCAAAGCAGAGATCACCTCAGGTCTTCTCTCTATTGTTTTGGAGTCTTTTTAACAGTTCCTGAGACACTTTAATTTGCTAGAACATTGGCACCCGTGTTTTTAGGTGTTGCTCCTTTTTGTAGTCCTCAAGTCTCTGTGTGTCATGGGGCTTGATTTCATCAGCTCTGATGTTTCACTGCTGTGCCTCAGTTTCCCTTCTCTCAGTGCCTGCTGAAACCTAACTGAAGCCATTTTCAGAAAGCTTCATGTGTTGTAGCATCTCCAAGAGGCATGTTAAAGACTGGGACAGCTCTGCAGGGTAGACCAGTGCCTTTACAAGCTTTTAATACAAGAGCAGACAGCACCTGGGCACAGGCAGCCTTATCTGACAAAGTCACCAGGGTAATGGGAGGACAGTGTTTGAGGGGGTCAGACTCCTCTCAGCAGTGCCCTTTGCACCAAGCTTGCGGAGGCACTGACCTTCGGCTCCAGCTGGGTGCAGAGACAGGAAGAGTTTGGAGCAATACATGGAGCCTGTGTACCTGAAGAGTGACAGAGGAAAATGCAGGTCTAGCTAGAGTGGTACATGCATTATGTAATTGTATGCTGTACTGAGACTTCTGGTGGATACCAAGTTCAAGTTCACCACGAGCCAGCAACAGGGCCCTGTGGCTAAGAAGGCCAATGGTATTCTAGGGTGTATTAAGAAGAGCATGGTCAGCAGGTTGAGGGAGATTCTACTCTGCTCTGGTGAGGCCACACCTGGAGTACAGTGTCCAGTTCTGGACTCCCCAGTGCAAGAGAAAGAGTGGACTACTGGAGAGAGTCCAACGAAGGGCTGCAAAGATGATTAGGGCACTGGAGCATCTCTTGTATGAGAGGCTGAGACACATGGGGCTCTTTAGCTTAGAAAAAAGACTGAGAGGGGATCTTACCAATGCTTATCAAGACCTAAAGGGTGGTCATAAGCACAGGGCTGGGCTCTTTATGGTGGTGCCCAGTGATAGGACAAGGGGCAATGGGTACAAACCAGAACACAGAAGGTTTCATTTGAATATAAGGCAAAACTTCTTTCCTGGGAAGGTGCTGGAGCACTGGACCAAGCTGTCCAGAGAGGTTGCAAAGTTTCCTTCTATGGAGACTTTCAAAACTCACCTGGACACATTTTTGTGCAACCTAGATGATCTCCAGAAGTCCCTTCTAACCCCTACCATTCTGTGATTCTGTAGGCATATTGCATATAGAATCATAGAATGGTTTAGGTTGGAAGGGGACATCAAAGATCATCTAGTTCCAACCCCCCTCTATAGGCAGGGACACCTCCCACTAGAACAGGTTGCTTAAAGCCTCATCCAAGCTGGCCTTGAACACCTCCAGGGAGGGAGCAGCCACAACCTCCCTGGGCAACCTGTTCCAGTGTCTCACCACCCTCACTGGAAAGAACTTCCTAACATCTAGTTTAAATCTCCCCTCTGCCAGTTTAAAGCCATTGTCCCTCATCCTGTCATTACAAAACCTGGTCAATAGTCCCTCCCCAGCCTTCTTGTAGGCTCGCTTCCAATACTGGAAGGTTACTACAAGGTCTCCTCAAAGCCTTCTCTTCTCCAGGCTGAAGACCCCCAACTCTCTCAGCCTGTCCTCATAGCAGAGCTGCTCCAACCCTCAGAGCATCTTTGTGCCCCTCCTCTGGACCCACACTTTCTAAAACCTGTGATGCCTTTGCTAAGAGTAACCTTTTTCACTATCAGGGATGCTTTTGGGAGCATGTGATGCCACAAAGGGAGCAGCTCTGGAGGGCACATAGGTGCTTTCACCTCACGCAGCTCAGACTGCCACTAGATCCAAGGCATTTCTGTCTCTGCTCTACTTCAACTGTTGCTGTGAGCTGAGCAGAAAAGCCTCGAAGTACTGCTGCACAGCTCTGCTTCTGGAGCAGTTTCCTGGACTCCTCACGAGGGTGGGAAGTTGCTCCAAGTCAAAATTCTTTGCAGAGGTCCTAGGGGCAGCCCAGGGCTCTGGCTGGCCTGAGGGGAGGCACAAGCATCCCTCTCTGTTGCTGCAAGGTTAAAGAGCTAGATTTATGCTTTCCTGCCGTGCAGGTGCCCTTTCTCGGTTTCTGTCAGGCAGTAGGAGGGGAAGACAATCTGTTGGTGTCTTTTCTTTTGGTTGTTAACTTTGGGTGCAAGGCCTTCAAAGCCATATAACAAGCATCTGGCGCTGCCGTTCCCTGGGTGCCAGCACTTCATCAACCCAAACCAGAAGATGCCATTAATGATCTGGCTGGTTGTAGCACTCACAAGGAGCAGGGTGTGAGTTTCTCATTCATCTCCTGTCCCCTCCAAGTGCCTCCTCATCACTCCAGAAGTCATCTTGGGTGGCTGGAAAAGCTTTGGCAGCTTCCCAGCTGTTTAGACCAGGATCTCCTTCATTGCTCTGAGGTTTTGCTAGGGGTTTGCATCGTGTTAAGTTTCAGGAGGCACAATGAAGCTGGACATCTTTCTATGCCAGGCTTCTGCCCTTAAAGCCTCTAGGGAATGGAAAGCAGACAAAGGATAGGAAGAGGGTACAATATCCAAGCAAAAGATCAAGCTGATGAGAGAAGATATTATTCATTAAGTGTATTCCAGGACAAGTAAGTGTGGAAGACAGTTTACAATTGACTTAGCTACAGTTAAAAAAAGAATAAATTATATGCTCGTTTTTATCCCCACTGAAATTTTATTCTTTTAGGGTAGGACTCAGCCTAGCCAGCTTTTCTGAAAATGGGTATAGCTTTATGTTCCTGCTGTTTTCACTGCTGCTGATGGTCTGTGAGCTCACATACCTCCTCTGAACCTGAAGCTCCCCTGAGTCAAAGCAGTTCTCTCAACAGATTTTACACACACCCCTCCCTCACACCCTCACCTCCCCTCCAGCTCCTCCATTTGGCTTTAACTCTAACAGGACAGAGATCCCTGAGCTGTGCTATGGCAGCCATCATTTTAAAAAACCCTTTTAACAGGATTTGGGATAGCTGCTGCCCATTGCATTGCCCACTGAGAGAGCTGCAGAGCTTTGAATTTGTTTCTCTCTGTGAAAGAGGACTCAGAACAGAGGCTGTGGCTGCTTTGACCCATGGTCACATTTTTGTCTGGCAATAAAGTTGCTAGAAATTAATTCACAAACTACCTTTCCCAACCTGCCAACTTATTCCCAACTTATTTTAATACTGGCCAAATCTGCCCATAGAAGAGCTTGTAGCTGGTACCTTTACACTGAGGGGCTCCTGCTGTCTTTTGGAGCGTGCCTGCTATCCTCAGACTACTCAAGGACTCATAGGACACTGCACTAAATGAATTGGAGTGGGAAGGAACTGGGGAAAAGAGGCTCAGCTCAAGGGTCTGAGCCTCCAGCACAGAGATAATGAGAATCAAGTGGCTAGTGTCAAGGGCATTCCCCCTCCCAGAAGCACCGTGCTTCAGTGCACACACAGCTTTGGCTTTTGGCAGCATTCGAATCCCGTGGGTTTTCCTTCCACACACAAGCCCTCAACTCAAGCCCTCACTGGGGAAGCAAAGCAAACCAAGCTTGTGCTAGTAGCTGCAGAGCTAACTCATATTTCAAAGTGGTGGCTAAACCCCTTCTTAAAACTGAGGAGATGGTGAAAGATCTTCCCCAGTTTGAGCCTCCACAATTGCTTTATACTCCCCTCACCACCCCAAGCAGAGGCAACTTTGCACTGTCAGACCAAATTAAAGTTTCTCTTCATTCTCAGGCCCAATCTCTCCCTCCACAATATGATCCTGAACCTTAATCTGATAATGATCCTTCGTATCACACAAGAACAAATGGCCCCAGCTGCCAAGCTGAGCACTTTATGAGACAATGTTGGCTATTGAATGAAAGGCAGAGGAGATACTGTGAACAGAGGCATTGCTTGGCCAGTCCCATCTCCTGCACATGGTGCACAGGCTGCAGGGGGGAGGGGAGTGGGAGAGGGAGAGGAGAGGAGAGGAGAGAGGAGAGGAGAGAGGAGAGGAGAGAGGAGAGGAGAGAGGAGAGGAGAGAGGAGAGGAGAGAGGAGAGGAGAGAGGAGAGGAGAGAGGAGAGGAGAGAGGAGAGGAGAGAGGAGAGGAGAGAGGAGAGGAGAGAGGAGAGGAGAGAGGAGAGGAGAGAGGAGAGGAGAGAGGAGAGGAGAGAGGAGAGGAGAGAGGAGAGGAGAGAGGAGAGGAGAGAGGAGAGGAGAGAGGAGAGGAGAGAGGAGAGGAGAGAGGAGAGGAGAGAGGAGAGGAGAGAGGAGAGGAGAGAGGAGAGGAGAGAGGAGAGGAGAGAGGAGAGGAGAGAGGAGAGGAGAGAGGAGAGGAGAGAGGAGAGGAGAGAGGAGAGGAGAGAGGAGAGGAGAGAGGAGAGGAGAGAGGAGAGGAGAGAGGAGAGGAGAGAGGAGAGGAGAGAGGAGAGGAGAGAGGAGAGGAGAGAGGAGAGGAGAGAGGAGAGGAGAGAGGAGAGGAGAGAGGAGAGGAGAGAGGAGAGGAGAGAGGAGAGGAGAGAGGAGAGGAGAGAGGAGAGGAGAGAGGAGAGGAGAGAGGAGAGGAGAGAGGAGAGGAGAGAGGAGAGGAGAGAGGAGAGGAGAGAGGAGAGGAGAGAGGAGAGGAGAGAGGAGAGGAGAGAGGAGAGGAGAGAGGAGAGGAGAGCTGCTGCCTGTCTAGAAGAGTTTTGTTGGAGAACTATGCTTTAGCAGGCACAGTGGAGAATGGTGCATGTCTGGCAAGCCTGAGATACAAATGCAGTGTTTAGGCCATGGGGCTCTGAGTGCAAGACAGAGAAAATGCAGTTTGTCTTTGGTTAGACGTTATTACATCTGATCTAAACGTAACAGCCTGAGATGTATCACATGGCAAATCAATATCAGTGTTTGTTAATCCAAATGCAATCAGACACTTTTTTTTTTTCCCCTTCCTGCCAAGATAAAACCCACCCTTCCCCCTCAGAACTGCAGCCATAATGTAATTCCCTCTCGGCAGCTAATGGCATTCATAAATTACTCTCAAGACCTATTGTTCATTTAATCCTTTTTGCTGCTATTAGCTCTGATCACTGATCTGCTGCCTCTCTGCACTATGGTGTTTTAGTGACACAGCTAGAAAATAGCCAAACCCTTCAGCTTACTGGTAAAAAGCCAAATCTCTGTTACAAGGAGGGAGGTGTCTACCACTGACTTGAGGAGAAGTTGGGGAGAAATAAAGCCAAGAGACGGTTGTCAACTTTAGAGGGGAGAGAGGATGAGGCTGAAACAGTCACTGATTCTGGCCTGAGCTTGGGTCTCGCTGAGGTGATGAATCTGTTGGCTCACAGCCTTGGGAATTCAGTTAACTTCCAAGGCAGTTGAACCATGGTAAGGCTTTCAACCGGTCTAACCTGGTTTGCCAAAGGAAATCATTGACGATTGTCACTCTGCTTTGAAGCTGCAGTTGTTTTTTTGAGGGAACTTGACCCTTGGGTGTGCTTTCCTCTTCAACACAGGGAATGTGCTGCATGGATTAGTACATGTGACATGCTGTTACAGGAGGCACTGATGAGACTCCCATCTGGAATGCTGCAAAGCACCCTGGTTAGCCATGCTGGGATGAATTACACCTGGAAAAGGTGCAGAGCAGGACTGGAACAGAGGTTTTATCAGAGCTTGGCACATCTAGTCATGGTCGGCTAAAGCTAAGGGAGCTTTTGGTAACCCTGGACAGCAAAACCTATGGAGGGAGAGCAGCAGCCTGAGCCTGTACTGATACAAAACCAGACAACACTGACAGTGAACACTTTTAAGCTGAGAGTTCAAAGAAGGCTCCTAATGAACTGTGTGGGTCCAAAACATTCTGCCTGCCCAAGGAGTTGGGCCAGAGTATCAAACTCCCTTTTATATATCTCTCTTCATTCAGGAGAAAGGACCAGAAAGAGTAGCAGATGGGTTTGATGACTTATGAGATCCTTCCCAGCCCTGTGTCCTTATCCATTTAAAAGAGGATCACAGGAATTTGCAAGTAGATGTTCATTTCCACAGAAACTCATTTTGCAAGGAATTTATTTCCCTGAGTGGTGTTTTCTTTTTGGTTCTCTACTAGCTTGGAACTGGACTTTCATAAGGACTCTTGAAATAATAAAACTCCTTCCCTGAAAGGATTCCATAGCTTCCTTGATTGCACATGCAATCTCACCCCTCAGGTCCCCAGGCTGTGTCAGGGACAGTTTTTGGTACCAGAAGGGACTGTGACCTGGCCTTTTTGCTGCTAGGATGCAGGGCAGATGCAGATGGCTATGAGCTTGCCTGCAGTTGCTACAGAAGAGTTTTAGCTCTTTGGGCTGCTGGGAAAAAATGGTACCTATCTCCTTGTGTAATGGCAAGAAATGTGACAGGCCAGATGCAGCTGAGCTATGGCTTGGGATGGGGCACTGGACCACCCTGTGTATCAAGTGGTGTTCTGCCAGGCTGAAGGAGGTTTCTGTGTGCTGCTGGCCAGTGTAGCTGCCTGATTCTTGGACCGGCTTCTCTAAGAAAGGAAACAAGAAGATATTTAGCTTTTAAATCCAGAAAACATCAAGTTGGAGCAGCCACAGTTGTGCAGCTGGTATAATTACCACCACCCAGGGGAGCCTGAGAAGATGTCATTTTTTTTTTTCCTAATTATTACAAGGGCTTTCAATCTGATTAATTCTTTCCTCAATGCATTTCCTTGTAATTTCTATTTGTGAGGATGGCGAGGGTAAATTAGAGAATCTTTCCTGTGCGAAATACATTCTGCATTCTCCACAGGTCTGGCCCCTGGTGGCATCTGTGCATTCCTCATCACCCATCAATGAGATGCTTTCAAAGCCAAGTTCTGATCCTGTCCCTTCTTTCAGAT
>VWZE01021251.1:133169-165024 GCA_013396675.1 Eubucco bourcierii | reverse complement strand
ACTGAGTGCTAGTCTGGGTCATTTTACAAAGTGGGGGGGGTGGGGAACTCCCAAACCTTCACAGTCATTTTACAAAGTGTGGGGGGCAGGGAACTCCTGAACCATCACATACACATTTTAATTTCTCCCCCTTTTGCTCATGTGAATGCTTTGGGAATGTCTGTTGTTCTTCAGTGCTGTGCTCCACCTATGTGTAGGACAGTTCCCCTTCAGCCACTGTGTGCCCTTTGTTGTTTTGAAGACAATAATTCAGTAAAAGAAAGGATGCAAAACAGAGAGGTTAGGAGAAAGTCCTAGAGAACCATAAAGAGATTATGAAAGTCAAGAATTCTTCTATCCCTATCATGCCTTTGGGAGTCAGCAAATACTCATGAAAGAAATCACAAAGAGAGGGAATGAGCAGTCATCACATTCCTTTGAGATACTCTGAACACAGGCAGAGCTTTTGATTAAATTTAATGTGCCTCAGGGAAGTCTGCATTTGTCAAGATGTTCACTGTTTTAAAAGAAAAATTCAAAACCCGTAGAAAAACTTATTCTGTGGTCAGAACACAATGTGATATTCCTTTTCTTCTGGAGGAAAACCTTGGGATAATGGTATGGTATTGCAGTTGGGCTGAGTGTATAAGTTAAAAGCTATTTGCAGAAAGTTTCTTGTGGTAGCAAATGCAGCCAAGTATATTCTGCAAGGTTTGTTTTTTTTTTCTTTTTATCAGAGACCTTCTGTGCAGCTCTCCTACCACCACATTAAACTGCCTCATGAAGAGTCCTAGCACACCCAGTCAGATCTGCACTAGACCATAGAATCATTGTGGTTGGAAAAGACCTTTAGGATCATTAGCTCCAACCATCAACCCAGCACCACCATGCCCACTAAACCATGTCCTGAAGTGTGACACCTACACAGTTTTTTAATACCTTTAGGGAATGGTGACTCCACCACTTCCCTGGTTTAAGGCTGATTGGAATATTCCAATAAGAGAAATTGGTACTTCCCTGAAAGTTCAGTGCAGAATCTGAACGAGCAGGGCATTGGTTGTGAAAGAATAATGATAAAGTCTGTATCATTCGTTGGTTTGCTAAGAGGCATAAAAAGCCAAAGTATAAACAATTCTTTCTTCTTTGCTCTTGGGCACTGGATCTGTTCACTGTTCCTTTGTTTCTCTCTCTAACTCCTCCTCTAACATTTTCCAGATAACACATAAGCCTTGCTGGTTGTTTTCTGTCTTGGAAGAGAGAGAAGGTGGCATTGGCCCCTTCTAGGCTTTATTCTTTGTCCAGGGTGGGAGATTGGATTTCTGTATTAATTCTAAATTGTATATAATTGTAAATACATGTAAATGTATTGTGTATATATGTTTGTAAATCTAGCTTTGCTCTAAATATAGCTTTATCTTACTTCCCAGCTGTCTGAGCTGGTCTGGTAAATTTACTGGGGGGAAGGAGGGAAGTTCCCAACCTGTCACACCTAGGCAGCCTATTGCAATGCCTGACCACTCTTTCAAATGATACATGACTGAAGATAGTCTGTATTATACCTCAAAGTATACCTACCTCTGAGATGGAATTATTTCTTGTATTCAGCTACTTCATATTAGTTCATCCCTTAAGGCCTTTTCCTTCACCCTTTAGTAGTGGTCAGCTGGGTCATGTCTTGCTGTTCTGGAGAAAAAGTTTGGGATGGTTCATGTGCCTTTGTGGTCAGCAGCAACTTACCTTCCAGGGCAGGTCTTTAGTTTTATATGGCCATGATGATACTTCTTGTGCATGATGATACCAGCATGTGCCAACTGATGCACTTCCTTGCATATCAGCTAGGAAAGAGAGGAAAAAACCGATTGGGATTGACTCAAAGCAGGAGTCCATCTTTCTATGCTTATTTAGTTGGCTTTGACAATCCATTCCTGTCACTGGCTTCTACCTCATCACTTCACAGCATTCAGTGCATGCCCATGATTTCACTTCATAGCAGGCTGTGAGCTGCAGCAACTGAGGACTCTGATGTGCAGCTGCAGCCAAGTTAAGATATCACCAATGAAACACCTTTTCTCCCCAGACACTAATGGAGATAAATTCTATAGCAGTCACAACTAAATCCCCAATGAATCATGCATTAGAGCAGTAAAACTTGGGATTAAGAGCCCCTAATATTTTTCACTGTTTTTTCAAGCTGCTTTTGCCCTCATCCAACTTCAGCTGCTAGCCCTTCAACCACAAGATGAAACCAAAACGGAACAGGATATGTTCCATCATAGTCACAGCTGCCTGGCTTTGGCTGGAACAGGTTGCCCAGGGAGGTTGTGGATGTTCCCTCCCTGAAGGTGTTCAGGGCCAAGTTGGACAAGACTTTGAGTAGCCTGTACTAGTGGGAGGTGTCCCTGCATATGGCAGGGGGTTGGAACTAGATGATCCTTGAGGTCCATTCCAACCTTACCATTCTATGTTTCTATAATCACAGCTGCCTGGCTTTGCTCCTACCCAGTCAACCAGACCATGGCACTAAGTGCCCCATCCAATCTTTCCTTGAACACCTCCAGGAACGGTGACTCCACCACCTCCCTGGGCAGCCCATTCCAATGCCAATCACTCTCTCTGTGGAGAATATCCAGCCTAGACCTCCCCTGGCACAACTTGAGACTGTGTCCCCTTGAGAAGAGACCAACCCCCACCTGGCTACAACCTCCTTTCGGGTAGTTGTAGACAACAATGAGGTCTGCCCTGAGCCTCCTCTTCTGCAGGCTGCACACCCCCAGCTCCCTCAGCCTCTCCTCATAGGGTTTGTGATATATAATATCACAATAAATTTTATATATATAAAATCTATATATATGGCACTGGACACATTGGCTGGGTGGATCTTGAAGAAGGGTGCTGGGAAAGCACACAGTTCCTGCTTTCAGACCACCACATCCTTGCTTCCTGTCGGAAGGACCTACCTCTGCTCTAAACCGCTGCCGCTCGTAGGAACACACCCAGCAGTTTGGTTTTTCCTTGTGCTGCTAAGTCAGTGCTGCATCATGAGATTTGCTTTGTGGAAGCAGTGTCTGAGACATTTTGACATCTTGCAGGTTTTTATTGGCACTGGACTTTGCCGCATGGATCCGCGGCTGGATTATAATTTGCAGTTCCAGACACTACCGCAAAGGAGCCAAGGAACTATCTCTAAATTTCTTACTTCACCACCATGACTAGATCAGACTTCCCCTAGGGCTCTGGGCTGCCTCTTAGTTATAAGTGGGGTAAATCTATTTCTGTGGCTTAGCCTTTTCCATTTTTTTCTGATTTTCCTAAATTACTAAACTTACCCATAAGCATCCTTGTGAAGGTTTCCCAACCAAATTAGAACTCGTAAATAAGATGTAACTAGTTTGTGTGTAGTTTGGGGGAGTGGGCTTTCAGGAAAACGAAAACAGTTATATTCTTGTAATTCCTGCCATGGCCAATTAATTGCCCCAACCAAATCAGTGCCCCACTTAGAAATGAACCCAGAGAACAAAGCTTTAGCAGGAGGAGTTACCTCCTCAAAGCAATTCTACGCAATGTGGTTACCCATGTAGATAAGCAATTTGGAAGGCGTTCCCAGGTCCTGAGCAAAAAGTATGCCAATTTCATGGCAGGGTCTAATCTGGACACACTGAGATCTGATGCAGGAGACTAGTACAAAAATGACCTCATAGTTGGCAACCTGCATGTCCTGTGTCTTCTCTGCTAAGGAATTAACTGCAGAGAAAAGCCACCTCCTATACTTGGGTGAAGCATCGGGAAAGGAAGGGGAAGAGAGGAGAGAAGAGAGAGGAGAGAAGAGAACTAATTCATCTGGAAGAGTCCTACAATGATCACATAGTCCAATTGCCAGGCTAATTCAGGGTTGACAAAGTTGAATTACATTATTAGGAGCATTGTCCAAATGTCTTATAAACACTGACAAGCTTGGTCAGTTGAGCATTTCTCTGTGTGCCAGTGTCTGACCACCCTCTCAGTAAAGAATTGCTTCCTGATGTTCAGTTGGAACCTTCTCTGATGCAGCTTTGAGCCATTTCCGTGTGTCCTTTCACTGGATCCCAGAGAGAACAGATCAGCACCTTTCTCTCCTCCTCCTCAAGGAGCTGTCGAGAGCAAGAAGGTCACCCTTCAGCCTCCTTTTCTCCAAACTATAGAAGCCCAGGATCCTTAGCTGCCCCTCACAAGACATTGCTTTCAGCCATTTCACCAGCTCTCTTTCCCTCCTCTGGACACCTTCAATGACCTTCATGTCCTTCTTAAATTGTGGGACCCAGAACTGCAGCCAGCACTGCAGATGAGTCCGCACCATCACTAAATACAGTGAGATGACCACCTCTCTTGGCTGGCTGGTTATCCTGTGCTTGATGTGTCCCAGGATACTTGCCCTCTGGAGCTTGCTGTCAACTAGCATGTCCAGGTCGCTTACAGGGTTACTCTCTGTCTACTCCTCTCCCCATTTTTAGTTGTTCCTGGCATTACTCCATCCTAAGTGCAGAATCCAGCATTTTTTTTTCTTCAATTTCATCCCATTAATCACATTGAATGCTCCAATGTTTGCGAGGCCTCTTGTCCCTCCAGAGAGTCAACAGCATCACCCACTTTGGGATCTCAGTAAACCAATGGTGCATTCATCTCCCACATCCAGATCATTGATAAATCTATTTAACAGAACTGGCCCCAGATTTGAGTCTTGAGGAACACTGCTGGTGACCAGTTGCCAGCCAAGGAATCCAGCATTCACTACAACCCTTTGAGCTCTGCCCTTCACCTAGCACACCACAAACCCACTCACTCCACACCTGGACAACATGTCCAGAAGGATGCTGTGAAGGTCAGTATCAAAAGCTTTAATAAAATCCAGAAAAACTACATCAACTCCCTTCCCTTCACTGTTCATCACTGAGTGGGTGACCTTATCATACAAGGATATCAAATCAGGAGAGGACTTTCCCTTTGGGAACTCACGTTGACTGTGCCTGATGACTGCATTATTCTTTCAATGTCTGAAAGAATAGTAGTCTCCGGTACAAATTTCTCCACACTTTTTTCAGAAACTGAGGTTAGATTAAAAACACTCTTAGTTCCCATGGACTTCCCTAAAGCTCTTCTTGTAGACTGGAATAACAGTGGCTAGCTTCCAGTCAGCAGGGACCTCTCAAGACTCCCAAGACCTTCGGTAGATGATTGAGAAAGCTTCTTCCGTAACATCTTCTAGCTCCTTCAGTGAATGAATCTCATCAGGCCCCATGGATTTGTGACCACATTCCACGCGTAGTCTCCATGCTGTAGTCTGTTGTTACAGTTTAGGGCTCGTGCCCTAGTCCGGTCTTTTAATTGTAAGTAAGTTTTTCCAGAGCATTCCTGTCTAAAGGATAAACAGTTTTAGGAATTTGGCATAGAATAATCATAAGTTTATCTAACTCTGTTGGCCTGCTTAATGGCTTAACATTTTGCAGTACAAGCTTGCGTTCGCTCTCTCTGCCTGCCCCCTGCTTTGCTTCTGGCTTTGAAACTCAACTAGCAAAGCAGGCAAGTGACAATGAGAAGCGTAAACCAATTTTTGTTTCACAGAATCACAGAATGGTAGGGATTTGAATCGGCATCTGGAGATCATCTAGTCCAAATCCATTGTTAAAGCAGGTTTACCTAGAGCAGGTCGCACAGGATCACATCCAAGGTGGGCTTTGAATATCTCCAGAGAAGGAAACTCCACAACCTCTTTTTTTCCCCTGGGTTGTTTTTTTTTGTTTTGTTTTGTTTCTTTCTCCATTGTCTTTTACTTTTTTTGATTAATAAAGAAATTCTTCAGTCAGTCCTAGTGTATTTGTAGAAGCTTAGCTGGACAGGAAAGCATAAATGAAAAGTAATGCAGTGACTTGCTGGCTGAAGCTTGCTTCATTCAAAACAATTGTTTGCAATACAGGAATGGTACAAATCACAGAACCACAGAATCTCAGAACCTTAGAGGTTGAAAGGCACCTCCAGAGATCATCAAGTCCAACCCCCCTGCCAAGGCAGGATCCCCTAGGGTAGTTCTCCAGAAGAGGAGACTCCACAACCTCTCTGGGCAGCCTGTTCCAGTGCTCTGTCACCCTCACTGTGAAGAAGTTTCTCCTCATGTTGAGGTGAAACCTCCTGTGTTCCAATTTGTAGCCACTGCTCCTTGTCTTATTGCTGCTGACCAAGAAAAAGATTGTCCCCATCCACTTGACACCCACCCCTCAGATATTTGTATACATTGATCAGATCTCCTCTCATTCTTTCCCAGACTAAACAGCCCCAAGTTTCTCAGTCTCTCTTCATAGAGGAGATGCTCAACTCTCCAGCCATCCTTGTGGCTCTCTGCTGGACTCTTTCCAGCAGGTCCCTGTCTCTCTTGAACTGGGGAGCCCAAAATTTGACACAGTATATTTCACACAGACTCACACTGAGATCTTTCTCCCTCAAAGGCAAATACTGCAGCTGGAAGATAACTCAAAGCCAACTCTGCTCCTTTCTTACAGATGTCCTTTTAGGAGTCACAGATGGAGGCGAAAGTTAGCGGTTAAGTGTGATTTCAGGCTTTCCTCCTACAATGCTCATAGCAAGCACTAATGAATGTTGTGGCTCCTTGCAAGTACTAGTGCATTTAAACCAAATTATGTGCAATCACAGACTTCACAGGATCACAGATCACAGGATCATAGAATCATAGAATGGTAAGGTTGGAAGGGACCTCAAGGACCATCTAGTTCCAACCCCCTGCCATAGGCAGGGACACCTCCCACTAGTACAGTTCACTCAAGGCCTCCTCCAACCTGGCCTTGAACATCTCCAGGGAGGGAGCATCCACAACCTCCCTGGGCAACCTGTGCCAGTGCCTCACCACCCTCACTGCAAACGACTTCCTCCTAACATCCAGTCTAAATCTCCCCTCTGCCAGTTCAAACCCATAAACGCTAGGGGTTGGAATGGACCTCTGGAGATCGTTGAGTCCAACCCCCTGCCAGAGTAGGACCATATAATCTATTGCAAGTCGCACAGGAATGTGTCCAGATGGGTCTTGAAAGTCTCCAGAGAAGGAGACTAAAATTTTAAGGAGGCTTCTCTGTGACCTTGCATGCTGCCTGCGTGAATCTTCTTCTTTGAGTTTGTAAGGTACAGGGTGGGGAAGGTAGAGACAGTGGCTAGCTGTAATACAGTTCCCTGGACCTCTTTGTGTCTGGGGAAGGAGAGAGCTGAAATACTGTACGAGGGGGTATTGTGTTGTTATTGAACTGTAAATAACATCCAAATATACCTTCTATGTTTTTATTGCTTTTCATACCTCTATATTTAGTCTACCTTTGTAAATATAATTTCATTTAACTTTCAAAATTCTGCATGTGTCGTAAATTTACTCCGGAGCAGGGGGGGGGGAAATAAATTTCCAATTCGTTGGGGTGCAAATCCAAACTACAACATGCGTGTACAGAACGAAAGCAGAAAGCAGAGGCTGTGCTAACCGTACACCGTCAGGCCACAATCTGACACAAGGGGGAGATGCTCTGCCACGGATCGTCATCTTGCAAGCCATTCGCTCCAGAAATTCCCTGAAGGACGGACTGCAAATCCTCTTTGCCCCCTCGCCTGGCAAAGGAGATACTTAGTTACTTTCCTGTGTAGGTGTAATGAATAAACCAAACCGACCCGCTTTGGTTTAGTTTCGAGATTTAATGACATTAAACTCGGCATTCTTTATAGTCTAGAACTTTGTTCTTTTGAAACATCAAAAATTATTTTCTTTCTGAACATCTATAATATTAAGAGCACTGTGGGTTTGGAAGCTAACAGGCTTTGAAAAATACTCTCCTTCTGTACTCCACTCAAAAATACATGGTTGCTAACAACTAAGGAAAGACCTGCTCCACCTCCAGCCTGTTGGATCAAGCTAGGGGTGGGAGTGAAATTCTGCTCTGGCAAAGCCCCAGGTTGTATGGCACTAACACAACTGGCAAAGGAAACATGAGGAAAACACATCTGAAGCAACTGGAAGAAACTTGGAAGTGGAGAGAAAGATGAGGAGGAGGCACAAACCGCTGCTCCCCCTCTTGTTACCATTGAGCTATTCAAGCCTAGTGGCATGGTTGTCTTTGTACTGGAGCAGCATCCCATTCAATGGGAGATGGAGGCATCCGAGTGCCTCTGAGCAAGCGTCCAGCTACAGTACACTTTAGAAACGTTCCTCTGCTCTTCTGCAGAGCTGGCCTGTGAGGTAAGCAGGGAGTTAAAACCGCTGTCCTTGTGAGGGAGGAGGTGGCAACAACAATCCTTGTGCTAGGTTACACAGCCAGTAGGCAGCACAGTGAGACTTCTTCGCACCGCCCTTCTGCTTAGGTGCCACAAGACTAGAGATGGAGAACAAGGCAGTTGTCTGCTCTGACTGACACAGAAAGTTGGGTTTTGCTGGCTGTAGCTTCCAGGCAGGCTGTCACTGTTGAAAGCAAATTAGATCAGCTGGGCATCAAGTGATACCTCCCCATCGGTTTTCACCACCCACTGCTGCCAGCTTGACACTTCTCTTCCGCGCCGCATGTGCCAACTGTTTTACAAAGCCAGCTGCAGCATCTACTGGAAGGACAAGAAGAACCACCACAGGTGGGGAGAGGAGGTGGGGGCTTGGCTCAGGGCTGGGGCGAGAAGGCCTTTTCCTGCCTTAGTCCAGGCAGAAGACAGGGTTCTCCAAGAAGACCGCGAGCTTGCTGGCCACCAGGTCCAGGTCACTGGTGTTGGCATATTTGAGCAGATTGGTGTTCTTGACGAAGTAGTGCTTGAGGAAGTGCTGGCTTACACACTTGTGCAGCTTCTGTACCAGCCGCAGGAAGGCTTCGGGGAAGCAGCGCCAATCCTTGCTGCGTGGGTATTTTTCACACGTCCAGAATAGCACTGTCTGCAAGAAGCAGATGGGAGAGAAGAGGTGTTAGAGGTTCTGTTGAGGGCTCACACACAGCTTACTAAGGCACTTCTGCTGGTGAACGCTTGACAGCCTTAGAAATCAGAGAGTCGCGTTGCTGTCTCCTGGTCTTAACGTTTCTGCGCTGGAGAGAATGCATCCAGGGATCAAGCAGAACAGCTCAGGCATGCTTGCTTTAGGATCTCTCCCCAGAGGAACCCCACTTCATTGACTGCAGGAGAAGCACAAGCCCTATGAGGAGAGGCTGAGGGAGCTGGGACTGTTTAGCCTGGAGAAGAGGAGGCTCAGGGGGGACCTTATTGCTGTCTACAACTACCTGAAGGGTGGTTGTGGCCAGGAGGAGATTACCTTCTTCTCTCAGGCAACCAGTGACAGAACAAGAGGACACAGTCTCAGGCTGCGCCAGGGCAAGTTTAGGCTGGAGGTGAGGAGGAAGTTCTTCACTGAGAGAGTAATTTGTCACTGGAATGGGCTGCCCAGGGAGGTGGTGGAGTCACCGTCCCTGGAGGCGTTCAAGGCACGTTTGGACATGGCACTTAGTGCCATGGTCTAATCTTGAGGGCTGTGGTGATGGGTTGGACTTGATGATCTCTGAGGTCTCTTCCAACCCTTGCGATACTGTGAGACTGTGAAAATAAATGGTCTTGGCCTATTTGCCATCGTCCAGCAGGAGCCTCTGTAGAAATGCCAAGCATTTCAGGCTGTAGAAAACAGCCTGTTGTACAAGTGTAGGAGCCAGGAGGTGCAAGAAGGGAGATAATAAACAGATTAGTGTAATTATGTGTTATCTCCAGCTCTATTTGTGCTGAAGCTCTTCACAAATTTGCAGCCCAAGACTGAGATTCCAAGTGACTGCTGCAGTTGCAGGTGGAAGGAGATTCTCTTCCCAATCTACTCTGCCCTGGTCAAGCTGGACCTGGAGTATTGTGTCTAAGTCTGGGCTCCCTAGTCCAAGAGAGACAGGAAGCTGCTGGAGACAATCCAGTGGAGGGCCATGAAGATGATGAGGGAATTTGAGCATCTGTTTTATGAGGAGAGGGTGAGAGACCTGGGGGTCTTTAGCCTGGAAAAGAGAGGACTGAGAGTGGATCTTATCAATGCTTATCAGGATCTAAAGGGTGGAAGTCAAGAGGACAGGGCTGGGCTCTTTTCAGTGGTACTCAGTAACAGGACAAGGGGCAATAGGCACGAATGAACACAGGAGATTTCACTAGAACTTAAGGCAAAACTCCTTTACTTCGAGGGTACCAGAGCGCAGGACCAGACTACACAGAGAGGTTGTGGAGTTGCCTTCTCAAGAGACTTTCAAAACCCATCTGGATGCATTCCTGTGCAACCTGCTCTAGGCAAACCTGCTTTAGCAGGTGATCTCCAGAGGTACCTTCCAAATGCTACCATTCTGTTACTCTGCACATGCTTTTGGATCAATTGCAGCATGTTTTTTTTTTTTTCTGACATGAGATACTTACAGCATGTGCAATATTCTATTGCCCCTACATTTATTTTACACAATTTTTCATTTCAGATATCCAGAGTTAAAATAGCAGAGTGCCTGTGATTACTGCTCTTACAGTATTATTTATGTTGCATTTTTCAGAGTTTCCTATGACTGAATCATGGAATCATTTTTGTTAGAAAAGACCTTTAAGATCATCGAGTCCAACTGATATCTAACTCTGCTGAGACTGGTGCTAACCTACATCCCTCAGCACCACATCTCTGTGCCTCTAAAGCCTTCAGGGATGGGCATCCAATCATCTCCCTGGAGACCCTGTTCCAGTCTTTGAGAATCCTTTCAGTGAAGAAGTTTCTTCTAATAGCCAATCTAAACCTTCCCTGGTGCAACCTGAGGGCATTTCCTCTTGTCCTATCACTTGTTACTAGAGCAAACCGAACCCCTCCTCACTCCAACCTTCTTTCAGGTGGTTGCAGAAAGTGAGAAGTTCTCCCCTCATCCTCCTTTTATCCAGACTAAACAAACCCAGTTTCTCAGCTCCTACTCAAAACCTGTTCTCCTGACTCTTCATCAGTTTTGTTGCTCTCCTCTGGACCCATTCCAGCACCCAAATGTCTTTCATGTAATGAGAGCCTGTGGTAGTTTAAGGCTTATTGAAATATTTCAATAAGAGAAATTGGTACTTCCCTGAAAGTTCAGTGCAGAATCTGAACGAGCAGGGCATTGGTTGTGAAAAAATAATGATAAAGTCAGTATCATTCATTGGTCTGCTAAGAGGTATAAAAAGCCAAAGTATAAACATNTGTATTACTTCTAAATTGTATATAATTGTAAATACATGTAAATATAGTGTGTATATATGCTTGTAAATCTAGCTTTGCTGTAAATATAACTCTGTCTTACTTCCCAGCTGTCTGAGCTGGTCTGGTAAATTCACTGTGGGGGAGGAGGGAAGTTCCCAAGCCACCACAGGGCCCCAGATGTGGACAGAGTATTCAACATGTGGTCTCACTGGTGCTGTCATCCAGAAGGACCTTGACAAGCTGGAGAGGTAGGGCCTAAGCCAACCTCATGAAGTTCAACGAGACCAAGTGCAAGGCCCTGCACCTGTGTAGGGGCAATCCCAAACACCAACATAGGCTGGGCAGTGATGGCACCAGAACAGCCCTGAAGAAAAAGGCTTGTGGGTACTGGTGGATGAGAAGTTCAACATGAGCCACCAATGTGCCCTTGCAGCCCAGAAAGCCAAACATATCCTGGGCTGCATCAAGAGAAGTGTGGTCAGTAGGTTGAGGGAGATGATTTTCCCCCTCTACTCCACGCTAGTGAGACCCCACCTGGAGTACTGCATCCAGTTCTGCAGCCTGTTACAGAAAAGATCTGAATGTGCTGGAGTATGTCCTGAGAAGGGTCAAGAGGATGATCAGGGGGGTGAAGCCCCTCTTCTATGGAGACAGACTGAGAGAGTTGGGGCTGTTCAGCCTGGAGAAGACAAGGTTCCAAGGAGACCTTACTGTGGCCTTCCAGTATCTTAAGGGAGTATACAAGAAATCTGGTGAAGCACTTTTAGAGTGTCAGGTAGTGATAGGACTAGGGGAATGGGGCAAAACTAGAAGTGGGTAGATTCAGATTGGATGTTAGGAAGAAGTTCTTCAGCATGGGAATGGTGAGATACTGGAACAGGCTGCCCAAGGATGTGGTGGAAGCCCCATCCCTGGAGGTCTTTAAGGTCAGGCTGGATGGGGCTCTGAGCAACCTGATCTAGTGTGAGGTGTCCCTGCCCATGGCAGGTGAGTTGGAACTAGATGATCTTCAAGGTCCCTTCCAACCACAACAGTTCTGTGATTCTGGTCATAACTAGTTGTAAGAGAATAATTTTCTCAAGGTACTTAGATCTACCAATCAAAACAATTCTATGATTCTATACTGCTGTCAAATTTCTTCCTAGGCAGCTTTTGAAAAGTGGACAGGATTTTTATTCACAGCTGCAAAAACCACAAAGACTTTTTTTAATGTTGCCAGGGAACACAAGACACAGTGAGGAATTCAAGCTGTAATTCTGGAAGAGCTACTCCTTGGAGACTTGCAGAGCAGTTACCTTTTGTCACACTAATACTGCTTCAGCAAGACCAATGGACAGCAGTTGCAATGAAGATTCCGGAGGCAAGGAAAACAGGCCTGCTCTTGCAGTCAGGTACCACACAGGTCATCTATGCCCAGCATTTACTGAACCTTCCCTTACTACCAGCTGCCTACCAGAAGCATAGAGTTAGCTTTCAAAGTGCACCTAAGTCTTTTTGGTCTTCCTGGTCTTGGACTTCATTCCTATGGAGGTAAAATTAACAAGTGTGCTTACTTGGTCCTCTAAGGCTTTCAGAACTTCTGGGGGCAGGATTCTCTCTGTCATAAAGGGCTTTTTTCACATGGAGTCTTTTTAAATCATAATTGTCAGGTGCCTCCAACAGGGAAGTCTCATAATGTAAAGAAACCCAACACTAAGCTTCTTCTCAACTGCTGGTTTATCCACTGACTGTTTCTCTCTCTTGTTTTTTCTTCCTATTTCCTTTATGTAAGCAATGTTGAAGCATTCCTTCTGCCTGGTAAACCAATCCTCTCATGCAGTGAAAGCCTGAAATACATTTAAAGAACTAAAGAGCTTCTAAAGAGCTTTTTATCTTGATCGAGTCTATGCAACAGCAATTTCTGCTCCTCTTCTCTGTGAGCCAGAGAAAGAGATTGTTACTAATGATTAAATGGTTTTCCACTTTCTCCTAACCATGACAGGTTTTCCCACCAGGTTGTTCTTGCAGGCACCAGGAAGTTCTTCATTCTGCTAAGCTATAACCAGCCTCATCAACTCTTGGCATTGCATTCATTTTGGATAGTAAACAGTTAGTAGCTTGAGGCTTCAAGGTAGGAGAAGAACAGCCTTTCCCTAGAAGCTCCAAGAGGATGGAGGCCCAGAAAACAAAATTGTTCTGCCATCTCATAAATCACACTGCCTGTGATACACAAGCTGCCAGACATGGGGACAGTCATAGCAGAACCTTCTCTCTCTCTTTCATAAATGTTACTTGGAGCCATCTTGAATCCTAAAGTATGCACAGGGAGGATTCTGCCACCCCTTAATCTCTTTCTTCCCTTCCCATCTCTGGTGAAACAACACCAGAACTGCAGTCTGTTATTCGTGAAATAACATTCACTCAAGAGAATTTTGTTTGGTGCAAGTCCACAAAGGCACAATTTTTCCTCCAGACAGAGAAATGGATATATGCATGGCTGGGGTAGTCAAGAAGCAGGAGGAAATAATCCAGTCAAAGACAATATAACCTATATAAAGTTAAAATGGAGCAGAGACTTTGACTCTTAACATTATTTATGCTACTGGAAAACCATAAAACCATAGTATTTCCCAGGTTTTAGTCTCCTGTTGAAGTCTGGAACGTATATTTACTGAATTCTTGCCACTGCAAAGCAATGAAATGATACTGCAGTTCTGACAGTCACCTTGGAATCCCTCTGGATGCTACAGCGATTTACACCACGGTATTCTGACGTTAGTGCATGGAAGCCACTGCAACAGATACTGAGATTGTATCTTGGTATCACAGTGATGCCTACCTGAAGGTGATAAGCTGTGATGACAGGCTTATTTCCAGCACACCAGACGTCTTCCTTCATCTGCCTCATGACCCTGAAGCACTTCATGCGACAGCCACCATCTTCATCGAGTCCTTCCATGAGTATGTGCTCAGCACGGGAAAAGCACAGCTGCCAGTGATAATTGGAGCGGGCCAGAAGGTCAAATCCAAGCGACTGTGAACAAAAGGGGAAGCGTGACATCAGATCAGAGCCAAACTTCTCTAAGCAATGCAGAGAGAAGTTACAAAGAAAGGATGTGTGCACATCTCACAAAGCGCGTTCCAAACAGGGTTAGCAGAGCCAGTAAATGCGAGTCATGCTCCCATCCTAATTCTTAGCCAAACAAATATGCAGTTGGGGTTGCTTCCTTGTGTGCTGAACCCTGTTACTCCCAGGAGATTCAGGTACAGCAACAGTGGCTCTAGTATGGCAGAGGAGCAGTACTGCAGGCACTTTGATGCGGAGCGGGAGGTGACACATAAGAGGGGAGCAGGACTGGAAGGCAGGATGGGACCTGAACATGGCAACTGAGGCTGATATAGAGTGCCAGAATCCAAGCGTGAAGGGAAAGATGGGATTAGGTTGGAGGGAAAACTGCAAGACAGCAGCCCATTTGCAGAAGGTGTACATGCAGCAGACCAGAGCAACAAAAAATATGTGTATCAGCACTAAGCTGGACAAAGCAGAGCTGTCCACTAGAGGCTCGTACAATAAACAGTTAACTCAGTTTTTCTTCCACAGAATTCACTACCGTTGTGCGGGATGTCTTGGATTTTGGCTGGAATAAAGTTAGTTTTCTGCCTAGCAGTTGATACAGTGCTGTGTTTGGGATTTAGGATGAGAATAATGGTGATGACACACTGATGGTTCAGCTGTTGCTAAGCAGTGTTTATATTTTAAATTAAGGACTTTTCAGTTTCTCATACTGCCCTACTGGTGGAGGCTGGGAGAGGACACAGGAGACAGGGCAGCTGACCTGAAGGAATATTCTACACCGTATCATGCCATGCCCATTACATAAACTAGGGGGAGTCAGCCATCACAAAATCACTACATGGCAGGGTTTGGAAGGGACCTCTGGAGATCATCTAGTGCAACCCCCCTGACAAAACAACTCCTCCTAGATCTGCTTGCACAGGAACATCTCCAGGTGGGTTTTGGAGTTCTCCAGAGAAGGTGACTCCAAAATCTGGCCCAGTCCTCTGACAACCTCAAAGAAAAGAAGTTTTTCCTTAAGTTCAAGTGAAACCTCCTATGTTCTAGTTTGTACCTGTTGCCCCTTTTCCCATCACTGGGCACCACTGAAAAGTGCCCAACCCCATCCTATTGACCTCCACCATTTAGATATTGATACCCTCTTGGTATTTTCTAGACTAAAGAGCCCCAGGGCTCTCAACCTCTCTTCATAAAAGGGATGTTCCAATGGAGGGCTGTAAAGGTAATGAAGGGACTGGAACATCCCTTTTCTCTCCAGTATTCCCTTTCCTTCTTGAACTGCGGAGCCCAGAACTGGACACAATACTCCAGATGCAGCCTCAAAGGGCAGAACAGAACAGAGCAGAGCAGAGAGCCAGAAGCACCTCCCACAAGGGCACATAGGTGGCTCATGGGGAACAGGTTGCTCACGAGAGGCACCACAGCTGAGGAATCATCTGAACACTGGTCAGCAGGTGGTAAGCAGTGGTATTGTGCATCACTTTGATTTGTATGTTCTACAATAATAATAATCATTATTACTATAGCTATTTTCCTTTCCTTTTCTGTCCTGTTAAACTGTCTTTATCTCAATCCANGGGGGGGAAGGGAAATCCCAATAAAATCTGACAGAGTATTTTGAAATGTTGCTTCTCTAGAGAATATACATTCCAACAATGCTGCTGCCTGCCACCACCATGCAGTCCTTAGAATCATAGAATGGTAAGGTTGGAAGGGACCTCAAGGATCATCTAATTCCAACCCCCTGCCATAGGCAGGGACACCTCCCACTAGCACAGCTCACTCAAGGCCTCATCCAACCTGGCCTTGAACACCTCCAGGGAGGGAGCAGCCACAACCTCCCTGGGCAACCTGTTCCAGTGCCTCACCACCCTCACTGGAAAGAACTTCCTCCTAACATCCAGTCTAAATCTCCCCTCTGCCAGTTCAAACCCATTGCCCCTTGTCCTGTCATTGCAAGACCTTGCAAATAGTCCCTCCCCAGCCTTCCTGTAGGCCCCCTTCAGATACTGGAAGGCTACTATCAGGTCTCTTCCCTTCACTTGGGAAGTCACTGCCAGACACCTGTGATGTAAATTCTGATACAGAGTTAATAGTGCTTTTTAAAAACTCTTCACCTTGATGCACTGCACTTTTTCCTGGGAAGGCCAACGCTTAAGGCAACGAGGCCACCGGGCTTTCTCAGGCCAGCAAGTTGGGATCTCCACAGCAGGGACTAGCTCCACCTCCACCTGGGATTCTGATGTTTCCACAGCCACCCGGACTGCTGAGCTGAAGCTCTCCAGCACAGTCACTTTACCTGTGAAGGAAGAGCAAAAGAAGATTAAAAAAAAGAAGAGAAGATCCTATTCCATAACCAAGAAAGATGCTCTCTAGGGCCTTGCAGTTCTGTTCTTCTGTCTTAACAGTTTCTCTGCAGTGCCTTAAGCAGAATAGAAGAAGAACCTTATCATCAAATTATAGAATGCAGTGGGTTGGAAGGGACCTTTAAAGGTCATCTAGTCCACCCCCCCCCCCCTGCAGTAAACAGGAATGCCCCAAACCAGACCAGGTTGCTCACAGTCCTCTCAAGCCTGACCATGAATGTCTCCAAGGATGGGGCCTCCACCATCTTCCTGGACAATCTGTTCTATCATTCCACCACACTCATAGTAAAGAATTTCTTCCTAATGACCATCATCTTAATCGACTCTGGAGAATGTGAACAGGAAGGAGATGAAGGAACAACTAGGTTCTCAATTTTATACTCTACCTTGCTTTTGTTTTAATCTGTAGGTTGCCTTAAATGCTAGGATCAGGTTCTTAAAAATATAGACAACTGGCGTGACCCCAGTATCTGTAATGGCACAGTGCAACAAGGAGACCACGGCAAATTAGAGGGGACCAGATGAACATATCTAAGATCTCCTTATGCCTTCAGAGAATCTGTGATCAGATCAAATGACTTACCATTGCCAGTCAGTCAGAATGTTTTGTGGAATATCCCTGAGTTTTATTTCTGCAGATGCATTTCCACAGAAGACAATGCTGAAATTTATGGCCAGTTGTGCAAAGCAGTCATACAGAAAGGACTAACTGCTTGGACTGTCAAAAAGAGTAAGTTCTGCAGGGATTGGACAAAAGAAGTCTCTTCAGTGAAAGAAGAGTGGCCCATCTCAAGGAACAACATGCTCTAGGAATGAAGAAAGCAATGAAAGCTGCAACTAGTGGACTTAGTGAGATGTTTCCTGCTGGTCCAGCTGTGTTCATGGAAGGTATTCCCAAACCCAGCTTTCCTTTACTCTGGCAGGGATCACTGCTCCTTCAACTTCACCAAATGAGCCAGTTGCCTGATCATGCTCCGCCTCACTGCAGTGAAAGACAGAGCAGATTACCATAAGCATGTTAAATAACAGTGTGTTAAGCCACTTCATTTTGAATGGTGCAGGCTAAGCAGCAATTCCACAAGGAGCCCACACAACAGGCTTGAAGGGACAGTGATGAATCTGCCTTTACAGAGGAAATAGCTGCCTACTCCCAGCGGTAGTTTAGCACATCCTCCGGGAAGCGCAGGCATGAATTACCTTGCAAATAGTGGAGCACCTCCCAGCCTGAACTTCAGAAGTCTCAGTAAAATCTGCATATTAAAACCTGCTGAGCCCAGCCTGACACCAAAGCAGGACCCCTACTGCTCCCAAGCCCACAGCAGGGCTCCCAAACAGCTGAAAGGCGTTAGAGCGGCTGCTGTGTCAGCATTTAAATACAATCACCGCATTTCCAAAAGGATTGCATTGGAATTGGGCTACCTGGTTTTCCACCAACGAAGAATGAGACACCTTAAAACCTCTGGTTTTGCTGGCACTCAAAGAGTTAAAAATAGGGAAGCAAGGAAATCAGGGGAAATTTTCTGTAAGTTTAGTTGTACTGTGTGATGAAGTTCATTCTTCACAGAAATGAACAAAAATGGCAATTAGATCTCCTGATTTCATCTTAGCTCATCTCCTCTGTGTCAGTCTCCTTCCAGCTGGCCTTACAAAAAGAAGGCAGCTGAATCATCAGCCCAAACATCACTCCCCAGGTCCCTTGGTAGTGGCTCTACAACTTGATGTACTGCTGCTAGACACAACGGCAGGTTTTTACTTCTTAAAGTGAAAAGTTGGACAGAGACTATTCAGCTTGGACTAAGCCAAATGTTTATTAGCTGAAGTGTGTCACATGCCTCTAGGATGCTAAGAATTAACCATGAGAGTAACTCAGGCAGCATCTTGCTACAGGCAGCATCTTGCTACAGGTGTTGAAGCTATGAACACTTTGGGGTTGCTCACAGAGGGATCACCACCACTACTGAAAGCTAACTTCCTGAGTCCAGTTCTTTTGAACAGGACTGGAGGAGCCTGGACAGTGGGGAAAAGACTACTTGTTCAACTTTGCTTAAGTAGAAGTCCTTTTACTTAGTTCCCACTACCCCTGTAGTGCTGGTTGTGCTGGAAAGCTACAACCAGTTAAGGTTTCCCCAGAGCATTATCTGCCCTATACAAATCTTCAAGCACTTTCACCTCAGACTTATGCAACCATCCTGTATTCAATTTTCCTGTACTATCTTCCTTGATAGCGTAGACATATTTCAGGTGCTGCAGTAGAAAAAAAATGTTTCTTAAACAAACTCCTAAATGTTCTGAAAATCCAAGTTGCATCTTGGTTGATCTGCCAGAGTGATGCTGCTGGACATCTCACCCCAGTTCCTAAGAAAGAAGTAACATCTTAGATATGAAGAGCCCAAGAACTACTTATAGAATCAGCAAGGCTGGAAAAGACCTCTAAGATCAAGTCTAACCATCAACTCAACACCACCGTGTCCATTAATCCATGTCTCAAAGTGCCATGTCCACATATTTTTTGAACCCCTCCAGGAATGGTGACTCCACCTCCAATGCTTGACCACTTAATTGTACCTTCAGTGCAGGCCTACACGCATCACTGCAAGGGGCTAAAGGCTCCCTGGCTGTGGAAAGGTTTGCCATTTTTTGACTTCTGCTGGTGTGAGCCAAACAAAGACAATGTGCCTGATGGTTTCCCTCAGTCGGCTGCAGAAGACAACCAGTTCCCCTTATACCTATTCCCACCAAACTCACTGGAGAGGTTACAGGAGATAATTGACTTCTCCACCAGCTCCCGGAAGACGGTAAGGACTTTGGCTGGAACCAGATCACCTTCGACGTTCACATCCTTTTCATGCCACTGCTGGAGGCTTTTTGAGAACTGCTCCACCTCTAGCCATTGATGCAGTTCCTCAGGGTCTCGCACAGAGGAGAGGAGCTTGGCTCCATGCACGGTGTAGTAACGCCAGTGCCGTACCTGGCATTCCCTGTACCCAGTCAGGCCACGCAGAGGGACTGTGATGAGGAATTGGCTGGGTGCTAAGACCTAGGAGAGTTCAGAGACATTGAGAGAGGAGACAAGGGCAGATCCATGAGCCTGAAGTAAAGAGAGCTAAGGAAGTACAGGTAAAACCGTGGGCTTTGGAGAGAAGGAAAAGCCATGGTATGACGGGAACAACTGAACATAGCCAGGACCAGTGGCATGCCTGTCCAAGGGTTTCTTTGGAGGTACACAAACTAAAAGAACATTGTCTTAGGAGTCTGGTGCAACAGCCATGGCCCATAGAAGACAAGAAGCATGCTAACTGATTTGCAACCACACCTTTGGCTTTCCCTATTCCTTGTTACTTCTAGTCCGCAGCTGCATGAGATGCAACAAATAGCAGCTTCCAAGGAGCAGGAGAGCATCAGGGAGGAAGTTTTGAAACCCAGCAAAAGGGAAGAGATTAATAGGAGTTACTACCTCAGAATAGGTACTAGAGCTAAGCCTAGAGCTCAATAGTAGTAACTATGGCAAAAAGTGCACTTTTCGGATCTCTCTCAAAGTCCCCTACAGCTACTAGTAAAATAAGGCTATGGCCTGCTCAAGTGTTTCACTCTGCATGACTGCCTTTGAAAAGACAGAGGCATGAGGCAAATGACATGCCTGAGCCTCCATGGGCAGTGGCACTCCCAGAAATAAACTCAGCTCTTGGCCAGCCCTACAGTGTGAAATTTCATCTCCTGCTGAGCAGAAGCCAGCAACAGTGTAAGGATGGAAAGAGTAACTGATGGATAATAAACACACAAGCTGGTTTGTTTGCAAGACAGTGACTGGCCTCACTTTTGAGGATGACCACTTTCATAGATCTTTAAGATCATTAAGTCCAACCATCATCTAACTCTACCAAGTCTGGTGCTAAACCACGTGCCTTGGCCACCACATCTCTGAGTCTTTTAAACACCTCCAGGGATGGGGACTCAACCTCACTGTTCCAGTCTTTGAGAACCCTCTCAGTTGAGAAGTTTCTTTTAACGCCAAATAAAACTAGTGCTGAATCAGTATTTGCAAATACTGTGACACAAATGCCTGCTGGCCCAGGGGACAGGATATGTGGACACATCCAAACACCAGTTTGGAAGTATTTGGAAGTATTTGGTGATGAAGGCATTCAGCGAAGGTGTTCAAACTCTTTTCAGACTTTTACTGTGTTGACTCAGAAGCTTTTCAACTCCACTTGCTACTGAGCCTAACTTATAGTGGCATTAATAAGGAGAAGCTGCTGTAGAAGCAGGATGTGAAGTGACAGCTGTTGCTGCAAGGTGGATATACCTGAGCTGGATGAAACATGCTTGTCCCTCTCCTGGAATAATCCAAAACATTCTGGTAGCCTACCTGGTAGCCTAGCTGATTTAAAATACTATTGCAGAAGTACCAGTGCTCTGGGGGCACTAACAACATTTAATGGCCCTAAGCAGCCTTTCTGGGGCTCTACCTACACTTTATGCCTGTGGGCCTCAGACCTCTGTTTCAGCTCAGTGTTGGACTACATCAAAGGAGTGTTAGTCTCCACCTGAGTGACAGCTATGCCTGTGCCTGGCCATAGACCTTGTTGTCACAGAATGGTGAGGGTTGGAAGGGATCTCTGGAAATCATCTAGTCCAACACCCCTGCCAAAATGGGCTGACCTTGAGCAGGTTGCACAAAGCAGCATTCAAGTGGGTTTTGAATGACTCTAAGATGGAGACTTCACTGCCTCTCTGGGCAGCCTGTTCCAGTGCTCTAACATCCTCAAAGTAAGTAAGTTACTCCACATGTTTAGATGGAACATCCCATGTTCAGGTTTGTGCCTGTTTCCTCTGACTTCAGATCTAGCTGCCCACTGTGGACTTGCCTGGCAATCAGTAGGCTACATCTGACTGTAGTTACCATTGCTGGGTCTGATCTTGACTCCTGGTTTGATCTTAGACCTGCCTTGTTGCACAAACTTGCCTGATGATCCAGAATCTTGGCTGACTCCAGCTGCCCTCCCTAGGGCCTCTATTCAGGGACCATAGGGCAGGTGGTGCCATGTTCTCATGCTCCCCTCCCAGCTCCCCCTCCCACAGGGAGAAGCTGGTCTTCTCTGCTCCTTGGCAAGAGATTTGAAATACAAAACATGGCCAGCCAGAGGCACAGAAATGGCAAAGGAAACAGAAGACAGCCCTTCTTTTGTCAAACATAAACTACCTAAAGGCAGGAGGAAACTGGAAGCATCATATTGCAGGTCAAGCTAACCTGTACAAGTCATGTTTGGTAGGGCTGAGAAAACCTGTGAGCACCTCAGGAACAAGGCTTTGTGCTCCATAAAGAAAATAATACAACGGCTCTCGTGCAGCTGCAGCTCATCTCATTGCCTTGGCCACATTACGTTCAGATAAAAACAACCATTCCTTCCTACACTGAGATGTCAACTTGCACACAACAGATTTTAAAGTGAGGAGCCATAGATGTTTCTTTACTGGAAGAGTCATCAGTCATTCAACAGGTTGCCCAGGGAAGAGGTGGTATCAGCATCCCTAGAGGCGTTAAAAAAATGTGTAGACATGACTTAGTGGCCGTGCTGGTGTTGTGTTGACTGTTGGGCTCAATAGTCTTAAAGCTTTTTTCCAACCAAAATGATTCCACAGTTCTGTTGCGAGTGCCTTGACATGCAAGTCACAAGGTTCCTACAGCTGGGGCTTACCAGGGAACACCAGAAATCACAAGGTTGGGGATGGCACTGTAAAACTGGGCAGATGGTATCCTCTCAGCCTAACAAATCCCAGTGGCACACCTATGCTTTGTCACACGATTGACATGCACATCATATGGAGGCCATAGACCCCAGCCAGTCTTCTTTTGAAGAAGAGCATCAAATTCTGGGGTGTGTAACTTATGGCCCATTCTGTTGTATTAAAAACCTGCCTGCAGCATGCTGGGCCAACTAAATACATTCCTGCAGTTCTGCCCAGGACATCCCAGGGAGGTAGAAGCATTAAGTTAGGGGTAACATTTTTATATTATGAGCAAAAAAAGCAAGTCCCTTTCAGAGAGGATGAAATAGTCATGACAGGGCCAGTTAGAAGGGTGAAGTTGTCTGAAGAAGGGGGGTGAGGAGGAAGCAGGCACACAGACTGGCAGACACCAGGCGACAGGGAGGCTTTGTACCTGGATAGATGGGTGGAATGGACGCTTCCCCCGAAGCATAGCTGACCACTTGGCCAGTAAAGCTGGTTGATCCTGAGAGAAGCAGAGAGGAAAACAAGAAGTATGCAGAACAGAGAGAAAGCATGTGCCAGGTCATTTGTTCAGAGAGCAAAGCTGCAAGCTTCCTTTGAGCCCCTACCCACTACCCCCAACACGACAGAGCTGAACACTGGCAGCTGTGTTGGGCAGTGCTCTTCTAGGAACTACTCTGGATGTTAACCTTCTCATCACACCTTACTGAAGCCTCCACAACTTTTACATCACTCCTGCACTGTGGACAGCTGCACAAATGGTAGGCTACAATTAAAGCAAATGCTTAAAACTTTTAAAAAGAAAGTATTCTGGGGTTTTTCCATCTATCATTTCCCCCCAGGTTTTTAAAGATATTGAATTTGTGCCCTCTGTGTTACACAGAAACACCAAATATCTAAAGAGTTTTCTTATATATTCCCCACCCAACCCTGCATATTTAGAAGGGGGCTTGTAGCTTCTCAGCCAGTCTAGACTTCTCATTGTTTTAAATTAGTTCCTTTTAAACCAGGGGTTCTGAAAAGCCACCACAAATTCAGTTGATGGGAAAAAAAAAACCATGCAGCAAAATTCAACACAGAAAAATTAATATACAAGTTTTTCCTTTGACATGAGTCTCCTCCAGGTTACATTAGCCATGCTGTTAAAGATCCTGGGTTTTTTGGATGCAGAAGAGTCCAAAAAGAATAATGTTCTCCTTAACCTATTCTCTACTGCCCCAGATGTGTGGGACAAACATAGTCAGGCCTTCCTTGTGTGAATTCCACAGATTTATAGCACTGGTTTCAGTTAAGGATGAATCACACACCCATCGCTTCTCAAGAAAATGCATTTTAAGGATTTCTTAATCAAACAATCAGAACTTGTTCAGATCAGCCTACCCTAATATCAAATTACTGCTCAGAATAGATTGCCTCGGTTTTGTTCTGCTTTGTTCTCCAGAGCAGCAGTTTAACCCTGACCCTGGTCCTGTCAGACCTCATTAGCCAAGCAGGTTTGTTCCAGTATGTCAGGTGGATGTCAGACTGTGGCACTAAGGAACACGTGGACCAGGATGTGGCACTGTTTTACATCGTTGTGGTCATTCCTACTGGCAAGACCACATGCCCTGGGATACGTGAAACTCCAGGAAAGATATAAATCTGTGTGTTTGTGTTCCTGGAGCCATAGCCACATTTCAGACTGGATGATTACATTCTGTCTCCACCTCCGTACCCTTCCAGCAGCAAAAGTTGCTTCAAGCTTTTAGATGTTTGCTCTGTTTTGATCAATAACTGCCTGCATTCTAATGCACAGGTTGACATAGTTCAGAGCATGTGAGCTGGCTCAGATGAATTGAGTTAATTTTCATCTGCAGTTGCCACCACTATGATTTTTTCTTCTGTCCTTACACTAGGGTTTTTTTGAAGTTTAGATTGTTTTTTAAATTTTTTTATTTTTTTTTTAAGTGAGTTTGCGGGTCTTCCACCTGTGAAAAATATGAGTCATAGCTTAGGAAAGCATAAGCATCTTTTGCTGCTGCTGCTGCTGCTGCACAAGTGTTTCTTTCTGTCTTCTAAAGAGCTTTGGCTTCTGCTTGCAGATTGACAGCTCTGGCAACAGACGCTCTTTGTAAAAGCAGCAGCTGTAAAATGAGCCCTCTCTGATGCTCCTCTGGTCAGACGTCCATGGGTAGGTCCCTGTGATTCAGGCAGCCACTAGTACTTTCACAGTGAAGTGTCAATGCACCAGCTGTGGAGTTGTGGGTGAGGTACCTGTCCACACCACACTTACACACTGGAGAAATCACTTTTGCCTACAAGCCGCCCGAGAGTTTATCAGCGCTCTTGTGTCTACCTTAATATTGTCATTATGAATGCCAGAGTTGGAGATAGCCTGGAATCGTGTGGCCTTATAGCTGATTTCTGCAGTCAGCTGCTGGATGATTTTCTGCACCTCCTCCACTGCTTTGGAAACCAGATAATGGCGAGGCTCCACCTGTGGGTCCCAAGGAAGACACATCATATTACAGCTAACGCCAGCCTTCGTCTCCATCACGAAACAGATGATCGGCTGAAAGACTCCTGAAACATTTGTGCCTGTGCTGCCCTGGGAATAAAATTTCTTGTTCCCTCTGTGTTACAACCAACTTACCATGAGACAGAGCTCGTAAACACCAAAGACTGCTAAGCATTATTGATATTCCCATGCCAATACCATCAGATGAAAGGGAAAAAGTTCGTTATGAAGATAAAGTTATAATCAGTCAGCTACAGTCTCATTCTTTATCATTCTGTATCATTTGATGCAGAATTTTCAGTAATTCCCCTGCATGTACTAACCAGCCAGGATATGTTCTGTTCCAAGAGCTGTCTGTGCTTTAGTGAAGTTGCAGGTTCATGTGGTGGCATTTAGACATCCATATTATATGCTCAAAGTATCCTCACTGTCTTCATATCTGAAGTACAGATGAGACTCCTAGACGGTGAGAAAGTATCTGTCCAAAGCTGGTCCTGCTGGGGACCTAGGTGTTTGCTTGACTTAAAGGACAGTTCCTCAGTTCAAGAATTAGTAACATGATTATTTATTGAAAATTATTTCGATGCAAGGTTTGAGTCTTGGAAGGACCTGAGGTGAAGGATGGACAACTCAGGAAAATGTAAGATGAACCTGAACCTTCACTTGTGACTAAAGATGAATGGAGCATAAAGGGATGGTCAAAATCTGAGCAAGGACTTTCAACAGGAGGAACATGAAGGAACCACAGTAGTAAAGAGCATCAAAGGTCCTTACACATTTACCAAAGTGAGAAGGAGGTTTAGCTAACATTAAGGAAGTTCATAAACGCATTCCTCATTACTTATTCATCCAGAGTTACCTATGCAGAGCGCACAAAAAGCGTAAATGAGAGCTCTCACAGAATTACCCCTACTTGTCAGCAAAACAATTCCACAGAGAAAACAATCCTTTCTCATCATCTCTTTTATGACACTAGAGGATTCCATCCTTTGCAGAAAAGGAATCATTACTGTTTCCCATTTTGAAATTATTTCTCACTTTGGTGGAAGCAGACTATAAAACAGGATCTACCTAAGCGCTGTAATGAAACGTGGTAGCCTTAAAAAAAAAAAATCTTACGGCTCGCTTAGAGTTACTTTCATTAGACAGCATTTTTTCATTCATCATTTTATTCTGCTTTGCTTCATTTCATAATGGGGGAAAAAAAAATTGCTGGAATATCTCACAAAATGGAAAATATAGTTCCAGCCTGCATGTGCTAATGAGATGTTATTTCAATCATGGTACATAGAGAAAGTGAGGTGACAGACTGATGGGTGAATTCTAACAATATCTGTCTCCAAGTTCCACAGGCATCTTTCTTAGAGGCAACCCCATGTGTAGTTTTGGTCTTGTTTCTATCAAGTTAGGAGCACAGGGCATGGAGAAAGGCAAACATCTTTCCTTAGATTGAACGCTGGCACTTACAACTAGTCTCACATCTGGAATTCCAGATCAGGAGCAAAAATTCAGAACATCTGAAGAAGAGGGCAAGCACACTGAAAAAATTAGGCTAGTAACTGAGACCATCCCTGATAACATTCTGCAACAGAAACCTGGAAATCTCGTTAGAAATACAGTTCTCATGAAACTTCACCCAATCTTGCCTCAGAGATGAAGACAGCAGGCGAGCAAACTAACTGTCAAGTTTGGCACCCTTCAGAATCAACACCTAGTGTGGGAGACAGAAAATCTGGACAGATAGAGCCTTACCTTGCTCTGGATGTAGATTTCTACATCTTCATCTGTGAATGGTTTCATGGCAAGATGGTCTTCACTGCTCTCTAAAGCGTGAACTCACTCTTCACTCATTCACCTGCCTCTGGAAGTAGAGGGACGCTCAGGGAGCCTTCGTGCCCTTTGAAGCGCAGGTCACCTAATTCCTCTGCAGATGAAGAAGAGGAGAAGCAAGGAAGTATGGCTATTTTCTCAAGTGATTTTTTTTTCCCTGAATTAGAATGGTGATGCCCAGCCACTCTGGAAAACTAGCTCCAGCTACTATTTTCAAAGTTCAGGCATTATTACTCATCTCGTGAGTTCGCAATGCTGGGTCTCGCATGCAGGCACACCCAGAAACATCCCAGCTACTGCTCTCTGCCAGGGCAGATCTAGAATGCCGTTCAGATTGCACTGCAGCTTCAGCCCACTCATGCACAGCATTATTATTCTGTGTGCCACGAGGACTTCCCTGCCTCACTAGCCCTTCACTAAACCATTTGTTAACCTCTCTCAGCTATCCCTTGGTGACTCCAGTGCACTCACTTTCCGTCTGAAACCGCGTGGGTATTTTTACACTCAGATGATTCATTTGGGTTGCAGGCTGCAGCCTCTGCTCCCTTCTCCTCCTCCCTCCTTATATCCCCTCTCTCTCTCCGGCTGTATTGACAGTAAATATCCCACAGCCTGTCCCCTCCTGTAGTTTGCTTTGCTTTCTTTACAGTAAACAGGCAGAAAGCTGTCTCATTTTCTGCCAGCAGCTCAGCTAACAATCCCATATGGATAATTCAGAGGGGAAAACAATTGATCAGGCCTCATTGATCCAGTCAGGGTTGGTGGCTTTTAGAAAAAAAAGGGTACATGGAAGGGAGCGAGAAAGGACAGAGATGAGAGCTCATGTTGCTAAGTGTCCCTTATTAAGTGAGGTATGCACCACTTTTGAGTGAAATCATTATTTCCCTCGGGAAATTGAACTTTGTCATCTCTTGACTGATTTATTACCTTTCCAGCAGCTGGCAAAACGCAGCACTTGGACAGGCACTGGGTTGTCACCACAAGGCAGACACTGTTGTTGCTAATTATCTTTTGCAGAACCACAGAGTGGTAGGGATTGGAAGAGACCTGTGAAGATCCTCTAGTCTAACCTCTCTGCTAAAGCAGGATCACCTAAAGCAGGTTGTGCAGGAACACATCCAGGTGGGTCTTGAATGCCTTCAGAGAAGGAGACTCCATAACCTCTCTGGGCATCTTGGTTCAGTGTTCCACCACCCTCAAAGAAAAGAATTTTCTCCTGAAGCTCAAGTGAAACCTCCTGTGTTCTAATTTATATCCATTTCCTGTTGTACCATTGCTGGGCACCATTGAAAAGAGTCCAGCCCATTGCTGGGAAGCACTTCTCAGAGGGTCTGGATGTCCTCCTGTCCCCACTCCTCACAGTGAGGGTGACGTAGCATAAAATCTTAGACAAGGACTGTCTTCTTGGTTTATGATCAAGCATATTTAAGTTCAAGTCTAATTTTTTTTGCTGAAGTCCAAGGATTTGAGCAATATGTCACACCTCTTCCTGCTATCTGAAGAGAAAAAAATCCTCTCCTTTATCATCACTGTTAAAAAAATGCAAAGAGAGATGGCAGAGGATAAAGCAACGAGAAATCCAATATCAAAGTAACATCAAACATCTCAAACAGCAGTGTGCCCAGGTGGACAAGAAGGCAAATGGCATTCTGGCCTGTATCAGGAATAGTGTGGGCAGCAGGACCAGGGAAGTCCTTCTGCCCCTGTACTCAGCACTGGTTAGGCCATACCATCAGTACTGTGTCCAGTTCTGGGCCCCTCAATTTGAGAAAGATGTTGAGGTGCTTGAACGTGTCCAGAGAAGGGCACCAAGGCTGGTGAGGGAGCTGGAACACAGCCCTGTGAGGAAAGGTGAGGGAGCTGGGAGTGTGCACACCAAAAGAGGAGGCTCAGGGCAGACCTCATTGCTCTCTACAGCTACCTGAAGGGAGGTTGTAGCCAGTCAGGGGTTGGTCTCTTCTCCCAGGCAACCAGTGACAGAACAAGAGGACACAGCCTCAAGCTGTGCCATTGCAGGTTTAGGCTGGATGTTATGAAGAAGTTCTTCACAGAAAGAGTGATTGGCATTGGAATGGGCTGCCTGGGGTGGGGTGGTGGAGTCACCATCCCTGGAAGTGTTTAAGAGGAGGCTGGATGAGCACTTAGTGCAATGGTTTAGTTAATTAGAAGGTGTTAGGTGATAGGTTGGACTCGATGATCTCGATGGTCTTTTCCAACCTGGTTCATTCTGTGATTCTGTGAACACCAAGAACTCTTTGCTCCAGTTGTAAGAAGCTGCTGCTTCATACTTTCCTTGGGTTTCAGTGAATCCAAAGAAAGGAAGAAGTGTTACAAGAACTGAATGCAAGAGACCATAGCAGATTGACGACTGGCGCTGAGTGTGGATTTTACTGCGCTAGAGGATAGGGTGAGTAGCATTTGACAGAAAACACTACAACTCACAGAGCAAAACACAGCACAGCTTAAGAGTGGCAATAAGTCCTTCTGTAAAGGGAAAAGCAGCATGGTGGTATGGCAGACAGCAGCCACTCTCGACCTCACTGAGAAAAACAGACATCACCAGGACTCTCATTTGCTGCATGAGAACCAGGCAGCACAGGGGAAAGTAGAGGTAGATGATCATAGAATCATAGAATCATAGAATGGTAAGGTTGGAAGGGACCTCAAGGATCATCTAGTTCCAACCCCCTGCCATAGGCAGGGACACCTCCCACTAGTACAGCTCACTCAAAAAAGTCTGCCATGACTTTTCAAGTATGATGGACAGTGGCCTGGCAACTTCATCTGCCAGTTCCCTCAGGACCCGTGGGTGGATCTCATCAGGCCCCATGGACTTCCACCATGTATGAAGATGGAATATTACTGTGGGGAAAACTTGCATCAGAAGGGAAGAATATGGAGAAAGGGGACTGCAGAGAGAGGAACATTTACAGAGACAAAAGAAGACATAGATCCAAAGTCAAATGAGGTTGTAGTGGCGTGGAGGTCGGTCTCTTCACCCAACTAGTGATAGGACGAGAGGAAACAGCCTCAAGTTGCACCAGAGGAGGTTTAGCCAGATTATTAGGATGAATTATTTTTTTTTTTCTGAAAGTGGTCAAGCATTGGAACAGGCTGCCCAGGGAAGTGGTGGAGTTGGCATCTGTGGAGGTGTTCAAAAACCACATAGACATGGCACTTTGGGACACGGTTTATTGGCATGGTGGTGCTGGGTTGATAATTGGATGATCTTAGTGGGTCTTTTTCAACCTCAACAATTCTTTGAAGAATCCAGGCTCCTCACATGAGATCCCTCAGCTGATGTGGTGTTGTTGCAGTGAAATCTTCATGTAACTTCAGCCAGTGGTCATGGCTTTTGCAACTCATCCCATACAAAGCTCAGGATTTCTAGATGACTTTTTGTTTTGTGTTTTCTCCAACTCATTTCCAAAACTACAGAAGAGAATCCATGCTCCAGGTTGGTTATTCTCAGAGTGCATCTATCTTGACAATACTTATATTGGAAAGTAAGATTACAACTGGACAAAAGTAGAGACAGGCACGAGATCCAAAGGCTAATAAACATCACCTTCTGAGAAAACACTTCCTCTGAGTCTGCAACAATTCAATGCCCCAGGAACACCAACAAGAGGGAGCAGAAAAAGGCTACTTCTTGTTTCTCACTCTTAGAGAAGCACAGAAGGAAAGAAAGTCTCTCCTGTCACTTAGACTCTCTTTCTTTCTCCAGGTCCAGGCATATTTTGTTCCTTGAAGAACACTTGCTAACTTGCTGTTTGAGAAGCTTACACATTCTAGCACTCTCTGAGCCACGACCTGCCACAGAAATGTGTCTTCACTGAGCATCAGCCAACGCCATGTGCTCCCACCCAGCGTTCCCACCTAGAGAACAAGTGTCAGCCTGACAGCCAAGGCAGTCATGGTCTGAATTGATGGAAAAGCTCACGACTGCTTCTTGGAGATACAAAGCAACCCACCAAAGCCAGGCAATGACATGAAGGTGCAATCAGAAAGGGCCTCTTCAGTTTGAATTATCTCACAGTGCATCAGATATCATGGATGTGAGCTCCGTCAAGAGCTTCTGATCTTTGTTAGTTAACAAAATTAAATTCCCCAAGTATATGGGTTGGACTTGATGAACTTTGAGGTCTCTTCCAACCCTGGTGATACTGTGATATTGTGATATATAATTGTTGCTAAGGCAATTCCTATCTGCAGTGAGAAATGGCTACTTTTCTGACATCTTTGACCCCTTTTCTTCTGATCCCTTGGTTTTTGGAAGAAGCTTAAGCCCCCAATGGGGTCTGGGCATATTTCTGAAAGGCAGGATGGTAAGAACCTCAGATGGTTCTTACTGAGGACACTCCAACCTTCCTTCCCTCCTTAGTGTCCCTCAGGAGGCCATCAGCATTGCTTGTAGCTACATTAGCATGTAGCTAACAGACCACAGACAGTGAATTGGTTGTGGGGATTCAGGAGGTAGGAATTACAAAATATAGTTATTTTATTTCTGGGAAGCCCTGCCCACAATGTTTATATAAAATTAATTAGATGGGGTTAGGAAATTCAGTCGGGAAAATCTTTCACAAGGATGCTTCTACAAGGAATTTAGTAACTCAGAGAAATCAGAAAGCTTGGAAAAGGGTTCGCTATAAAAAATAGCTTTGCCACACTTAGGAACAAAGGCAGCCTGGAGCCCCAGGGAACGGAAAGGGTACTCACGGCAGGCTTCCGCGGCAGTGCTTTGAAATGGAGATCGTGGGGCTCCTTGTCGGCAGCGGCAGGTCCCTTCTACGGGCAGGCAGGATCTGACGGTCCGACACTGGCAGTCCATGGCTGGCAGTCCCTCTTAAAGCCTGACATAGCAGTCTCCTCAAAGCCCCTCTCAAAGTCCCTCGTAAAGTCCCACGGTAAAGTCTCTCTTCTGAGTCCCCCTAGATAATGTGTCCTGTTGCCATATATATGCTGGGCCGATTTGCTCTCCCCCGTTCAAACCCTCGGGGGTGGGGTGAGGTACTTAGCACCTACTCCTTTCACATTCCAAAACCCAGGAACCAGAGGGGTAGGGGGGAGCAGAACAGTTTCAGATTGTAAGGTCCTGCACCTGGGTAGGCACAATCCCAAGCACAACTCCTGGCTGGGTGGTGAATGGCTGAGAGCAGCCCTGAGGAAAAGGACCTGGGGGT
>VWZE01021251.1:113803-132988 GCA_013396675.1 Eubucco bourcierii | reverse complement strand
GGGTCCAGAGGAGGGCCACAAAGATGCTCAGAGGGCTGGAACAGCTCTGCTATGAGGACAGGCTGAGAGAGTTGGGGCTCTGCAGCCTGGAGAAGAGAAGGCTTCGAGGGGACCTGATAGTAGCCTTCCAGTATCTGAAGGGGGCCTACAGGAAGGCTGGGGAGGGATTATTTACAAGGCCTTGCAACGACAGGACAAGGAGCAATGGGTTTAAACTGGCAGAGGGGAGGTTTAGACTGGATGTTAGGAGGAAGTTCTTTACAGTGAGGGTGGTGAGACACTGGCACAGGTTGCCCAGGGAGGTTGTGGCTGCTCCCTCCCTGGAGGTGTTCAAGGCCAGGTTGGATGAGGCCTTGAGTGAGCTGTACTAGTGGGAGGTGTCCCTGCCTATGGCAGGGGTTTGGAACTAGATGATCCTTGAGGTCCCTTCCAACCTTACCATTCTGTGATTCTATGATTCTATTCAAACCTTCGGTGGGGTAGGCACTTGGGTGCCACAGACAGTCCCCCAGATTCTGCTTAACAAGCATCCATTGATTTATCCAGCTGTTCTCAAGTATTTTCAAGCCACACATCAAATCTTGGTGTTCTCAAGTCATAGTTCCCTGACTGCTGATCTGCTTAAGTTCATCTGATATCATTCAGCTGATTTATTACAGGACACACCTCACAGCACCTCCTAATGGAGTTTCATTTGGTAGCTAATTTCTTTTGTCCCTGTGTCTTCATTTGCTTATTAGCATCTTAGAATCACAGAATTGCTTTGGTTGGAAAAGGCCTTTAGGATCATTGAGTCCAGATGTTATCTAACTCTACTATGACTGATGTTAAATCACATCACTCAGCTCTGCTTCTTTGAAACACCTCCAGGGATGGGATTCAGCCACCTCACTGGGGAAGCCATTCTAGTGTTTGAGAACCCTTTTGGTGAAGAAGTTTCTTGGAACAGCCATCCTAAACCTCCCCTGATGCAATTTCAGGCCATTTCCTCTAATGACATCACTTGTTACTAGGGACAAGAGATCAATACCCACCTGGCTTCAACCTCCTTTTAAGTAATTGCAGAGAGTGAGGCCTCCCATCAGCCTCCTTTTCTCCAGACTAAACTCTAGTTCCCTCAGGTGCTCCCCAGAGACCTGTTCTCCAAACCTTTCACCAGCTTTGTTGCCTTTCCTGGACTCGTTCCAGCACCTCAGTGTCCTTCATGCAGCAAGTGGCCCAAAGCTGAACACAAGGTGTGGCCTCACCAGTGCTGAGTGCAGGAGGTAGAACCACTTCCCTGCTCCTGCTGGTCACACAAGAGAATTTCCTAGTACCTGGAAAAAAATACTGAATTGATATCTTCTTCATTTGTACTCTTTGAACTGAATATGCCTGTGGATCTGTGAAGCCCACAATAAAGTGGGGTGAACACATACCTTGAATGGCACTAGACTGGCTCTTGTATCTTCTGGAGGAGCCAATTACTAATGCTTTCCTTGCCTGCCTGCCTTTCCTTTCTTCATGCTTCCTTCTCATAGATACGACAAACGTATTTCAAAACTACATTACAAAATAATCTGAGCTGTGAACTGGACAATGGCAAGACCAAAACAATCACCAACATCCCATCAGTAAGAGCAGCGATATTAACTGTAGGGGTGTGAGAGGCTGATTGCCCCTCCTGTAACGCACAACAAAGATAAAGATTGCCTTTGTTAAAGATAAGCCCAGATTGCTGGCAAAGGGATGCAAACAGCACCTTTGTGGACTTAGGGGACTTGGCCCAGACATCTGCCCAAGAGCTCAGGAATGCTAGATAGAGTGTCTTGATGAAGTTCTGAGATTTCAGCCTGGCTTGACCTCAACACCCAGGATGGCATACTTCACACCAGCTACCCCCAAGAAAGGCTGCTGCATATTTGGGGTATAGACCGGTAAGCAGTGCAGGGAGGAGGCAGAGGTCCTGCTCAGTGCCGCTGCCAGGCCCCCAAAGATGCGTGAGAATATAGAGGAAGATTTCTGGGGAGCTGCACCTGGACAACCAGCCCAAAAACTGTATAAAAAGAACTAAGCAATGCCTGCAAAGTGTGTGCATGACCACCAGAGCACCTCCATGGGCACTTCTACCGGACCACCACCACCAGAGAAACCCCCATGAGGAGGACTCAAGGAGCCACTGTATAGAAGGACATCCCTGGGCCAGGCACAGCTCACTCTCTCTCTTCTTCCCCATCTGTGGCTGATGGTAATACAATCCCTGTTCCTTCCCTGCTCTTAATCTTTTTCTCTGTTGTTCCCTCTCCCTCTCTCACCTCTTCCCTCTCTCCCTCGGTTTTGTTCAACTTTATCCTTTAATAAATAGGTTTTGGTGATATCTGGTCTTGTTTGCACCTTCATTTCACAACACAGGCATCTAAAAGAAGCAGTCTTGCTCCTCTGGACAGATACTGTTCATCTCTGTTCTCTGGACCTGGACAATGGGGAAGTCCAACATGGTGGCTTTTTCTGTTTGGCAACCATTTAGAAAAGCTACTCACACGGAACAGTAAGCATGTGTTAAAGAGTCTCTGCTAAATCACACAAATGAGTCAGGCCAATGTACCACTTGTGACTCACAGATGATCTGCAGTGGCAACAAATAAGCCCTGCTGAAGATGCTGCCTCCCAGATGAAACACAACCCTTAATTTGCAGTTGCTAATGATGACCCATCACTTCTTGCTCTAATTACCAGAGGCATCAAGTCTGTTGCATTAGCTGAAGCATGTACTTGGGTCAAGAGAGACTACCAAAACAAATCATCCCAGTAGACTTAAACAACTCTGACAGTTCTCTTGCCTTCTTAAACTGTTGCCCCATTTCTCCCCATTAGTGGATTAAAGCGACTGTACAAAATGACTAATTGTAGCTTGGATCCCTTATAACATTTACGCTGTAACAGCCTTTAGCAGTGATGGTTCAGTACTGTCAGAACCTTCATTCAGAGGACACCAGCATAAGACAATCAGGCTTTTTGGGGTCCACAAATGCTGTGAACAACGTGTTTGTGGCTCTTCTCACTCTATCTTTTAACAAGTAGATATGGGCAAAGGGGATGCTTCAATGACAAAAGCCTGGGATGGACTACAGGGAAAAGAAAGTGCTGCTAATTCACTGTGACAGCATCAGAATCACATATGGATACCAAATTGAAATGCTTCTCCACTCATTCCCACCCCTCACCGATCAATACTTGGCAGGCTCAAAACCGCTCCAAATGCCTGTGCCGTTTGTTCTCATTGCCACATGTTCTCACATTAGCCTTGGACCTACACCTCACAGCAAGTATGTTAAAAGTTGATCTCCTTTCCAAACTAAGAACAGCATTGGATCGTGTCCAGTGGTTCATCGGCCTTGACGGCTTTTTTTCCCATTGGTGTTCAGACTAGGGAGGTCAGAAAAAGGCTGATAGCCTTTGCTAGAAAGGAGTTTTCCTTATTTAGGAAGAGTTTGAGAACACAAAATTATTTGCAACCTGAATCTTCCCAAAGGAAGCGACCCTGGAGAGAGCTGAGGACACAGGAAGTTGTGAAAAACGCTGAGATTATGGTGCCCTTACTCAGCACTGACCAGCCTCAACTACTAAATTCATAAGAATCCAGTCAGTTTTGCAGCTGTTGTTATAGAAGCAAGCCACCAGACAGCAACATCAACCATGCAGCAGCACTGCTAGTATTGCTGATGTCACTAGCATGGGCAGAACTCAATTTCCAAGTTCACAATAATCAGCTCAGATGGTGGTGGAGGGTGCAGAAAGCTGGGAGCCCTGGCTGCATCAGCTCTGAAGATCCTAAGAATGCTGACTGAGATAGAATCATAGAATCAGTCAGGATTGGAAGGGACCACAAGGATCATCTAGTTCCAACCCCCCTGCGATGTTGGGGCATTTTGAGCTCTAAACCCATGTATTGTCCTGTGGAGGCTCATCAACATAGTACAAGCTGAGCGCATCGTGGCTTTAACACAAAACATTCCATCAGTCCATTTCCAAGCATCTGCAAAAGGCATTCTTCTTCTCACCACTATGTTTTATCCATCCCTAAATTGCAATTTCTCATCTACTGTTTCAATCAGGATGTCCCATCATCTTGAATAACCACCTGTGGCCAACACTCATGGAAACAGGAGCCTTCCAAACATTTATATGAACAGGTAAAGAGCCTGAGCAGCAAAAACGAAATACACAGTACCAAGAATTTCACACTGCTTTAAAACACATGCTTAGGGGAACAGCATCTGGAGAAAACATGATGTCTGGCAGAGCACCCTTCAACTAGATAAACATTTAGCACTGGAATTCTTTGGCAGCATCACAGAATCACAAAATCACAGAATGGTAGGGGTTGGAAGGGACCTCTGGAGATCATCTAGTCTAACCTCAATGCTAAAGGAAATTCATCTAGAACAGGTTGCACAGCAATGCATCCAGGTGGGTTTTGAAAGTGTCCAGAGGAGGAGAATCCACAGCCTTTCTGTGCAGCCTGGTCCAGTGTCCTGACACCCTCAAAGAAGGGAAGTTTCCCCTTAAGTTCAAGTGAAACCTCCTGTGTTCTAGTTTGTAGACGTTGCCCCTTGTCTTGGGCACCACTGAAAAAAACCCAGGTTCATCCTCACTGTTACGGTTCAAGAACCACACAGGTTCTTAAGATCTCCACAAGTACCAGGGAGTACAAGAGGTGGACCCTGGAAAAAGTAATCTTTGTTATTTGATTCCCATCAGCCTGCAGCCCTGTGTAAACAGCCATACTGCTTGCTCTGCCCTCTTCTCCCTCTCCTTGCTCCCCCCTTTCCTGGCTCCCAACATGCGTCTGCTGTTATCTCCTTCAGTATTTGGGGAAGGCTTCCAGCCTCGAGTGGCCAGGCTCATTTTTGCTGTGATTCAGGCCTGGTATGGGGGAGGGAGAGAAGCAGGGAGGCATGGGGGGGAGGGATGTGGCATTGAGACTTGATGTTAGGCCTGGTTGGGGAGGGGGGGGGGAACCTTTAGCCTAATGAGATTGTGGTAAGCTTGAGTCAGAGGACTGGGCTGCGGCTGAATATGAGTTTGTGTATTTTGTGTATATATTTGTGAATAGCATGTAAAATTCCAATCCAGTGTGGAGGGGTTTTATTTCATTCCTTTGGGAAGGGGTAAAATAGCTTCTGTCTGCTCAAAACCAAGACACTCATGCCCCCCACTTTCTAGGTATTGATAAGCATTGATAAGATGCCCTCTCAGTCTCTCAGCCTCTCCTCATAATAGAGGTGCTCCAGTCTCCTCAGCACCTTCACAGCTCTCTGCTGGAATCTCTCCAGTAGCTGCCTCTCTCTGTTGAACTGGGGAGCTCAGAACTGGACACAGGACTCAAACTGGACACAAGCATCAGGCTGCTTGGACTCTTGGTAGGGTGATTGTTTTCAGCTGACAAGAAAAGGACTTTGAATTTAAATGAACAGTAACTCTGGGTCAGAGAGACCACAGCCAAGATTTACAAAAGCCAGAACAAGAAGCATGTTCACAATGATGCTTTGTCGATATGAAAGGCTGAATGAGATGGGACCACAGCATTTCCAGGAGCTGGTGCTTTTCCTTGTATGCTCTCCAGAGCACAGACAGTGTTAGCTTCTATTATTTTTACACTTTGCTGTGACATCCAAATGTAGGCAACTCAGACTTCACTGCTTAAATCTATGGCGGTTTGAAGTGCGTTGAATAAATTGCCAGTGCTAAGCGAGAAAAGTCACTCCAGCACAAACTCACTTGGGTGAGAGAAGTCTCACACTGGCATTCCTTGTGCCACTGGACGTGCTTCATGCAGTGACTGACTAGTAAAAAATGTACAAGTATTTACAGGAGCCATGACTAGAAATTGGGTCTCACACTTCACCAGTCAGTGACTGCCACATACCCCTACGATCTTTTGCTTCCTCTGGGAAAATATTACTGCAGAACAAACAGGTCAAGCACTGGAGATGTCTTTCCAGACCCAAACAGCCTGGTCCATGTGAGCTACTTCTGAGTGATGGGAGATATATTTGTATGGAAAGGGGGTCGAGATTGACAAAAACAAACACATAAAATCAAAACAGAGCAAAGAGGATTGGAGAGCTACATTTTGCAAGAGCTTGAACCATGTCAAAGCAACTGCATGACCTTGGTTAGCAGTATGGCCAATGTATTGTACAAGCTGCCTGATCAAACTCCCCAGCTTGTGTCAACTCACACAACAGGCAACAGATATCAGACTTACAGTTAACACACGATCCTTAGGATATGTCAGCTTGGACACTGTGCTGTGTGCTGAGACTAATATGATGTTGAGAAGAGGATGGGGAAGGAGAAGCTGAAGCAGCAGTCAGGATAAAAGATTTTATACAATGACAGAATTCTTTCAGTTGGAAAAGATCTTTAAGATCATCAAGTCCAACCATCACTTTGACAGTGTTCATACAGAACTAACTCAAGAAAAGCATAGGGAAAAGGCCAGATGATTGCATGCTTTGGGTAGGAAGGAAGGAAGGAATCCTTAAAACTACAGTGTGAGGGCCCCAAGGGAAACAATTGCCATGAAGGAGCAATTACTGTACAGACAAGTATGAGAGCAGAAGTGAGAAACAGACACTGAAGATGCAGATCAAGGGATCCAGCAGACAAACTAACAAGAACCACTCTTGTCTGACAGAAAAAAATCTCAACAGAGGCTTCAGTCAAGTCCTTTCAGAAGAATTCTAGACAGGTCAGATCACGACCTTACATCGCTACACGCTCCAGCTTCAGTCACTGGAAAATGAGCTAACAGCCTCCAGTCCAAGCTGTGTCTGGCTGTTCTTTAAGTCAGCAGCTTCTGAAAACTACTCATCTTCAGGAACCAGCAGCAGAGAAAAGAGGAGGAATGCAATTGCATTCTTCAAGTAAACACTTCCTCCTCTATCTTAGACCATAAAACTAAACAGCCTCCAGCTAGTCCCAGTAATCATCTGCCCAACCCTTTCCACTTTATTGGCTGTTTTGTGCAGTCAAAGCCAAACTGCCAAAGGGAGAGGGTCAATCATTCGTGCTGCATCTGCTGCAGGCAGTGTTAGGACACAGGGCAGATATTTAGGACTAGAACTAGTTAAATGCAGATTCAGGGCACTGGAAGCAGGAGTGGGGGAGAAAACAATCTCGGAATAAAAGCACTGGGAATATGCAGAACAAGTTGCTTGGCCAGGATGGTGCATGAAGGAGGGAGCCATCTCTTTGCAAATTGGGCATTCATGGAAGTGGGGGAGGGCAGGCAGATGTATGTGTAGGAGAGGAAACAAGGTGACTAAAAGCTACCAGTTGCCCGGTAGGAGAAGGTAGGACTGATTTTCCACCATGCTGAGCTTGGGTCAGAAAGGAAGAGGAAATGGAACAACATTCGTAGGGGCACAGGGTTAATCAGTCCCGTGCCTGCTATTGAGGGACAACAACGATGCCATCTAAGTGAACTTTTTACTCTGTGCACTGCTCTCTAACAACCCAAAAGCTAGCAGGAAAAAGACCAAATGGCCAGAACTGCATTTCAAAATTGCTGAGGTTCTAATGGATCCTCAATTCAGATAACCCAACGTGCCTGAGTAAAGGCCATTGCGCACTGCTTTCTCCTGCTCTCGTGTATACTGCTTCTGAAAGCTGTGCCACCCCCAAAGCTTACCTTCCCTATAGATGATGCAAGGACAAAAGCAGTTCCTCTTCATGCCAGCTTTTACAGAGAGGCACCCTGCCCAATATCATCATTATAAACACCAACAGAGCATAACCCAATATCTGACAAATTCACACTGGCTCCATTTTATAGACAGGAGCAGGGTGGAGGCTTCAAGAAAGCAACAAACTTTGGTGAGCAAAAAAAAAGAGACTTACCCAGAGCCGGTGTCAGTTTCAGCTGTCGGATGCAAGGGTTCTGTCCTAACCACTGCACTGGTAGTGTATTTAATGATAGGGCTCGAGAAGATTTCTCTCTGCTTCCTTTAACCTGGTGTTAATGAAACATTCCAAAGACTCCTCAGGGAGGTGGCTGAATCTCCATCCCTGGAGGTGACTAAAAGAGGCAGAGGTGTGGTGCCGAGGGATCTGGTTTAGCACCAGACTTGGTAGAGTTAGGTAACGGTTGGAACTGATGATCTTAAAGATCTCTGCCAACCAAAACGATTCTATATAAGTATCAAACAAACTAGAGAATTCGACCCAAACAAAAGAGGGTCTGTGCAAGTCCAAGACTGCCACTGCTGTTTAAGAAGCAGTGGGGTGGTTACTTGGTACCCACTGCAAGGGTACCCATCGGTCAGGGTATGCACCAGAGCTGGTGAGGTGCCTTGATGCAAGTTTAAAATCAGAGAGGAAAGAAACCCAAACAGTATGTGAAGTACAAGTAGGCACTTCCAGTATTACAGAAAAACAAGGGTGACTGCAGAGCAGGAAACCAGCATCATAAAAACCCCAAAGCAGCCTTGTAGGCTGGCAGGGTAGACCTTCATGAAGGGTAGTATGAGTGTGCTGCATGATGGAGCCTGCATCCACACACACATTTGGCTGCTGGATGTAACTAGAGAGAATACTTCCTCTATCAGCTTCTACTTTTACTGGAGAGCAGAGTGTGGAAGACAGCCCTTCCTGTTTGGGGAAGAGGCAGAAACTGTCAGTCATGAGGACTTGTGCAGAAACAGCCTCTACTATTTGGTGCACCAACTATCCAAAATGAGGTAGAGGACTTCTATGAAATCCAAGTGCTACTAACAGCTTTAGGAGACGACAAAGCCTTGCAGGAGCTCTTGGAACAAGCAGCAGTTGAGCAAGAAATAATTCGCCTACCCTGAACAATCAGCTTTATCAGTATTGCCACTCGCACAAAGCGCCTGCATGCTGCTTGTGCCTGTTTCTCTGCTCACGTTAAGTACATCCAGGTAACAGCTCCATCAAGACATTAGGAAAGGCATCAACTCATCCTGGCATGGCTGGTAAGAATCACAGCTGGATTAGGGATCAGGAGTCTCACACGGCAAGATTCAGGGTAAGAGCTAAAAAGAAGTCTAAAAAACCAACAACCAACGCACGCGCATTAGAGCACTCCATCTTTGGGATTTGCTCTGGGGCTCAAGCCACAGGCCAGTCAAAATAAAGCTGAGCTGGATTTATAATTGTTTCTGAACTTGCAAACTTCCAAGTTATCCCATCTGCACTGATCAAGTCAGCCTTCCCCTTCGACAAGTCCTCATGACACTCCCCATTGTAGTTTTGCCAAGGTACCACATGGATTATACAAAATGCAGAGAAAGGAACGAAATTGCCCACTTTTAGCTGTAGAACAGATTGCAGGACTGTCATATCTTAGCTACCTCTCAGTAGCAGAAGTGTGGAAGGGAAAATGAGATTAAGAGGAATGCTGCAATTTTGCTGGTGCATATTACCTCCTCCCTCCCCAAAAGGGAGGCAAATCTGATCAGCTGTATCTTTGTTATCTTTTCTAGCAAAGGAAATGGCAAGAATAAATCACTCAAGAACCACTTTTACAACTATGACATTATATTAGCTGCTGTTACCAAGTCTGATCGATAAGCTGAGGTTCCCTACTTCTCCCTACATCAATTACTGTTCACTGAAGGTGCTCTTAAGGAAGCAATAGATGAGAATTAGAGACCTTTATTCACCAAGACAGAGAGAATTTGACCACAAGTTTTGTATCGCCTCTACGTAACCAACAAGATGCAAGATGATGATGCTGGAAAAGGCAGAGAGGAGTCTCTCACAAAAGTGCACATCTTGAGTACTGTGTTCAGCTTTGGGCTCCTTATTACAAGGCTTTGAGGTCCTGGAGCGTGTCCAGAGGACAACAAAGCCAGTGAAGGGTCTGGAAAACAGGTCTTGTGAGAAGCAGCTGAGAGAACTGGGGCTGTTTAGTCTGGAGAAAAGGAGGCTGAGGGGAGAGCTTCTTGCTCTCTCTAACTGCCTGCAATGAGGTTGCAGCTAGGTGGATGTTGGTCTCGTCTCTAAGAGCAATGGGACCTCACATGGCACTAGGAGAGGTTTAGGTTGGCTGTTTGGAGAAACTTCTTCAGAGAAAGGCTTCTCAAACACTGGAATAGGCTCACTAGGGAGGCAATTGAATCCCCATCCCCAGAGGTGTTCAAAAGAGGCAGAGATGTGTTGCTGAGGGACACAGTTTAACACCTGCTTTGGTAGAGTTAGATAATGGTTGGACTCTGTTCTTAAAGGTCATTTCCGACTGAAATGATTCTATAATTCCACAAAATAGTCTATTCCAACAGAAGTAAGGTCACTTCAGTCAGACTGGAGACTGGTGCAGCTTGGAAGAACAGGCTAATTTTGTCCAATAGCTGCTCGGCAGCTGGTAAGCAGCTCCCACCTCAGCACCAGTACTGGCAGGGGGCAAAGCCATTTCTCAAGATGCCCCTTTCCTGGGATGGCACTTCAGTGCCACACCTCCCATTTGATGACTTCCAGTGGTGACCTCCTCTTTGTCAGTGAGAAAAGTTACTGACAGCAGAAGCACCACAACAAAGCAAAGGTTAAAGCCACACTGATTAAAAAAGGTGCCATTCACATATGTAATTTGTGGACTCTTCCAGAGACTGTTCGGGTCTCTGACTCCAATTTCTGCACCTTGGCCCAACAAGCAGCACCATGCAATGGCTTGGTAGTCAAACAGGCTGCAGCTACAGCAAGATAAAACCAGTTCTCAGACAAAGCACATGCAAGTAAAGCTGCATTTAAGAGCAGCCCAAGTTAAAGGTGCATTGACATAAACGGACATGGGGCAGGCTGTGGATGTAGTCTACCTGGACTTCAGGAAGGCCTCTAATGCTGTCTGCCAACACAAACTCACAGTATCACAGTATCACCAGGGTTGGAAGAGACCTCAAAGATCATCAAGTCCAACTCCTCACAAAGCTGCAGCCCATGGCTTGGATGGGGCACTCCGTGCAGGGTTAAGAACTGGTTGGATGGCTGGGCACAGAGTGGTGGTAATAGAGCCACATCCAGTTGGCAGCTGTCACTAATGGGATCAGTGCTGCTCCCAGTCCTGTTTAATATTTTCATTGACAAACTGGATGAGGGGACTGAGTCCACCATTACTAAGCTTGGAGATGACACCAAGTTGGGAGCACATGTGGATCTGTTAGAGGGCAGGAGGGCTCTGCAGAGGGACCTGGACAGGCTGGACAGATGGGCACAGTTCATGAGTATTAACAAGTCCAAGTGCTGAGTTCTGCATTTTGGCCACAACTACCCCATGCAGTGCTACAGGCTGGAGAGCAGCTAGGCAGAAAGGGAGCTGGGGGTTGATAGCCAACTGAACACGAGCCAGCAGTGTGCCCAAGTGGCCAAGAAGCCCAATGGCATCCTGGCCTGTATCAGGAATAGTGTGGACAACAGGACCAGGGAAGTCCTTCTGCCTCTGTACTCAGCACTGGTTAGGTCACACCATCAGTACTGTGTCCAGTTCTGAGGCCCTCAATTTAAGAAAGATGTTGAAGTGCTTGAACGTGTCCAGAGAGGGACACCAAGGCTGGTGAGGGGGTTGGAGCACAGCCCTGTGAGGAGAGGTGAGGGAGCTGGGGGTGTGCACTCTGGAGGACTACCTGAAAGGAGGTTATAGCCAGGCGGGGGTTGGCCTCTTCACACAGACACCCAGGGACAGAACCCTTGGACACAGTCTTTAGCTGTGCCAGGGCAGGTTTAGGCTGGATGTTAGGAAGAAGTTCTACATGGAAAGAGTGACTGCCCACTGGAATGGGCTGCCCGGGAAGGTGGCGGCATCACCATCCCTGAAGGCATTTAAGAGGAGGTTGGATGAGGCACTTAGTGCCATGGTTTAGTTAATTAGAAGGTGTTAGGTGATGGGTTGGACTCTGTGATCCTTGAGGTCTTTTCCAACCTGGTTAGTTCTGCAATTCTGTGAAACCAGCCCTTGGCTATGGCAGATCATACTGCTGCTCACAGAAACACTTACCCTCATGTAGATGACAATCAAAGTATTTCAGGCCAGTAGATGCCTGCAGCACATAGCTGAAACACATTAGAGGGGAGACAACAACAGATCTATGCTATGGGTGGAACTGTGCTGAGCATGTAACTAGGCACATCTGAAAAACTCAGCTTCAATCATCACATCCACGGTGAAAGAGCAGCAGAAGTGTTCTTAGCTCCATGCTGAGGAAGAATTAGATGCAACACAAGATCATACCATGTTTGGGGTTGGAAGGCACCTCCAGAGATCACGGGATCCAAAGCAGAACCACCTAGGGTAAGCCACACAGGAACACATCCAGATTGGCTGTGAAAGCCTCCAAAGATGACCACCTCCCTGGGCAGCCTTTTCCAGTGCTCCGTTACCCTCACTGTAAAGAAGTTTCTCCCCGTGTTGAGGTGGAACTTCCTGTGTTCCGGTCATGTTGTCTATCATCATGTGGACCACTTGCACCTTTAGTATGCACACTTCAAAAGCCTAGAGTCAGTCTCCCCATCCTCCCCCCCACCCAGATTCAGACAATATATTCTTTGTCACTGGACAGGGGACAGGCAATACAGGGAAGCTATTTATCACCTCACTTGCAGGTAACAAATGTTCAAATTCTGCCATTCCCTGCCAAGATGTTTCTGCAGAAGCCTTGAGGGCAGGGACCACATTTTAAAGTGCTATGCAAAGGCACAAAAGAGAGGGGGAGATGTTAAGTGTCAGCTCGTGCTGCTGGGAACTCCCCCAGTAAAGATGTTACTAACACCACCACAGACATTTTTGCTGTGCTAAACCTCTCAAAGTGTTTTCAGTCTTTCAACATCAATCAGCACAACTGAAGCCAGTAGTAAATTGATTCTCACATTCCGCTGGTGCCGGTTTTTGTTAGGAATGATTTGTGATAGATATGGTGGAATATATTGATTAGTAGTGACAGTCCCAGTTTCCCAGGCGCTTTGTAGCACTGCCATTCCAAAATGACCTGCTTTCCACCTTGTCAATTTTCTTCTGCAGAGCCTGTTGTAAATATCTATTCTATTATGAGAGCTTCAGCCCCCTCCAGAAAACAAAACAAAAAGGTCAGGCGAGTTAAAAAAAAATAAATAAAAAATCATCATCATAATAAAAATCAATGCAATAAAATAGGTTTTCAGTGTTGGAAAAGAGCTTGGTTTTATTGAGAGACTGTGTCAGGGGAAGAAAAGGCACAAAATAAGTTACAAAGACATTGTATGAACTGTATGAATCAGAGGCAGTATCAGAGCTGTTACAAATCACCTAAAAGTTGAGTGGCTTACATAGGTTAGCTCCTACGAAAACCTTAAAATAAAAAAAAAAACAACAAACACCCAAACATATTTCAAGTGATCAAAATATTTCAAGATTAAATGAGAACATAAAGACCACCAATATTAACTTTGGACTAAATTCAACCAGGCTTACCACCATCTCTCTCTCTCTCTCAGCAGAGAGATATCACTGGAAAATAGGTAGCATTACAGAATGGTTTTTTTAAAAAAATCCATTCACAGTTTTATAAATTAAGAACCTTTTGTACCTCCAGTGGAGTATAAGCACATACAGGTAAGGCTTAGTAAGCCTAGGAAACACAGTAGGAAAACAGAACAGGTAAGTGCCTATGGCAGGGGGTTGGAACTAGATGGTCTTTAAGGTCCCTTCCAACCTAAACCATTGTGTGATTCTAAGTGCAATTATTCTGTGTGCTCCCCACCACCACCTATGGCAAAGGACATCTGAAGAAGAAGATTGATCCAACAGCTGCTCACTGAACATGAGTGGCCACCACCATAAAATGTCTACTGTGGAAAAGCTTATGCTGTCTTCAGTTCTGACTTCTCAGACCAAGTATTCTAAAAGCAGACTTTGCAGCAGTATGAACCTGAGTTAACAGCAGCACAGGAATGCAGTTAAAGTACCAAAATACATCAGTTCTCATTTTAACATAGGAAGGCTCATGACAGTATTCAAGTAATCCAAAGGACATATTTGAAAATGCCCATACCAAATACATACAAATTGTTTTGTTTGAAACAGTGAATCTGTTCTCCCACTCCACCCTTCACCATTTCTCACTTTCCTGTAACTCAACTCTCAACTGGCAAGGACTTTTGTTTGTTCAAATTAAACTGGCACACGGAAACAATACAAAGTCTACAGGACAGGGAGAGCATACAAAGATTTGTTTTCATGATGAAAAGCTGAGCAGAAAAAGTAGTTTATCCCTTTGGCTGCTCCTCTGGTCAAGTGGAGATCTAAGTTCTGTCTTCTGAAATCAGCAGGGATGCAAATGTAACTAGACACAGAAGTTGGCTATAAATGTCTGATTATGTCCTTAGGAGTTTCATTTACTTGACCCAAGACAACAGTAACACAGAGAAAGAACATGAGACCAACCTCCACTAACAACAACTGTCAGCATGGACTGTAAGGGCTTGATTTGCAAGAAAATCCCAGACAGTTTAACTGTCAGGGTTTGGGCAGTGAGGGGGCTGTAGGTTGTCTTCTGCGGGAAGAGACCAGAGACTGCCTGGTGTTGGCCTCAGCCTGCTCAGCAACAGGCAGCACAGGAATCATAGAATAGCTGAGGCTGGAATGAACCTCTGGAGGTCATCTGCTCCCATCTCCTGTTCCAGCAAGGCTGCCTAAGCAGGTGGCCCAAGACTACATCCAGGTAACTTTTCAGAACTTCCAGGCATGGAGGCTCCACAATCTCTACAGCAAGCCTCAGCTAGTGCTTGATCACCCTCACAGTAAAAAAGTGCTTCCCTATGTTCAGGGTGTATCCTACTATGTGTTTCACTGTCTGTTGTCTCTGGAGCATAGTGTGGGCACTGATCTGCTGCACTCCAACACTGCCTGAACTTTCTGGCACTTCTGCAAAAGCATGTTTAAGAAAAGGCAGTAAATTCCAAGAAAAAAAGTTGTTAACAGTGCTAGAGCTGTAGAAGGAAAAAGGTAAGACCATGCCAGCACAAGAGGAGCTGAGAGGCAGCTGAGCAGGAGGATGCCAAAGGCAAATCATAGCCTGAGCAGAGGCTGAGAGTAGACTCAGGAGGTGCTACAACTCTAAAGGTAGTGTGGTTGGTGAAGAGACTCACGTAAGAGCAGGTGAGTAAGAAACAAGGAGAGTGAAACAGCAGCGAAACACAAGAGACTGATCCCAGTCTCCTGTGATGCCTGGTGTCCTGCTGAAGGGACCAACCACAATGTATGGACAAGGAATTGGAGACCACTGTGGGATGGAGAATGGCATGAAGGAAACAAAAGGAAGAAAGATGTAGTGTTTCCCCTAAGTGTTTTATTTTCTTTCAATAGCAAACCCAGTAACTAAAACCTCTTTAACTGGCGATAAATTAAATTGATTAAAACTCCCCAACTAAAAAATGGAAATGTCTCATCCTCAGCTGTGAGTAATAAAATCAAGGACTTTCTGGCTCTTCTAAAAGCAAACAGTACACCCAGGAGAACCCATGGTCTAAGTGTGCAATTATTCTCCTCCTTCAAAAGCTTAAGCCATAACAAAAAATTTAAAAGGCTTTTAAAGAAAAACTTTATAATGAAGGAAGGACTTGTGGTCTTTCAGTCATGGATTCTTACATAAACAAAAAGGAAATAATTTTCAGTTTCTTTAAAAAAAAAAATCAATTAAATACAAAAAGTGATAAAAGCACTCAACATAAAGAGGTAGGTTAAAAATAAAATCCAAGCATTATTAGACTGAACAGATAGTGCAATAAAAGTATCCACATGAAAAATGCACTTCCAATTCCCACATGACTTACTCAAATGGTAACAGCAAAGTAAAATTTGTGTGAGACTTTGCTTTTGAGTATTAGCTCCATGTCACTTCCCTGTCTTTCAGAGGCATACTCAGAATCACAGCAACCACATTAATTCTTTTCTTGTGAATCACCCAGCAGTTGTCTGCTGTATAACAATTTCCATCAGTGTCTGCAATGCTCATTCATTAGGCTTTTCTCCCTACAAATGAAGACCACAATGTCCATCTCCCAAGCAAGTTTCCATAATGCAAAACCATTTTGCTTGAACACAGATGTGCCAGATAACCTCTCGTGGGACATCTGTAAGTCAATAAAGCTAACAACAATTGCCCAAGTTTTTCTTACTGCAATACTTCCTGCCTGCCTTCTGATAAAGTAGGCATAAAGGAGCACCTCAGATCATAGAATCATACAATGGTAAGGTTGGAAGGGACCTCAAGGATCATCTCGTTCCAAACCCCTGCCATAGGCAGGGACACCTCCCACTAGTACAGCTCACTCAAGGCCTCCTCCAACCTGGCCTTGAACACCTCCAGGGAGGGAGCAGCCTCAACCTCCCTGGGCAACCTGTGCCAGTGTCTCACCACCCTCACTGGAAGGAACTTCTTCCTAACACCCAGTCTAAATCTCCCCTCTGCCAGTTCAAACCCATTGCCCCTTGTCCTGTCATTGCAGGACCTTGTCAATAGTCCCTCCCCAGCCTTCCTGTAGGCCCCCTTCAGATACTGGAAGGCTACTATCAGGTCTCCTCGAAGCCTTCTCTTCTCCAGGCTGCAGAGCCCCAACTCTCTCAGCCTGTCCTCACAGCAGAGCTGCTGCAGCCCTCTGAGCATCCTTGTGGCCTCCTCTGGACCCACTCCAACACTTCCATGTCCTTCCTGTGCTGAGGGTTCCAGAACTGCACACAGGACTCCAGGTGAGGTCTGACGAGTGCAGAGTAAAGGGGCAGAACCACCTCCCTTGCCCTGCTGGCCAGATGTTGGTGGGAAGCAGTAACATGCCTGCTACAGGCCTGTTTCCTCTACAAACTTTTTGTAAACGAGGGTAGGAAAGTAGTTATTTAAAAATACTTAATTCTATAAGCTTGTTGTATATGAGAGGACCCTAACACTCCAAGTCCCATTTGATTTCTTCTCAGAATTTCTCTTAAACCATTCTCCTGCAGGCAGCCTGCTCTTGCTGCACAAACCTTTGACCACCTGCCTACTTCCTAGCAATCAAGCAGCCATGACAGCACTGACTTGCAGTGAGTTTTAGTTGCAAGAGGGATTTAAACTCTAGACATTATTATTAAGCAATGCCTCAGACTATTTACTAGAAGTATTCCAGATCCCACAAAGTTGCAGGCAAGTTGCTGTTAGCAATACTTATTTGTAAGCATGGACAAACTAAAATTCCAAGGTGGAGGCTTTTAGCCATGTCTGATCAGTCTTAAGAGTAGGCTTTGATATTAGCAACTCAGAAGCAAACAAACTCTTCAGATTCCTCCAGAATGTTATAAATTGAGGTCTTGAGTGAGCTGTACTAGTGGGAGGTGTCCCTGCCTATGGCAGGGGGTTGGAATTAGATGATCCTTGAGGTCCCTTCCAACCTTACCATTCTATGATTCTGCATGTTCTACAAAACCTGTGCTTTATCTTAAACCCTTCCTTTAATTTTTTTTTTTGTTTCCCATAAACAAAAGCTACTTAAGTGAATTGAGTAATGAAAGGCAAGCACAGGTAACTCATTCTGCTCCCTAAAGCTCTGGAGATGCTTGTAAATACCAGTTTTAGCAGGTTACATGGAAGAATTCCAGATGAATGCCGCTAGAACTAGTTTTGGATTACTGCTTTCCAGTGAAAGCTGTCTTTGGCACTCACATAATGAAATTTTATGATGTCACTTTACACACAGTCCCATATAACATTGGCTGAGGAAATTAAAGTCAACGCTCCCACAAAACAGGCACTTCAAATTAAAACAGAACACTGGGCCAATCCAGGAGCTTTTCTTTTTTTCCAGAGTGATAGAATTGGAAAATAGTACCAAAAACAAGATGAGAAATTTCAGTAGAATCAGACTGTCAGGGAGGGAGCAGCCACAACCTCCCTGGGCAACCTATTCCTGTGCTTCACCACCCTCACTGTAAATAACTCCTTCCTAACATCTAGTTTAAATCTCCCCTCTTCAAGTTTAAACTCATTACGCCTCGTCCTGTCATTACAAGACCTTGTAAATAGTCCCTCCCCAGCCTTCAGATACTGGAAGGCCACTGCAGGTGTCTGTCTACCACTTAGTACTTCCTGTACTATGATACAAGTAAGACTCAAAATACAGCTATAACCTAAGTCTCCTGTTTGGTAAACAGCTGAGTATAGACATTTGACACAGACGTGAAGTGTGTCAGGCCAGACTCACTTCTATCATCAAACGACAAGCACTGCTTTTGGGCTTTTCTGACATCTTTACTTCAAGGCTCACAACTTGCATACACAGATGTCTAGAATGAGCTGTGTCAAGGAACATGAACAAAGAAGCTTTAACAGACTACCAAAAAAAAAAAAAAAAAAAAAAAAAAAGTATACATGGTGCAACATCCTTCAGCTAAACCAAAATAATGCTAACCAAATCTGTAGTCAGATTACGTAGAAGACTTCAGAACAAGAGATTTATCTCACATGTTTCTGTTGGCACATTACAGAAGTTTGTGCCTCAGATTCCCCCTTTCCTCAGTATAAAACCAACATTCTCCTGCAAACTGCTTTTATATGCTTTGGTGAGATAGGCTGAGAAGCATATGGTTCAACTGCATGTCCCACAGTTCTGCAAAGGATCTTCTGCTATTGTCAGTTCATCCACATGGACTGGAAACTGTCATGGAATGTGTGGTGTGAGCAGAGAAGCATGTAGCTGCAATCCTTAGAGCCTTAACTGCAACAAAGCTGCCAACTAGCTACAACCTGCTCCATCTGAATTAGACTCTCTGAAGAGGTGTGGACATGTTCTTCACTTGGCACCCTGACTTGAACACCAAGTCACCTGTGGCCTTCATATTAAACACAGGTTCAAAGTTTCTGGTATGTTGAGGAGTCTCTGCACAGCACATTTCCAATCCCTAAATGGAAAGCACTGGTTTTGCTTTTAGAGAAAGCAATTTAAAAAACCAAACTTGTCAGATGACTTCCCTATTCTACATTAAAATTAGCCAAGTAGTAAAATCCTCTTAGAAAGAAGGCTAAAGATAAGTTATGACACCAAGCTGTGTGGCACAGTCGACTTGCTAGAGGGCAGGGATGCCATCCAGAGGGACCTGGACAGGCTGGAGAGTTGGGCCCAGGCCAACCTGATGAAATTCAATAAGGCCAAGTGTAAGGTCCTGCACCTGGGTAGGCACAATCC
>VWZE01021251.1:1556-96350 GCA_013396675.1 Eubucco bourcierii | reverse complement strand
AACTGGCAGAGGGGAGATTTAGACTGGATGTTAGGAGGAAGTTGTTTGCAGTGAGGGTGGTGAGGGACTGGAACAGGTTGCCCAGGGAGGTTGTGGCTGCTCCCTCCCTGGAGGTGTTCAAGGCCAGGTTGGAGGAGGCCTTGAGTGAGCTGCACTAGTGGGAGTTGTCCCTGCCTATGGCAGAGGGTTGGAACTAGATGATCCCTGAGGTCCCTTCCAACCTTACCATTCTATGATTTTTGCAAGTTAGCTTCTCCAACTTCAAAACTGATACTTGCGTGTGGTGTAAGCCTAACATACTGGCAAAAAGTGCTTAGGTTGCAGGATGCTGTGATTACCAATTCTTACCACATACTCCAGAAAGAAAAGGAAGTATTTACCTTTCTTTTTAGGGAGAAACATGACGATAAGGCAAGCCAATCCTCCCAGGAACAGAAATGCGCTCAGTGTCCGCTTCCGACCAAACCTGATGCACAAGGATAACAAAGGCTTTATTCTGTGTTACATCTGTAGCTCTCAGACCAATGAGCCCTCTACAGTTAACATCTCTATCTGCCAGCTGGAAATTCTGAATGCCATCTCCCACAAACACTTCCTTCCACAGTGCTTTCAAACAAGTTTTTGCAGCACTCCTACAAAACGAGCACCAAGAAGTCCTATGCAGCGGCTAACAATTTCTTGGATTTTTATTGCTTCCCACCGCAGGTTTGTAAAGCTCCTCAGGAGACATGCAGAGATTCAGAGACAATTTCTACAAGAAGAGATATTGCACAGAGTATTTCGGCTTGGAAAAGGCTAAATATCTGAATAAACAGCTCTGCCGACATACTAATACACACGGCAACTCTGACACAAAACCACCCGGCAGCTTCACACGAGTTCGATTGCAACGGCTTTGGCCTAGCAGTGACAACGAGAGGTGTGACGACCGCCATCTCGTGTTAGCACACAGCCAGCACACCCAAGTTCGACCGATCTAGGGCGTCAGCCTCCCCTCCTAGCCAAACTGAGACGACTTAACAAGACCTCAGCTACAGAGCTGGTCAAACTTGCTAGAAATAAAGGTGTTACCAACAGCGCTTCCAAAATAAAACCAGAATCCCCACGCTGCACCTCCTCGCTTATATCTGTAATGCACATATGTGCTGGTTTGAGGCTAATTGGAATATTTTAATGGAGAAAGTTACACTCTAGGCTGTGAAAGCAAAACATCATGATGGCTACTTCGCTCATACACCTGCTAAGAAATTGTTTGGGAACAATAACCAAAACATTAGATAAGTCAGTCTCTCTCTGTCGCTTGCTGGAGCAGCAGCTGCTGGGGCTGTCTAGCAGTTTCTGGGCTCTCGCTCCTCTGCTGATTAATCTTCACTAACCACTTTCCTTCTAACCCCCCTGGCTGATCCTCCTAACTCCCCTTGTGTGTAAGGCAAACCTTGGGGTATGGTACAGGGGGTGGGGAGAAGGTGGAAGGGTGGTTGGGAGCCCCTCCTGGCGTCTCTGATTTCTGGGAGGGGAGTTGTGTTGCTTCATCATTTAACTTCCAGCCGACTGAGTTCTAGTCTGGGCCATTTGACAAAGTGTGGGGGGCAGGGAACTCCCGAACCGTCACAACATATAACCTATCTTTGAGAAAATTTGTAATCAAAAACCTCTTGAATGCATTAAACAGTGTCATACTTACCATTTTTGGTTAATCAAGTAAATACAGATTGGGTAGGCTGGGATTTCTATCAACCCTGAAAGGGCTAAATTGGCATAAATACTTCCACCTAAGTCACCCACATTAAGGGTAAGACCATAGTAAACCAAGCTGCACACAAACCTGCAGAAGAGAGAATAAGAGCACTATCAGAACTGTCAATTTCCCTGGCAATTCAAAGCATTGGTGTAGCACAGTACACTAAAAACTCTATTCCATGTTTCAGAAGGTTAAGTCTAAAATATTCCTCTATAAACATATGATGTTTATAGAGTTTTCTTTAGGTAAAGAAAACATTTTGTCTCTGCACAGGTGTAATTCTTAACTTTTAAGTATTAAACTTAGAGCTCAACTTACAGAAAAAAATATGCATAAACCAAAATAAAGATATAATCACATTATTTGACTTCAGAAGTTGTGTCTTTGTCCTTTTTATCAGGTTTTACTTCTGTCCTCTTCTCCAGTGGCATGCAAACCCTTTCCCAAAAAGTTCAGATCAAAGAATCACCCAGCAACAGGGGTTGTACGAGACCTCTGAAGTTCAGCTCCCTGCCAAAGCAGGTTCACCTAGGGCAGGCCACACAGGAATGCATCCAAGTGGGTTTTGACAATCTCCAGAGGAGATGACTCCACAATCTCCCTGGGTAGCCTGTTCCAGTGCTCTAGCACCCTCAAAGGAAAGAAGTTTCTCCTAAAGTTTAAGTGAAATCTCCTGTGTTCTAGTTGTGCCCACTGCTCCTTGTCCTATCACTAGGCACCACTGAAAAGACCCCAGCCCCATACTCATGACATTCACCTTTCAGATATTGATAGGCATTGATACAACCCCCTCTCAGTCTTCTTTTCTCCAGGCTAATCAGCCCCAGGTCTCACAGCCTCTTCTCACAAGAGAGATGTTCTATTCCCTTAATCATCCCCATAGCCCTCCCTTGGACCCTCTCCAGTAGCTGCCTGTCTCTCTTGAACTGGGGAGCCCAGAACTGGACATAATACAACACTTTCATCATATTTTACTCATCTTTGCTGAGGGGAGACCTTCTTGCTCTCTACAACTACCCGAGAGGAGGTTGTGGTGAGGTGTTAGTCTCTTTTCCCCAGTAACAAGTAATGGGACAAGAATTAGTGGCTTCAAGTTGCACCAGGGAAGGTTAAGGTTGGGTATTAGAAGAAACTGCTTGACCGAAAAGGTTATCAAAGACAGGAACAGAGTCCTCAAGGAGGTAGTTCAATCCCCATTCCTGGAAGTGTTTAGAAGAGGCAGAGATGTGGTGCTAAGGGACATAGTTTAGCACCAGACTTGGCAGAGTTAGATAATGTTTGAACTCAATCTTAAAGGTCTTTTGCGAATGAAATGATTCTATGAAATACTGTAACACTGGGATCCTTCTTAGGTACAGTGTCCTTAGTGATACAGGCCGAGACTAAGTACAGTCTGCAGGAGGAGCGAATTCCCAACAGTGTGCTCTCTGAAAGACTTAGAGAGAAGAGGAGCCCACTCAGGCATACTAAGTATTCGAAGTACCAGGTAAACATCATGATCAAGGTGCGTCCCAAGAGAATCTTATATCGAAACAGATCCAAGAAGCTGCCAGCCTCTCGGGAGCTCCTCTCTGCTGGGAGCTTTAACGAAAAAGTGCACTTCTGCTTGCGGTTCCTCCTGGCAATGAGGTAGAGGGCATCTTCTGCTTCGTTCAGCCGGCCTTGTGAATACAGCCAGCGGGGAGACTCTGGAATGAATCTGAAATGCAGACACATAGAGGGAGACAGCTTTAGGGTTTTGCTCTTCTACAGGGCTTGACGTGTCTACGGAAATAAGGCTGAAACACATTGTGGTAGAACAAAGAATTTTCCTAACAACCCTGAAAGTGCAAAACCCACTTTTTGAGACAGAGCACATTGAAAGAGAAGAGAATGTAAGTCATGTGTGATTTAGATACCAGAAACTTTCATTCGATATACACATATACCCACACGTACACATGTGCACAATACCACAAGGTACAGTATCATTAGCATCCTACCTAATTAAGGAGGCATCACATTACTACACAGGGTGTTTTTGTAACAACAGCTGGTTGTCCTCCAGTCCTCATTTCCCAACTTTTTCTAAATTCTCTCCTGCAGACAGCAGCAGAGGCTGTGCAAAGCTCATGCTCTTGCTTCCCATGTGTGCTGGTTGCTTGATAGGTCTGTAACTCCCAACACAGCCTACAAAACAAACCTTCCCCTGTTATGTTAAGATTTTCAGAACTAATTCAAACTTTAGTCTTCTGTCAGAAGTTGTTTATAAAGATTTTTGTCTCTGACCAGCACCAGAACAAGAGGACACAGTCTCAAGCTGCGCCAGGGGAAGTTTAGGCTGGAGGTGAGGAGAAAGTTCTTGCCTGAGAGAGTCATTGACTGCTGGAATGGGCTGCCCAGGGAGGTGGTGGAGTCACCGTCCCTGGAGGTGTTCAAGGTAGGTTTGGATGTGGCACTTGGTGCCATGGTCTGGTCTTGAGGTCTGTGGTATCAGGTTGGACTTGATGATCTTTGAGGTCTCTTCCAACCTCGGTGATACTCTGTGATACCACAGTGACATTTTCCCTTTAAAAATGAAAGTGATTCTGTGCTATTATAAAAGAGCTTAAAAAGAAACACATTTTCTTCTCCATAATAAATATTTTTTTAGCATTTAAGATCTATTAGTGATTTCTGCACAGAGGAATTTTTAAGTAGTGTGGGAGGGAGACAGTATGAAACCTGGAATAACAAAAAATAAATCCTTTCTTATAGTAAGGTAGGTCTCCGAGCACAGCTTTTAAATTCCAAACGTAAAGCACTTCTGAAAATTTGCACATATCAAAGTCTGATTCTGGGTTTGTTTTGGGTTTTTTTGGGTTTTATTTGTTTGTTTGTTTTGTTGGGATTTTTCTTCTGTTTGTTTGGGTTTTATTTCGGGTTGTTGAGGTTTTTTTCCTTCTCTTTTTCCCCCAAAGACTCCAAATATTGCTAAGTTTTGAAATATCAAGTGTCACCTCTTGCCTTTTACCTCATGAACAGCCTAGAAGACCTTTCCCTGAGTTCCACTACTCCTTTTGAAAGGGGATGTTGACTTTTTAGCAGAGTTTTAATAAAAAGTTAGTTACTGAAGTTAAATTGATGTTAGAAAAAAAGTATTTCAGTTTAAACAGGAGCTGAAGTTATTTTCTTCTCTCAGTTACAGAGATTCTGCTGTCACAAAGTATATCTAAGGAAAGTAGACTACATGACACAGAATCACAGAAACATTCAGGTTGGAGAAGACCCTCAGGATCATGGAGTCCAACCAGTAACTCTACTCTACAAGGTTCACTCTAAACCATATCCCCAAGCACCACATCCAAATGACTTTTAAACACATCCAGGGTTGGCAACTCAAACACTCCCCTGTGCAGCCTATTTCAATGTCCAACCACTCTTTCTGTGAAGAAATGTTTCCTAACATACAGTCTAAACCTGCCCAGCTGCAGCTTGAGTCCATTTCCTTTTGTTCCATCACTAATCATCTGAGAGAAGAGACCAGCACCATCCTCTCCATAATGTCCTTTCAGGTGGCTGTAGACAGTGATGAGGTCTCCCCTCAGCCTCCTCTATTTCAAACTAAACAGCCCCAGCTCCTTCAGCCACTCTTCATAAGATTTATTCTCCAGACCCTTCACCAGCTTCATTGCCTTCCTCTGCACTTGCTCCGGTACCTCAACATCCCTCTTGTTCTGAGGTAACACAATAATTGAGTTTTCAGTACCTAAGTTCACAAACACAAAACCCCTACTATCTTAATAAAACCACCTTATTTCTATCTTTTCCTAACCCCCTTTGAAGCTGCCCATTTTTACTTTTTTATGTCATTAAGACTGCATGTGCAAGCAATTTTGATGCCGTTCTTCCCATGCAAACCTAAGAGAGACAGGTTACCACACAGTCACAAAAACATTTCTGATTCCAAACACACACCAGTTTAAAAAACAGGATGAGATGTGCTTCCACACCACTCTAGAGATAGTTTCCATCTACAGTGATAATGTATCTTCAGCATACACTTACATCTCTAAACAGCTGTGCTGTGGTATTTGAAGAAAGCACAGAATATGATGGGGTAAAACTTGAGGGAAATAGCTTAGTTGAAGTATTTCCTGCTATCCTAGAAAGGTACCTTGATTTAGTTGTTCAGTTTGTTCTTTGGGTTTGTGTGTTGGGTTTTTTGTCACTTTGTTTCTTTTTTTGTTGGAGTTTTGGTTGGGTTTTGGGTTTTTTGGTTTATTGTTGTTTGTTCTGGTGGTTTGTTGTTGTTGGTTTCATTTGGTTTGGGGTGGGGGTGGGGGGGTTGACATCTTTCTTGCTGAAAATGAGCTTGAAAAATAACTTACAGAGAGAGAAGAAAGACGACTGTTCCTTCCAAGTTAACCACAACAGCCAGAGTCCTCCAAGAACGAATGAAGTACCCTAACAAAGCATACTGGGCAATTCCCACAGCAAAGAACAAGCCACCAATAGATCCTAGTATACAGTTAAAAAACAAAACAAAACATTACAACTCCTTTAAGAAACATTAACAATTCTCCACACACAGGTACAGACAGAAACTAACATTTCATTATAAACTCACTCAGCAATACAAGCAAAATCACAGCTACTTGACCAAAGAATATTCTATCCTTCACAGATGCAGAAGTCTAATTGCAAAGAAATACAAGTACAAAAAAGTTCTAGATCCTTCTCATCCAACAAAACCCATGAGTAGCCAAGTCTTGCCATAACCTATGTGTAGAAATGAATCCTACAAACCATTGAAAGACTGGTCTTTTTAGGAATACATAGTATTCACTTGTAGCTCTTCTGATCTGCAAGACACCCTGTTTTAGAACAGTTTCATCACAGCACTTCTTTGGCACTTGTCAGAGACTAGGTCAGGCCCCAGAGCTGTAATGGTACAATTTATACACATCAGATCTGATGGACAGCTTCAACACAAGACAGATAAGGGACTCTGTATATTTCATCCTAAATTCCAAGATTGATTATCACAGAGGGTGACTTTTTTTTCTCCCCCCCCCCATATAAACCAGTTTTCTCATCTTTCCATTATACAAAAGACACTTCTATTTTCGTTTTGAGAACTCCCAGGAATGAAGTAATTGATATTTAGCCTATTGAGCATATAAACACTAAGTTCTTTTTGGCAGAGTCCAAAATTCGACAGACTGAGCTCAACTATCATGAGCCTTGGATACATATTTAGCTGTGTAACATTCACAGGGGATGTTTCTGCTGGACCTTTGTCATCTTGAGTGATGAAGAAATCTGAATGGCCCCAAGTCAACTACTATGCTTGTCTAAGGTTTGTATTAAACAAAGCAGGGCTCTAAAGTGTGATCACATGGATGCTCAAGTGGAGCTAAATGAGCTGCTGCTATGGTGTTAGCTTTGGTGCATTTCAAGCGATGTGCAAGTCTGAAACCTATAAACTGAATCAATAAAGACAGTGGCACTCAAACTGTACCTGCTAATGCCCAGTAGGCAGTACCTACACACTCATTCAGCAGAACAAAGGCCACCAGTGACATCCCACCATTCATCATTCCTACCAAGAAGCGAGAGATGGCAAAGAATTCATATGAGGGTGAGAATCCATTCGCAATGGCAAACAAGATGTCAAGAGCAAAACCTGGAAGACAAGGCAAAAGGTTTAATTTCAGAAGAGTATCTAAAGCAAAATAGAAGCATTTATCAGCATCTTTTCTTGATGTTTAGTGGCATCTGTCCCAAGTAATCAGTCAACAATAGCAGCACCATTTTAGGTAGAAATTTAAGTACCTAAAGTCCCTATCATGAAATGAGGAAAAGACAGGGGGAAAAGGATACAGTGTCTGATTAAAAAAAAAAAAAAATCAATATCATAAAAGGAGGAGAGGACAGGACAAAAAGGAATGGTGGTTAATACAAAATTTGCAGTACTAAACTTTCAAATTGAGTTCATGGCAAGCACTTTTTTCATATGTTCAGAACTACTGCCTGGCTCCAGTTAAGAGAGCTTGACATTTATCCCCATAGAGAAGCCACAGGTTAAACATATGATCTAATACCTCCCCTCATTTGTGAAAAGTAGCCCTCACAAACTAAGAAAGAGAAATGTTACCATGGGACAGTACATGGGGATTTTGCATTGAATAGCAGGTTGACCTATATTTACTTTGAATCAAGTTGCTCATTTAAAAATCAAAATCTGGTTTTCAATTCTGCATTCTTATCCATTGACAAAACACTTTGTACCTCCACACACATGACAAGAAGTTCCAAATGCTGCTTGATCAGGGGCTCTAAAAAAAGCTTAGGAGCTCTAAAATACAACAAGGATCACAAATACATAAAAATCACATCATGCAGACAGAAAAGAACACGTTCAGATTCCTAGAAGGCTGTATATGTACAAACATTGCTAACCAACGACTAGTAACGTTAACTGAAACCTGTGGAGACCCCATGAGCTTGACATACATGAGTATGAGCCCTTATGGGACAATTTCTAAACACAGAACATCTCCCATATATTAATTTCTTGTCCTTATATTCCTGAAGTATACTGGAAGGGCAAACCAACAATTAAAAAAAAAACAAAATGAAAAAAACCCAAAACCAAACAGCACACAATTTACTGCTGCCTATCAATGCACAGATGCAGTGTTGAAGGACACAGAATCATAGAATGGTAAGGTTGGAAGGGACCTCAAGGATCATCTAGTTCCAACCTCCTGCCATAGGCAGGGACACCTCCCACTAGCACAGCTCACTCAAGGCCTCATCCAATCTGGCCTTGAACACCTACAGGGAGGGAGCAGCCACAACCTCCCTGGGCAACCTGTGCCAGTGTCTCACCACCCTCACTGGAAAGAACTTCCTCCTAACATCCAGTCTAAATCTCCCCTCTGCCAGTTCAAACCCATTGCCCCTTGTCCTGTCGTTGCAAGACCTTCTCAATAGTCCCTCCCCAGCCTTCCTGTAGGCCCCCTTCAGATACTGGAAGGCTACTATCAGGTCCCCTCGAAGCCTTCTCTTCTCCAGGCTGCAGAGCCCCAACTCTCTCAGCCTGTCCTCACAGCAGAGCTGCTCCAGCCCTCTGATCAACCTTGTGGTCTCCTCTGGACCCGCTCCAACACTTCCATGTCCTTCCTGTGCTGAGGGCTCCAGAACTGCACACAGTACTCCAGGTGGGGTCTGACGAGAGCAGAGTAAAGGGGCAGAATCCCCTCCCTTGCCCTGCTGGCCACACTGCTCTTGATGCAGCCCAGAACTCGGTTGCTGTCTGGGCTGCATGTGCACACTGCAGGCTCATGTTGAGCTTTTCATCAACCCAGACTCCAAGGTCCTTTTCCTCAGGGCTGCTCTCAGCCATTCCCCACCCAGCCTGGAGTCGTGCTTGGGATTGTGCCTACCCAGGTGCAGGACCTTACACTTGGCCTTGTTGAATTTCATGAGGTTGGCCTGGGCCCACCTCTGCAGCCTGTCCAGGTCCCTCTGGATGGATCCCTGCCCTCTAGCAAGTCGACTGTGCCACACAGCTTGGTGTCATCTGCAGACTTGCTGAGGGTGCACTGATTCCTCTGTCCAGGGCACTGATATGGTATAGCATCAGACTTGGTAGAGTTAGATAACGGTTGGACTAGACGATCTAAAGGTCTTTTCAGATCAGAACCAGTCTGTGATTCTATGAAATCAAGCTCTCAGCAGAAGCTGGGCTCTTGCCACTGATCTACAGAAACACACCAGCTCCACTTCATTAATTTCATTAGGTGGCAGTGGTTACCTGTGAGATAGACTTTCTTCCTCCCAAAGCGATCTGAGAGCTGGCCAAAGGAGATTGCCCCAAGAAACACACCACTGAAATAGAACGAACTCGCAGCACTGACTTTGTACGATGTGTTGCCAATTAAAAACCACTGGAGGGAGAAGAAAAAAGAAGGGGAAAAAAAAAGGTAAATGAAGATGAAGCATAATTCAAGTAGTTCAGCAGTTCACCAAAGGCTAACTGTTGGAGAAAGGCAACACATACTTTAAGGAAGATCAAAACTTTGCATCACATTCGGTCAGTTAGCAGATAGCTCTTGTGTTGTGGTGAGTATCTCCCAGACTCTGGGTGGTACTAACCAACTGCACAGTTCCCCCAAATCACATGCAGTACTTGGTTCTGAAATCAATGACACATTCCTTAGAATACTGTAATTTTTGCAACCTTCTCCCCCTCTCCCTTTTATCCCATTTTCTCACTTATATTTATTATATCTATTGGCTCAGTCCTACCTCTTGACATAGGTTGCTGTAGCCTGTGGGCACACTATTCAAAAATAAATAGCGTGGGTTATGTCCAGAGGTAATCCTGCATATGCCTCTCTTTATGAATAGTCTCATCACTGAGAAACACTTTTGACAGGTTTTCTGGTATTAAAAGCACTTTTTTTTTCCCTCCAGTGTATCATTTACTTTGTGTCATTTCCAGTTATTCTGAATTCCAAATATAAACTCAATCTTTGTACTTTTGATTCTTACAGAGTTAATGTCTCAGGTTAAACCTGAGAGGAAATTTACTCCCCTACAAAACTGTAGAATGAAAATATGCCATGCTCTTACTGTTCAGAAGCCATTTCCTTTTGTATTCTAAAAAATTCACATATTGTGTTCTTTTCTTTTTCTATTCCTCTTGCATTTCAGCTAACGTTGCCTTTTAGTGACACCCAACTTTTCTTCTTGTGGTGGTAAGATGGTGATTATAGAACCACAGAATGGTCAGGTTGGAAGGGACCTCAAGGATCATCTAGTTCCAACCCCCTGTCATAGGCAGAGACACCTCCCACTAGTACAGCTCACTCAAGGCCTCATCCAATCTGGCATTGAACACCTCCAGGGAGGGAGCAGCCACAACCTCCCTGGGCAACCTGTTCCAGTGCCTCACCACCCTCACTGCAAAGAACTTCCTCCTAACATCCAGTCTAAATCTCCCCTCTGCCAGTTTAAGCCCATTGCCCCTTGTCCTGTTGTTGCAAGACCTTGTCAATAGTCCCTCCCCAGCCTTCCTGTAGGCCCCCTTCAGATACTGGAAGGCTACTATCAGGTCCCCTTGAAGCCTTCTCTTCTCCAGGCTGCAGAGCCCCAACTCTCTCAGCCTGTCCTCATAGCAGAGCTGCTGCAGCCCTCTGATCATCCTCGTGGCCTCCTCTGGACTTGCTCCAACACTTCCATGTCCTTCCTGTGCTGAGGGCTCCAGAACTGCACACAGTAATGTGTCATTATTGCACACAGTAATTATGTCAGTATCCCTGCAATAACACACTAATCTTCTCCTCAATCTTTTCTTCCTCTACCAAAATCCCATTAGATATCCTTTCCAGCAAAGCCTGTATTATTTCAAAGCTCAGTTATAAATTGCCTCACTGTGAAAGCAGGGCTATACAATTAAACTGCACCAAGATCAGGGAGCTAACAAACCAAAATCATTCAGAAGCTCCATGAAAATAACTTCTGTACTCCCAATATACATTTCATCTGAATTGTTTCTTTAATGGTGAGGTGCTCACTGATAGAGGTAATGTGCCCACGAAGCATCAAGACTGGTAAAATTCAATTCTAAAAACAACCGTGTAACCACAATTCAGCTTTTGAAGACTGTTTAGATTTTAAAAACAAATTCCAGAAAATTACATTTGTATAATAATAGCACATGAGATTAATTCCATCTTGAAACAGCATGGTCAGTTCGTTTTGTAAGAGCTACAGAAATCACAGGACGGTAGGGGTTGGAAGCCCCTGCCAAAGCAGGATCACCTAGAACAGGTCACACAGGAAAGCATCCAGAGAGGTCTTGAAAAACCCTAGAGAAGGAGACTCCACCACCTCTGAGCAGCCTGTTCTAGTGCTCTGGCAACCTTACATTAAGCAAGTTTCTCCTCACATTGAGCCAGAACTTCCTGTATTCCAGTTTCCATCCATTGCCCCCTGTCCTATCACTGAGCACCACTGAACAGAGACTGTCCTTGACACCCACTCTTCAGATACTTATAAACATTAATAAAATCTCCTGTCTTCTATTTTCCAGACTAAAGTAGGTTCAGGTCTCTCAGCCTTTCAGAAGAAAGATTCTCCAGCCCATTAATTGTCCTTGTACCCCTTCTTCGCACACTCCTCCAGTATATCCCTGTCCCTCTTGAACTGGGGAGCCTAGAACTGGACACAATCATGCCCTAATTATTTGTATAGAAAAAAAAAAATTAAAAAATCATGCCCTAACTTTTGGTACAAAAGTTTTATGAGCTGCCTGCACTGAAACTCAGTGGTACTAGAGGTTTTCTGAATCACTCAGGGATCAAGGGATAATTTGGTTGCAAAGGAAAACTTGTTTTGGAATTTAATCCCCAAAGCTACAAAGCCCTTTGAAGGTCTTAGGAACTTTCTCTTTTACCCAAAACATGCTACATATATATGCCTGATATTTGTGAACCAAGTTTTTTATATCAGAATATTTTTCAGTGTGTATTTGAGGTGATCATGTTATTAGTAAGTGACGCCACGAGATAAGCATTAAAAGCATCCTCTCAAATGTAGAAAAATCTTCTTTATACATCAGTAATATCATAGAATGGGAAGGTTGGAAGGGACCTCAAGGATCATCTAGTTCCAACCCCCTGCCATAGGCAGGGACACCTCCCACTAGCACAGCTCACTCAAGGCCTCATCCAATCTGGTCTTGAACCCCTCCAGGGAGGGAGCAGCCACAACCTCCCTGGGCAACCTGTGCCAGTGTCTCACCACCCTCACTGCTAACAACTTCCTCCTAACACCCAGTCTAAATCTCCCCTCTGCCAGTTCAAACCCATTGCCCCTTGTCCTGTCGTTGCAAGACCTTCTCAAAAGTCCCTCCCCAGCCTTCCTGTAGGCCCCCTTCAGATACTGGAAGGCTACTATCAGGTCCCCTCGAAGCCTTCTCTTCTCCAGGCTGCAGAGCCCCAACTCTCTCAGTCTGTCCTCATAGCAGAGCTGCTGCAGCCCNTGAGCTTTTCATCAACCCAGACTCCAAGGTCCTTTTCCTCAGGGCTGCTCTTCAGCCATTCACCACCCAGCCTGGAGTTGTGTTTAGGATTGTGCCTACCCAGGTGCAGGACCTTACACTTGGCCTTGTTGAATTTCATGAGATTGCCCTGGGCCCACCTCTGCAGCCTGTCCAGGTCCCTCTGGATGGATCCCTGCCCTCTAGCAAGTCGACTGTACCACACAGCTTGGTGTCATCTGCAAACTTGCTGAGGGTGCACTCCATTCCTCTGTCCATGGCACTGACAAAGATGTTAAACAGCACTGGTGCCAGCACTGACCCCTGAGGGACACCACTTGGCACTGGTCTCCAGGTGGACATTGTGCCCTTGATCATCACTCTCTGGGTGCCACCATCCAGCCAATTCCTTACCCAGCAGTGCTCCACCCATCCAGTCCATGTTTTTCCAGTTTGGTGACCAGGATGTCATGTGGGACAGAGTCAAATACCTTAAACTTTATAAATAGATATCCCTCAAATAAGTAGATTTAGCACATAGTTCAACTTCCAAATACACAAGAGTCAGCTCAGCTAACAAATCTGAAATTGCTATATTTTAACAGTGGGAAACAGGAGGGGTAACTTGCAGTGAAGGCCCATGTATTTGGATTCACAGAGTATCAGGTTGGAAGGGAACTCAAGGATCATCTATTCCAACCTTTCAGAGTAAGAATACAATTTAAACGAGGTGGCCCAGCACCCTGTCAAGCTGGGTCCTGAAACTGCCTAACAGAGGGGAATCCACTGCCTCCATTGGGAGTTTATTCCAATAGTTTAAATGGTGGAAAAAGTTTTTCTGTCATCCAGTCGAGTAGTAACTTACACCCACTGCCTCTTGTCTTTACTCTGTGACTCCTTGTAAATAGAGAGTCACTCTCCTCATGATAGCCACCTTTTATGTACTTGTACATGGTTATGAGGTCTCCCCTAAGCCTTCCCTTCTGAGGACTAAATAAACCCAGTTCTCTTAGCCTAACTACATCAAACCACAAAGCAGAAACTACACAAGTGCTCCTGAGATTTTGAGTTTTGTGTTTTTTCAAGTAAACATGTCTTTACCTACATGTCTTCCTCACACAGCTAAAATGTTGAAGAAATCCTGCAAGATTTAATGTTCTAAAACACTGCTAGGCCCTGCAAACATATATGACATGTCAAGTTTAAGAGAATAAAAGACTCTCATATAAATAAAAAAAAAATAAATTAAAAATCCATCATCCTTTAGGATTTTAATTTAGATAGAGATATAAGTACTCATATTTATTACCAGAATAAGAAGCAATGCCTGTTGTACATAACTGCTTGGAATTACTCCAAAGTTGGCAGTTTCAATTAATAAGTTCATAAGCAATAAAGTTAAGTGTTTTATAGGACTAATTCAGATAGCATTAGTGCCTCTGGATGATAGCCATGAATTATCAAGTGATACTATACTTGACTCAGCTGTACAGCTCTAAATCCAGGTCCTGTAACAGATGCACTCAGGAATGGTTTTTGCACAGAAGATTTTGACATTAACAGATACTGAAGTCCCCAGGAAGGACAAGTGTTGCACGTATCAGTGCAGTCTGGAATCACTTCTGTAGGACTGCAGTTAGACCATGAAAGAAGAAACACAGAGGCCACATCAATAAAGTTAAAGATTGTTTTGGGATAGAATGGGGGAGAGTTGCATTGTTCACCTGACGTCTCACTGCCTACTTCTTCCCTCGTATTTGGAGGTGCAGAAGTTGCAGAAGCCACTTCCTCTCCAGCTCCTTCCCTGCTTGCTAACTGCAGGAGGAATGCACTACATGCATTTGACCTTGTAAGGGAATGACAAGAGATGTCCAGAAAGACCTCAGAGTCTGCAAAAGATTATGACCATGCAGTAAAACAAGTGGCACAGTTCCATCTCAATTGTAGAACCATGCTACCTGATCCAACTTCTACATGGAAAAGGTGGGAAGTTTCGGAGCAGAACTTTGTTCAAAATCTGCCTGGTAAAAGAAAGTTAGCTTTTCTTGTCAATAAAGATGTAAGTACCTGCTCTTTAGCTGAAGGCAGTGCCTGGTGGCTAATCAAAACGGGCATTAGCAAGGAAGAAAGATGCAGCCTCCCCACCCCGCCCCAAACTGATCCACTAAGATCTGCCACTCACACAAAGGCAGCAAGACACATTTCAGTCTTACCTCAGAGACGATTGATGTGAAACTGCTGCTGAAGTGTACGTGCTCGTGCACCTCACTGCCGTTGGCGGTCAGAAGCCATTCCCCAAAAGCCCTCTGTTCACTCACTGACTGGTTGCTACGGCTCTGATTAGCTGAGAGCTCCTGGAGATCCCAGCGGTACGGGGGAGTTGCACCCACCAACGCGATGAGGATGGCTTCAGTGGCGACATAGAGCTGCCATGAAAGACAAAAAAAGAAGTGAAACGTATCCACGCAACGTTTCCTCTGCAGCTGGATCAAATCAGTATAAAAACAGTATTCCTATTTTATATTATCCTTCCACCACCTTACAATGCCATGTACAGCCCCTCTCTACTAAATATCACAGATTAAATCACAACGCCAACAAAGACTTTTTGTCAATTACTTGACAGAAAAGGAATTCCTCTCCTGACACTCTTTCCTTAGTCAGAGGGCCCCAAACTCCCACATACAGCAAGGACACCTCTTGGATGCACCAAAAATTGTTAATAGTATCAAGAAGACAAAACAAAACTACTCCTTTATGCAAGTATATTACTCTATAATATCCTCTCCTTTCCGCTCACGTTGTCCATTCTTCTATTGGAACTGATCTCTTCCTCACATCTATTCTTTACCAGTTTCATCAAATTCTTCCCTATTTTTTAAATCTTTTGTGAGTATGTTTTACTTTATGAACATCCATATGCATTTGGGTTATATCTACACCTTTATACACACACAGGAGGTCTGAATACACTGGTTAATAGTTGACTTTGTTCAGGGAAGAATAAAACCACTGGAAACTCAGATATTTCAAGTCTAGCCCAGAGCTGGATCACTAACCAGCCAATGCTTCAACAGGCTACATTACAGTTGTTATTTGACCTGTTTAAACACAGAAGTACCTTGATTCTGCAACAGAGGACAGAATATGACAGCATCTCAGAGACAAAAAGATGTTGCTGGTAACATGAAGGCCTTTCCCATACTCTTCAAGTAACACTGCCTCATTTCAAGCCCTCACTGAGAAACAGTTACTCAGCACAGTTGCTCCTAAAAATAAGACAAAACAAAACAAGAGCAAACAAAAAAACCCACAAAAGGAAAAAAACAAAAAAAAAGAGGTTGAAGAGGTAGATTCTGTTGCTTCACCTGCCTATAATTCACCCATAAAACCCTCTCAGTCATGCCACTCCATTCCTCGGTTCATTTCAGCCACCTCCTGAATGCAGTTCTTGCTCTGCTCCCAGCATCTCCTGTCTGTTCTTGGGAAAAATGCACCAGACAGAAAATGTGTTCTCTCTGAAGGCACTTACACAATTCCCAAAACTGTGCCATTAAAAAAAGATCTGACAAATTCTGAATTCTGAAGCAGGCAACACCAGGTAATCTGCCCTCCTTAACATCGGAGCAGTTGTGCTAGTTTGAGGCTAATTGGAATATTTTAATAGAGAAAATTACACTACAGGCTGTGAAAAGAAAACATGGTGATGTCTATTTTACTCATAGGCTTGCTGAGATTGTTTGGGAAAAATAACCAAAACATAGAAAAGGCAAGTCACAGCTGTCTCTCCCTGGGGGCACAGTGTCTCAGGCAGTCTAGCAGCTTCCGGCTCTGGCTACTCTTTTCTGATTAATCTTCACTAACCACTTTTCTTCTAACCCCCCTGGCTGATCCTCCTAATTCACCTTGTGTGTAAGGCAAACCTTGGGGTAAGGTACAGGGGTGGGGAGAAGGTGGAAGGGTGGTTGGGAGCCCCTCCTGGGGTCTCTGATTTCTGGGAGGGGAGTTGTGTTTCTGTATTCCCTTTAACTTGTCTATGTCTGTAACTATTCCTGTCTGTAGTGTATATCTCTGCTTGTACATTGTGCTGAGTTGTAAATAGAGCTTCAGTCCTTAACTTCCAGCCAGCTGAGTTCTAGTCTGGGTCATTTTACAAAGTGTGGGGGACAGGGAACTCCTGAACCACCACAGCAGTCAAAGTTACACCTAGATCTAAATGTAAATTGCTGCTAAATCAACACAGAGTTATTATCTGGAAGCATTTTCTTTCTATCAGCTCCTTTTGGCATTATATGTGATTACCTCCTGCTACTAGAATAGCAGTTTAATACATTTAATTTTTTTTTTAAACCACTATTGAAAAATGAAATTATTTAAGGTCAAAAGGAATTTGGAAAAAAAACCCCAAACTAAACAACAACAACCCCCCCACAGAACCAACCAAATCATAATCTATTAACTATAACCTTTCTTAAGCTGAACAACTTCTGGATAGACAACGATGAAAAGGACCTTGGAGTCTGGGTTGATGAAAAGCTCAACATGAGCCTGCAGTGTGCACATGCAGCCCAGACAGCAACCGAGTCCTAGGCTGCATCAAGAGCAGTGTGGCCAGCAGGGCAAGGGAGGGGATTCTGCCACTTTGCTCTCCTCAGACCCCACCTGGAGTCCTGTGTGCAGTTCTGGAGCCCTCAGCACAGGAAGGACATGGAAGTGTTGGAGCGGGTCCAGAGGAGGCCACAAAGATGATCAGAGGGCTGCAGCAGCTCTGCAATGAGGACAGGCTGAGAGAGTTGGGGCTCTGCAGCCTGGAGAAGAGAAGGCTTCCAGGAGACCTGATAGCAGCCTTCCAGTATCTGAAGGGGGCCTACAGGAAGGCTGAGGAGGGACTATTGAGAAGGTCTTGCAACGACAGGACAAGGGGCAATGGGTTTGAACTGGCAGAGGGGAGATTTAGACTGGATGTCAAGAGGAAGTTCTTTGCAGTGAGGGTGGTGAGACACTGGAACAGGTTGCCCAGGGAGGTTGTGGCTGCTCCCACCCTGGAGGAGTTTAAGCCAGTTTGGAGGAGGCCCTGAGTGAGCTGTGCTAGTGGGAGGTGTCCCTGCCTATGGCAGGGGGTTGGAACTAGCTGATCCTTGAGGTCCCTTCCAACCTTACCATTCTTTGATTAAAGTTAAAAAAAAGCCTCACCTGGTAAAGAAGGCAATGATAAGGTTACATGGTGAAAGAGATGTGAGAGAGCTGAGCAGCAATGTTGCTAGGCATGTCTGGATACAGCAATCTCAAGAACAGTTGGAAATTACAGAGAAATGAGAATTACAGGTCAAGACCTACAGCACATCTCTGTGCTCTGACAACTCCATGTCAGGACAAAGTGACAAGATCCTTGTTTTTTGTCTTGTGAAATAAATACATTTCTTTTCAAGGAGATCAGAAAATGAAATCCTCAAGGCATTCAGTTTAGAGAAAGAACGCAAAATGTTTTCCAGTTTTGCTCTAGGTGGAATCCACCCCAACTACAGGAAACTAAATTGAAAAATAAGTGATTGCAGACACACAAAAGAAGTGCTGCAGATTTTTTTACAGTTAAAAAAAGTTATACAGAAAAAAAACCAAACCCACAACAGCCTTAAGAAGTCCAGTGGCTGCAGCAAGCAAAGATATAAAAAGGTAATATATAGAAACACTTAGAATCATAGAATGGTAAGGTTGGAAGGGACCTCAAGGATCATCTAGTTCCAAACCCCTGCCATAGGCAGGGACACCTCCCACTAGTACAGCTCACTCAAGGTCTCATCCAATCTGGCCTTGAACACATCCAGGGAGGGAGCATCCACAACCTCCCTGGGCAACCTGTTCCAGTGCCTCACCACCCTTACTGTAAAGAACTTCCTCCTAACATCCAGTCTAAATCTCCCCTCTGCCAATTGATGTGAAAAGAAATTCACTTCCAATTGATGTGTTGAATCAGAAAAATGTATGAAAGTGGATATGTTATGGGTGTTAGCAAATAGTGTTGTTTTGTATTTAAGTTTGCTGGAGTCACTGCTGACACAGGACTGTTTTTCTGCCTGTTTTGTACTTTGGGTAACAGTATGGTGTAAACACTCTTCATTTCAACCAAAACAGAATCCACAAACACCCACCAAAATGCATTTACAATTCTGGAGACCAGAAATGTTTTTTTTTCCTAGAAGTGGTCTTAAAAACCACAAGAAAGCAAACTCTATTATTACAAGAACTCCAAAAGGCAGTTTTTATTGTTCAAATAAGAGGTTCTCCCCTTAAGAATTCTAAATGTGTGCACTGAGCATTAACAGAGACTGGTAGATGTGTGATCAACATAAAAGGTTATCAAATCAAATAGAAATACAGTACAACAACTTCATAAAGGAGAAAATGGCTACATTATGCACATGATGGCAAGAAAACCTTCATTTTTGTATTTGTTCTATAACCTCAGTCAAGCCAAATTTATACATTTTAATGTAGACTTTCTATTCATAAAACATTTTCACTGTCTCCATGTAGATGTTAACAGTTCCCTACTGAATTCCCTGCACTGATCTGGATAAAATCAAGATGAATACCAAGCACAGAGAGAAGAGGCAGCAGCTGATAGTCACTGATAATGAAATGTGAGTTTTGTTAAGATTGCTTTAAGTTTCTCCTGGTTGTTTATCTTCTATAGGTAAAAAATTTACAATCTGCCCAGTAAAGAAGTCTATGGTGTATGGAGATTATTAAAAGGCAACCCCTTAATAACCTGGACATTTTAATTTTCTCTGCTAAGAAATTTTATTTTGAATATAACTATTTCATTAACAGGTTTTGAGATTACATTCAAACATAACCTTTTGAAATTAATGTTAATAGAAATGCCTGGAATGCACAGATCAGCTTTCTTGGTGTTTATTTTCATAATAAAATTTTCAAGGAAAACATAGAATGGTCAGGTTGGAAGGGACCTCAAGGATCATCTAGTTCCAACCCCCTGCCATAGGCAGGGACACCTCCCACTGGCACNCTGTCATTGCAGGACCTTGTAAATAATCCTTCCCCAGCCTTCCTGTAGGCCCCCTTCAGATACTGGAAGGCTACTATCAGGTCCCCTCGAAGCCTTCTCTTCTCCAGGCTGCAGAGCCCCAACTCTCTCAGCCTGTCCTCACAGCAGAGCTGCTGCAGCCCTCTGATCATCCTCATGGCCTCCTCTGGACCCGCTCCAACACTTCCATGTCCTTCCTGTGCTGAGGGTTCCAGAACAGCACACAGGACTCCAGGTGGGGTCTGATGAGAGCAGAGTACAGGGGCAGAATCCCCTCCCTTGCCCTGCTGGCCACACTGCTCTTGATGCAGCCCAGGACTTGGTTGGCTGTCTGGGCTGCATGCACACACAAACACAGACTGAAGACAAGGTAGGAAGGAAGAATTTAAACAGTTTGAGTATGATAAAAATATACACACAAAAATAATTTAAGAAAGTCTTTCAGACCTCATATTTTACCCACTAAGAAGCACAAACGAAAAATAAAATGAAGACTTAAATTCTACTAAAAAGTGCTTTCAATCATTTTAATCAGCTCATCAGCAACTGACAATCAGCCTGGTCATTCTAAGTAAGTACCAGCTGAAGCACTCACTGCTGAAAAAGAGGAGTAAAGCACTAATTTCTGACCTTCCAAACACACAAACATTAAAACTGCACCTTGAGGAAGGACAGGAATTAAGGAATGAGAACAGAAGACTTTGCTCTGGGAGAAGCCCATGATGAAGAGATGGGTTACATTTTAGGACTCAACCAATTTGCCCCCGATTCATGCCAAGCAGCTGAAAAAAACTGAAGGGCCACCTTATTTTTGTAAGTGCTGATCTCATCTGCTCACAGTGATTTCAATTCACATGACTCCCTTCTCCCCTCAGCCAATAACTCCTTTATCTTAAAAAAACAAAACCTCTAAAATGGCTTCCTGATGCAAAATTATCATCTGATGCTGGCACTATTCTACCAAATTGTCTTTCCTCTCTTGGTAGAGCAGGAAGAGAGAACACCTTAAAGGCAGAAGGGAAGGCTGTTGTAGTTAAAGCAAACAATCACCATGTGCACACACATTGTATTCTTTCAAACACTTAATCCCATTCTGACAAGAAACATGAACAATGGTACCACTGTTACGACCTGTGTCAACTGTTGACACAGTTCTTTCCAAGTGAAAGAACTTTGGGTTCCTGTCAAGAGGCTAAGAAAGCCTACCCAATTTAGTTTTTCAACCTTACAATGCATGCCTTCAGAACCTACAGAAAAAGAAAGTTCAAAGTCTGTCCAAACTTACACATAACTTTGTTCTAGAAATCCTTTAACATCCACATTGAAATGGGATCACTAAGGTTGAAAAAGACTTCTAAGATCAAGTCCAACCATCGACCCAATACCACCATGCCCACTAAACAATGTCCTGAATCACAGAACAGAATTGTACAATGGTTTAGGTTGGAAGGGACCTCCAAGGTCATCCAGTTCCAACCCCCACCATAGGCAGGGACACCTCCCACTAGAACAGGATGAGGATCCAACCTAGTCTTAAAAACCTCCAGGGAGAGAGCATCCACCACCTTCCTGGGCAACCTGTGCCAGCGTCTCACCACCCTCACTGCAAAGAGCTTCACAGTATCACCAAGGTTGGAAGAGAAGGGACTTCTTCCTAACATCCAGTCTAAATCTCCCCTTTGCCAGTTTAAACCCATTACTCTTCATCTTGTCATTACAAGACCTTGTCAATAGTCCCTCCCCAGCCTTCCTGTAGGCCCCCTTCAGATCCTGGAAGCACCATATCTACATGTTTTTTGAACATGTCCAAAGCATTCACATTTTAACACTCTACAGCAAAGCACAACTCTCAGAGCCTCAGTTCCTACAGCTTCTCTCAGATTCCCCTTCTTCTCTGTCCCAAACATCCAAACAGGCACATATCTCAACTCTGTTCCATGCTCAGTGTCATTTTGTTCGGCAACAGCAGTGGCTGACAGTGCCTATGGGAACGCTGCACACACCTTGTAGAAGCACTCCTGCCTACCTAATGATGACAAAAACTAGTGATGCCATTGGTAACAGGACTGCAGGACACGCACCCATGCTCTCATCTCCTCAGCTGAAGTTGATTTAATAATTTTGTAGTCTACAGAAATAAAATGAATCCACCCTTTTTCTGATGACACGCAGAAGTCATCTTTACCAGGAAGATGTAATGCTTTCAGCTCTGCACTTTTGTCCTTATGCCATAACCATAAACAAATTTAATCCTGAATATGCATAGCTCATTGAAATGTGTCAGTAGCATTAGATTCTTCTAACTCTTCCACCACCATTCTCCCAAGCACCAGAAAAATAAACAAATCTACCACCAAAAGACAAGGTATTAGTATCCCCTGCAAACTGGATTCCTCCACAGTGCTATAAATGCAAGTATTTTGTTTCTCTGTGAGATCTTAGCTGTCAGTCTAGAAGCAAAATCTTGCAAGTTGAGTATCTATCAATGACCTGGATGAGGGGACTGAGTGGACTCTCAGTAAGTTTGCAGATGACACTAAGTTTGGATGGAGCACTGATCTCCTTGAGGGTGGAAAGTGGGACCTGGATAGGCTGAGTTGATGGGCTGAGGCTAACTATGAGATTCAACCACGGCAAGGACCAGGTTCTGCATTTGGATCACAACAACTCTTGGGGAAGGAGTAGACAGAAGACTGCCCAATAGGAAAGGCCTGGGGATGTTGATTAACAAGCCAGCTGAACATAAACCAGCACGTGCCTAGGTGGCTAAAAAGGCCAACAGCATCCCAGACTCTATCAAGCAACACTGTGGTGAGCAGGACCAAGGAAGTGATTGTTCCACTGTTGACAGGCTTCTGAATATGAGTAAACAATTTGGAAATGTCATTTTTCTACCTATAAAAATAAAAAGTCAGAAAGCAAGCTTAGGTGCCCTGTTAAAACATTTACACAAACTTCCGGCTCCTCTCTGCCAAAAAAATGCTCACACAGTGTTAAGTTTGGAAACCAAGTCACTGAATAAAAGCAACAAACTGAAATTACAAAAAGCAGAACTCCTGTTTGTGCTTGAAGAGGGACATTTAAGAAATCTGTGCGAGGCACAAAGTTGTGTGCTGAGACTCTTCAGCTGAACGTCAGCTTGCAGTCTCATCAATACCATACTGAAATGCCACTCCGCTCTTCTTATGCGAAGAAACTTATAGGGGAAACAAATATAGTGCCAGAAGTTCCTGTTCCAGTCTATAAATAAGCTACAAATCAGTCCAGGACTGAACTGTCCCAGTGGCATTATAGGAGTAACATGGAAGTGAAAAACAAAAATCAGCAAGGGCAGGTAAAAAAGAAAAAAAAACACAATAGGAACTGAGCTGACAAGTGCCAGGCAGTCCTGCTTCTACCAGCATGATTAATTATTCTTTTGTCTGCATTTCATCTTTTTCTTGCTTGCTTTCCACATCGTCCACCCCACCTTGGCTATCAACACACCTGAGTCAGAACCAGTATTGTAAGATAATGGTTTATGGTAAGTCATAGAATCACAGAATCAACCAGGTTGGAAGAGACCTCCAAGCTCATCCAGTCCAACCTATCACCCAGCCCTAGCCAATCAACCAGACCATGGCACTAAGTGCTCCAGCCAGTCTTTTCCTGAACACCTCCAGGGACAGTGACTCCACCACCTCCCTGGGCAGCCCATTCCAATGCCAATCACTCTCTCTGTCAAGAACTTCCTCCTAATACCCAGCCTAGACCTCCCCTGGCACAACTCGAGACTGTGTCCCCTTGTTCTGTTGCTGGTTGTCTGGCAGAAGAGACCAACCCCACCTGGCTACAACCTCCTTTCAGGTAGCTGTAGACAGCAATGAGGTCTGCCCTGAGCCTCCTCTTCTGCAGGTTGCACACCCCCAGCTCCCTCAGCCTCTCCTCACAGAGCTGTTCTCCAGGCCTCTCAACAGCTTCATCACCCTTCTCTGGACACCTTCCAGCACCTCAACATCTCTCTTGAATTGAGGGCACCAGAACTGGACACAGGACTCAAGGTGTGGCCTGAGCAGTGCTGAGTACAGAGGGACAGAATAACCTCCCTTGTCCTGCTGGCCACACTGTTCCTGGAACAGGCCAGGATGCCATTGGTTCTCCTGCCCACCTGGGCACACTGCTGGTTCATGCTCAGCTACTGTCTACCAGAACCCCCAGGTCCCTCTCTGCCTGGTTGCTCTCCAGCCACTCTGTCCCCAGCCTGTAGCACTGCTTGGGGTTGTTGTGGCCAAAGTGTAGAACCCTGCAGTTAGCCTTGTTAAATCTCATCCCACTGGCCTCTGCCCACCCATTCAGCCTGTCCAGGTCCCTCTGCAGGGCCTCCCTACCTTCCATCAGATCCACACTTGCTCCTAACTTGGTGTCATCTGCAAACTCACTGTCGCTGGACTCAATCCCCTGGTCCAGCGCTGATCCCTGGGGGACACCACACCTGGATGTGGCACCATTCACCCCCACTCTCTGGGTCTGGCCCTCCAGCCAGTTCTTAACCCATATAAGAGTGAATCTGTCCAAGACACAACCTCACCTCAGCATGCAGTTTTGGGACTCTGACAAAGAATACAGGGTGAGCACTTTAGAAGTTTCTGTTATTTAAGTATCCAGCCTGAAGACACTGGTGACATCTGTATAAGCTGCTTTTGTTCATTTATTCATATTAAGGACTTGTCTGAGGATAAGCAACTGGATCTACCATGTTGGTGGGTTTTTTTTTTTGTTTGTTGGGGTTTTTTGGGGAAAGAGTCTTGTGTTTACTGCTATTTCACAGGCACATGATGCTCCAGAACTGAAAGAATGTTTTTCCAATCTTGTGATGGAATTTACTAAAGCACTGATTTTCAACTTACACCCTGCAGGCTTCAGAAGTCCCTGAATTACTACTTAGAGTTCTAGTTCAAAACAATTAAGAAACACAAGGTTGTCAGCAGTCTTAAATTTACTGTAGAAGGATTGAACATCTTCAGTGGGAAGTCTGTAGAGAGTCTGCAAACTGAAAGAGACTGAAGAGCTCTGGTGTTTTTCTAGATATTTAAGACAATAAGTGAGCAGCACATCACCATCAGAAAACTGGAACAAGCAACACACACAACTTCCTTCAGCTTTCCTTACCTGAGGATCATAAAAGCCTCACCACGCTTTCCAAAGCAAATTCTTAGCACCTTTTCCCCACAAGCTCACCAGGATTAGGAAACTGACCAAGTGATCACCAATACAACGTTTCACCAGGTTAGGTTCCACACCTCAGCCAGTGATCACACTGTAAACACACAAGACCTAGAAAACAGATGCTGTTGCTCCAGGAGGACTCCAGTCCCACTGGGTTGGTATTTGCAAAAAGCAAGCAGAGGCTTTACCTAATGCAAACAACACACATGAAGCACTACATTAGCTATAAACAGAAGTAATTTTATATTAACTGCTGCCATTTTAAAAAAGCATTTGAGAGCACGGAATTGATTTGGGTCAGAAAAAAGGAGCAACAATCACGTGCAAGTTGGAAACAATTATTCTGAGTTAAATTACACATCTGCTAGTTCTACTACCCTAGAGAAAAGTAAAGTCCCTAAAATAGAGGACGTGACAGTGAGGAGAGCCTTGATCATGTGGTTCACCAGTGGAAAAATACTGGCAATTTACTGCCTGCAACACATGAGAAGTTAGAAACTGCATGTGTACACACGGGCAGGGAGAGAGATATTGTGTCATAATACAAATATTTATAACCCACAGTCTTTGCTATAGAATTACACCTGTTCACTCCCAGGGCCACCTTCTGAAGGTGCTGAGATGACAGACAGGTGAGATGGATCGTTCCAAAATTTTGCTAGCTTTAAAGTCATCTTAATTAACAGTAGAGGATGGAATTGCTTCGGCTTCCACCAAATCCACCATCCCATGGCACAGCACACTCTATGCAACAATAACTCTTAAATCTCAAAACATCTCCCCATGTCTTATCTCCACTCCTTATAAAAAAGTGACAGTCACCACTGCCACGGTGCCTATCAGGTACCTTCCAGTCCCAGCTGATAAGAGATGTTGCAAAAGCAAGGCATGCAACCACAACTAAAGCACTCCAGAAGGAGTTTCTTCTGACTTTACCCTTCACAAAGCATGTAGCCTTCACTTGTTTTGAAAAGAAATTTCCCTTGTTGGGGGGGTTGGGCATTTTCTGTTGTTTGGGGGAGGGTTGTTTGATTCCCCCCCCGTTGTTGGTTTTGTGTTGTGGAGGAGTTTAGGTGCTGTTTTGTTTAGTCTGAGGATTTATGCTGTGGTGTGATTTGGGGAGGTGAGGGGGGGGCTATGGTTTTGTTTGGTTTTTTTGGTGGTGGTTTGGGAGGGGAGGGGTTGGGGTTTTTTTTGTAGTTTTGAGGGGTTGATTGTTTCTAGATAGTGAGAGCAATCTGCTTTTCTCTATTGCTAGGCCTTCAATCTATCTGCCTCTCAGTGCTTCTCACTATGCCCAAGGTGAAGTCTTTACAACAGCACATTGTACAGGCATCTCCAAGTACCGAACTGCACAGAAGCTGAAGTCACCCTTGGAAGTTAAACTGCAAAAACTGATGAGATGTGTTTATATGGTCACATACACACAGAACATGTGGCTTCAATGTCAGTGAACATGGTCATAATTAGAAGAGCAAGACCTGGTAATTGTGAGGGACACTTAAATCTACCTAAGCATGAGCTCAATTACCTGTGCTTTGCAATTCAGATGCAGCTAAAGAAGGGAAAGTCTCAAAGCTACAGTTGGTATTTCTTCCATGCTTCAAACTTGCTCTGACCATGGTTTTCCCTTGCATACAAACTTCTGCTTTCCCTCTGAGAGTTAAGGGCCCATTGCTAATGAAGAATGTCACAACTCCTAACTGTCATTTCAGGTTTTCTGCAGAATATAGCCAAATTTCTGCATCAGCTGCATTCATGCTTTTAAGGTGATAGAAACAATCACATATTGCAGTTTTTAAGGAACAGCTGAGAATCTTAAACAAGTAACTACACAAAGAAACCCACACTCTCTGTATTTCTGATTCTGGCAGCTATGTTTTACTTACAGAGAGCACTAAAGGACCAAAAAGTTTTGGCTAGCATCTAAACCACTGAAATGAAATGTAACACAACTAAAGGCAGTTCCCCCTCACCCCCATCCAGTGGGAGCAACTGGTAGGATTGGTCTTAGAAGCTCCACCACTTTTAGTCTGAAGTATTTTTCACTAAATGGGCAGCAGCTTCTCTTTCTGTGTGGTTAGCTTATGTACTTACACCCATCCAGTTAATTCCTCTTGCCATATCATTACAAGGAATTACATTCAGTGATGCAGCCACTCTAAAAGCCTTCACTACTTCAGGGAAAGCAAAACTATCCTTTAGAATAAGCATCTTCTGGGCAAGATACGATGCACAAAAATAATGCAGGAATGATCTTACCTCAAGAAATAAAATCTTGGGTCTCTACTGCTTAAGTCTGTATTCAGTTGTGCAAACACAACTTCCATTTTCAACTCTAACATGTTTTAAAAGGTCTTTTAACTGAGATACAGTGTGAAGACATATCCATTCTCAGATTGCTGCAGGTTCTATGATCTATGATCTTCAGTTTGGACTTGGGCAATCCTGTAGTTCATGTTCACTGTCAAGAACAAAACTCTTACAACCATATATATTGAGTCACAAAGAGATCAAGTCTCTCTTTTTTAAAAAATATACTTAAACACTGTCAAGTAGCCGATCAAGAATCATTCTGAAGGATCTCAATGCACACCTTGAAGATAAAGTCTACCTTGCAGGAAATATTAGCAGACATTGTGATGTACTATGGATTGCACCATGTCACGGTTAAGTGTTATTTGTATAATTTTTGTATGTACAACAACAGATAAACAAAAAAAAAGTGTGTCAGAACTGGAAGCACTAAGTTTGTTAGTACTGGAGAAATGCTGCTGGTGCTCTGAAGGATGAATGCATAGAGAATTGAGAGCTAGAACACAATGTCGTTTGTGTTTCAAGACTTAATAACAGAATATGAAAATAGGGAGCTGATGCTTAGGGAAAAAAAAAATCAACAAAAATAAAGTTTGCACTGAGTGCAGGTGGTGTTGAGATTCTTTGTACTCAGCTTAGGGTTTATTATGAAGTGTCTATAAATCGTTGCACCTTGATTCTCAACTCCAAGTGGTATATTAGAACCACAAGGATGGGTGGGGGAGTTGAGCATTCCTCCAATGAAGAGAGGCTGAGAAACCTGGGGCTGTTTAGTCTTGAGAAGAGAAGACTAAGAGGAGATCTGATCAACATATACAAATATCTGAGGTATGGGCACCAAGTGGATGGGGCCAATCTCTTTTCGGTGGTGCACAGTAATAACCCAAGGAGTAACAGGTACAAACTGGAACATATGCATTTTGCAGTCTGTCTCTCTCTGGGGGACAGTATCTTGGGCTGTCTAGCAGCTTCTGGCTCCTCTGCCAATTGATCTTCACTAACCACTTTTCTTCTAACCCCCCTGGCTGATCTTCCAAGCTCACCTTGTGTGTGGGGTGAACCTTGGGGTAAGGTACAGGGGTGGGGAGAAGGTGTGAGGGTGGTTGGGAGCCCCTCCTGGGGTCTCTGATTTCTGGGAGGGGAGTTGTGTTTCTGTATTCCCTTGNGGGGGCAGGGAACTCCCAAACCATCACATTGGTATAACTCATTCACAGAAGTTGTGTAAGCTTAATGATGTTTGTAATTTGAATTTTGAGACCACGTATGTTTGTTGGCTTAATCAGTAAGGATATATGGTAGATGCAGTTTACTGTAGAACTTCATGAGAAGAAAAACACTAAGATGAAGGGGAAATACCTATAAAGTATGGAACTCAAGAGATTAGAAACATGTAGAGATTAAAAAACACAAAAGCTTACAAGAACATCTGCTAGGAATCTTCTGGGGCAGGGAAAGCAGAGAGTTTAAGCACAGCATGAGACACAAAGACACTTAACAGACAAAAATAGTTTTCAGCCACGTGGTACAATGAACAATGAAACAAGCAATAAAATGGAATAACCAGTCCATGTCAAAGCTGGTGACATAGACTAACAGGAGTTCTCATTCTGCAGCCAGATGCTACACCTAATTGACTAGAGGAACCCATGAGTACCTAAATCTACTTCAGACATACCAGATACATCACTTACCTTTGGATCCATGCTCCAAAGAGCGACAACAAACCAGACAAAGACTAACACCAGTCATGGAACCTGCCCTCAGTCTTGCTCTTGCATCCCAGTGACACATTATGTAACTTGGCACCAATAAAGGAACACAGAAAGCAATCAACCACCCAGGCAGGAACCAGTTGTCTATGTCCAAATCTATTCGTGGACTGAAAGACAACAACATTCACATCTAAACCACTTACAAACTCCTGCACCTGGCACAGTCTGAAGCACTGAAAATCCATCAGTCAGAGGATGATCCTCGTTGGTAAAATTCAAGAATTAATGATAATAAGCAAACAAACAACAAAAAACCAACCCAGAAACAGACCTGCAAATCTGCTACTTTTTTTTTTTTTAAAGTTATTCTGAATTAGTTTCAGGATTTGCAAAGATCTTCCTGTTTACTTCTCCCAGGAGAAATGCAAGTTAATCCATTTAAAAAGTAAAAACAAACAAGAGCATTACAGAACAGTTGACCCATATGGCTTAAAACTCTGGGAATACAGAGCACTTGCCGTGGCTGCAGCTCATTCCAGAACATGCCTAGCACTGGAAAGAAAAATAACTATTGCTTTATTCAATCCATAATCTTTAGCAAGTTTCCAAATTTTTCTAGCCAGTCAGCTGGCAGAACAAGCTACAAACAACAGATTATTTTAAAGGATTAATCAGAGAAATCCGTTTAAAGATAAGAGAGAGACAGCAATAGAGCAAGACAACAAACCTACAAAGCTTTTGCTGTTCACGATCATTACATTGCAACCAAGAGAAGCTGCCAAGACTGAGCACCTAAACTTTCTCTGGTCATCTCATAAAGCTTCTTAGCATTTCTCAATCTCCTAGCTGCCAAGACAAGGCATCTTCAGACTCACAGCTCATGACTGGAAGTTCTTGATTACTACACAAAGTACTGGGCAGCAGAGGTGGGGTAACATTTCATTTCCTTTCTTCCCTCCTGTATCCAGTAAGAGATCTCAAGGCAATAATCCACCACATGTCAGTGTAGCTGAATTCATTACAATCAATGTTATTGAAGAGTTAGCATGGAGTAAACCAACTCACCATCAAACTATACTTTATGCTTAGGCCTGACTGTGAAGGCGCACATTTTAGCCTTATCTCCCCTCCCCACCACCACTGGAGTGAGCACAAAGACGCAGCAAAGCTGGAAGTAACGATGACAAACCTGGTTGCAGAGCCCATCAGTTGGCCATGCAGTCTCTGAATGACATTACAGCACTGCACCGTTTCTTTGCACTCCACTTTTATCGCAAATCTTAAGAGAGTTCCAGTTTTTAATTTCACACAGCACAAGTCTGACTACCCAAAACGCAGAGCCTCATCCAAATACCTAGCACGGCCACTGCGTCTACATTCTAGGAGCCAAGGCAAGTCAAAGCACCATGAATGGTCATAGCCTATCAGCCGATGAGGTGAGAGTTTCTGTACCCTGAAGCATCAGTGATCACCTGTAGCCTCTTGAACACTTCCCCCCCAAACAAGCCATGCACAACCTATAAACCACTACCCTAGGCCACTAACTCTTGGTTGTGCAGGGTTCCCAGCACAGTCATCAACAGAGGTTGCTGTCTTCCTGTGTAGCTCAGTTCAATCTCACTTCAACCAGCCCCTCACCTAACAAACTGCATGCTCTCAATCTGCTCCCTGAGAGACTCAAGGTGTAGCTCGCAGGCAGCACCAGCGGTTTGCCCCAGATTCACTCTGTAGAAGCTCACTGCCTTTGGACAGAGGTCACTTTTGCACCAGTAGCAAAGTAACTTGGTGCTGATAAACCCAAAACAAAAGACCAGTTACTGCCACCAACAGCCCTCGACAGACCTCCAACACCAACCTTCACACCCTCAGCGCTCACCACAGGCACATCCACCCAATCGCTTTAAAGGACAGCCACCCGCAGCGCCCACACCGTACGTGTGGGGACAGCCCCCGCTCAGCTCAGCCTCCCCCACGGGTGCTCCCACCCTTCGGAGAGGGGCTGGGGCGCAGACGGCCTCTCACCTGGAGGAGCACGGCCAGCAGCAAGCACAGATACACCTGGTAGGGCCCCATCTGCCCCACCAGCGGGAACGCCTCCTCCACCTCCATCCTGCTCCCCGCCAGCCCCGCAGCTCCTACGAGCGGCCGCCGAGCAGCGCATCCCCGAGCCCGGGGCGGAGCGGGAGCGACGGCGGAGCCCTCGCCGAGGAGGAGGAGGAGGAAAGGGCGGGAGATGCGAGGCAGCGATCATGCGCAGCGCCGGTGAGAGCAGACGGGAAGCAGCCCACCCAGGGAAGCGGAAACGCTCCGGCTCCCGTATTGCCGGTTGGGGCGTTAGCGCAGGCGCGCCTTCCTCATTTAAATGGAAGATGGGCGAGTGGGGAGGGGAAGCGATTATGAGACGTGTGGGGGATGTCTGTGTCGGGGTACCTGGCGGCAGTATGGGGGCTCTGGAGGGGTATGTGAGGTGGAGTGCGAGAGATCTGGGGGCTTGTGTAAGACGAGTATAGGGAGCCAGAGGGGACATGAAAGGGCCGCGAGGGGTCTTCAGGGTTATATGCGATGGGACGCGAGAGGGTTTGTAAGGGATGTAAAAAGTCTGCAAAGGGCGTGAGAGAGGTCTGAAGCGGTATCTGATGTGTGGTGAGGGGCCTAAGCAGGGTGTGAGGGTGGAAGGGGTGCGAGAGGACTTGCGGTTTCTGAAGGGAAGGCAGGCAGGCAGCGCACAGATGACTCTAACAGCTGGACTGCTTGCTGCAAGGGGGCCCAGTGCTGCAGAGGTGGGTGCTGGGCGTGGTGCTTCTCTGGAGGTGCGGCAGCTCGCGTCATAGTTGTCTGGGAGGGGCCTAGAGGCTTTGCCCCTGGACCCTTGGTCAGACCGAGCGAGCATGCTGGTCCCGTATGCTTGGCAAGAAGGCTGCTCGTGTCCATGCTGGTGAGGTAGCAGCATAGCTCTGATTCTGTTTCATGAAAAGAGCACAGTCTGAAAAGTTACAGTCTGCACTCCTTGGGTTTGCACCTACATTAACAGTGTTAGTCCAGTGTCTGGGAGCTGTACCTGCATAGTGCACACTGAAATAAGTTTGGTGAATTCATGCAGGACCTACATATTAAGATACTTCAGCTGTGGTATACACTGTAATTATACTTCGTAGCATACCTGCTTGTAGTTGAGAAAGAAACAAATTTGGTATGAGACTGTTATGTAGATGCCACTGGAATTCAGTTCTGGACTTTCACAAATTTTGCTTTAATGCCTAGTGAGGACACGGCTCTCTCTTACAGTAGTTTTCATGTATTTTATGAAAAGTATTTGCTTCTTTTTTGGAGAGCCTTTATTTTGAACGTGTGGTACAATTTTCACTTGGAAGTACTGAGGCTGGTTTGTGAAGGGATGTGAACTCTGAGTAGGAAAGGAGATAAATACACCTGCAAAATAATATTGATGCAAAATGTAATGGGTTTTTCACTTATTTTCATTCTATCTTTACAATAAAGCTCCAAGACTGGGAAACTACTTACACTGTTGAGATGTTTTTGGTTTTGTTTTTTAACTTGGTGGTACCAAAAAACTGCAGCATCTTTATGCTTGTGGCTTTTACAACTGGAGAGAAAGGAAGAGAACTGTGTCACAAGATGTGACCTTTAGGACCATGCCAGGAGCCTGGGAAATAATACCATTTCCTTCCTATAAAAATGTTGGCAAATTGACAAGCATCAAAGCAATTTACTCTTAATATGAAATTCACCTTTGCCCTAAGCACTTCTTTTCACATTTGGGGCTTAGTACAGATTGATTAAAGGCAAACCAGCAAAGGATTTCTGAAATGTCAGGACCTTTCTGGTGTTCACCCAACTGCACTTGTCTCATTTTATTACTCTGCTAAGATGCAGAGACGGTGTCCTGCTGCTCAGGACGCTCTACGTTCCTCTCCCCTGCAGTGGTCCCCCTCTTCCAGTCAGTTCAGTCACTCTGCAGCAACCACAGCTTCCTTCCAGCTTGTCCAGCATTAGTGTGGGCTGTTGAATTTGTTATCAGCTCTCAGATGAGTGTTGAAATCTCCCAAGTAACAAGTACTAGGAAACAAGGAAATGGCCTCAAGTTGCACCAGGGGAGGTGTGGATTGGATGTGGAAGAATTTCTTCATTGAAAGGGTTGTCAAGCATTGAAACAGACTGTCCAGGGAAGTAGGGTTGGGTTCAATGATCTTACAGGTTTTTGTCAACCTAATGATTCCATGATCTGATGACTCTGGAATGAGGGTAAGCAGAGTTAAGTGAAGGTGACTGTGCTTTGCTCCCTGCCAGAAGGGTACTGTCTCACAAATTACAGTTCCCATTTCAACCCTCAAAGCACTGCTCTTCTCCTTCCTCTTAGCTGGGACTCCAGCCTGGAAGTTTTCCTTGCTATTATTCCCTGCTTCCTTACAGCCACCCATGCTGCAGACTCTGCCTGCTGCATGGGAAGTGATTAGAACTGGCAGCTCTCTGCTGTACTCATCTCTATGTGGTATTGCCTTCCAGACTGTGCTCTTGCTCATCTCCTGCCATGGCTCTGCTGAGATAACGCCTCTGACTTGCTCAGTCTCTGGTCCTGACCATACCAAAGTTACCAGGTTGGCTTTAGGTATGTACACACCACACAGCGATGCTCTGTGCCTGCAGAAAATAGCTATCAGGGAGCTGTTTTGCCTTGTGCAGGTAGTCCCCAAAACAGAGTCCAGTGGAGGTCCATAAAGATGATGAAAAGAGCAGAGAGCGTTGACAGGATGCTGAAACTCATCAGCCTGGAGAAAAGGCTCAGTGAAGAACCTCCTAATGTGAATAAATATCTGATGGGTGGGAAGGAAGAGGAGCACAGGCTGTTCTCAGTGGTTTCCAGTAACAGGACAAGAGACAACGGGCACGAGTTAAAAAACAAACAAATGCTCACCAAAAAAACCCAAACCCACCAAAACAACAACAACAAAATCAATCTGAATACAATAATCTTATTTAGCTATTAATGCAGAAGTTGTCAAACACTGGATACCTCAACAGAGTGTCAGTTTGTGAAGGGATTCAACATCCAACTTGACACAGTCCTGCTCTAGTCAAACTTAAGTAGAGAGGTGGATTAGATCTCCAGAGGTCTTTTTCAACCTCAACTGTTCTGTGATTCTGTAGTTTGCAATTTAGTCTCCTCTGACTGAGCATCTTATATTCCAACTTCTTTCTAAACCACACAGATTCTGGTCATGGTACCTAAAATGCCTGATTTTAGTAGGGGATTGGCTTTTCATGCTTTTGCAGTGAAACCTGAGTGTTGGCAGAAAGGTGGTGGTTTCAGGGCTGGCCTGATATTTGGAACTTTGCAGGGGTTTATCTATGGGACATTGACCAGAGGTATTGAAGCAAGAAACAGAGTTGGAGTGTAGGGGAAGGAGAGGAAGAGCTGGCTGGGTGAAGTGAAATACCCATTAACCCTAAACCCAAAACATACCTGTGGGTCACCTCATGTCACATTCTATAATAACCACATGGTGAATTTAGAGAAAAACAGTTTTGTTGGGGTTATTTTTGGCTTCCTGATTTTCACCAACAGCAAAAGGGGTCTACCCTATGAAGCTGGTGGAAAGGACTGAATGCAGTGTCTGAGGGTTTCACCATTTTGTTGACATAATGGTAGCACTACACTCCATTTGACCAATGATCTCTGCACACCAGAACCCTCCAGTCTTCCCAGAGAGTTATTGTCTCTGAAGTGAAATTGTCTCTTAAGGGAGGTGATTCTGCCCCTTTACTCTGCTCTTGTCAGACCCCGCCTGGAGTACTGTGTGCGGTTCTGGAGCCCCCAGCACAGGAAGGACATGGAAGTGTTGGAGTGAGTCCAGAGGAGGCCATGAGGATGCTCAGAGGGCTGCAGCAGCTCTGCTATGAGGACAGGCTGAGAGAGTTGGGGCTCTGCAGCCTGCAGAAGAGAAGGCTTCCAGGAGACCTGATAGTAACCTTCCAGGATCTGAAGGGGGCTACAGGAAAGCTGGGGAGGGACTATTGACAAGGTCTTGCAATGACAGGACAAGGGGCAATGGGTTTGAACTGGCAGAGGGGAGATTTAGACTGGATGTTAAGAGGAGGTTCTTTGCAGTGAGGGTGGTGAGGCACTGGCACAGGTTGCCCAGGGAGGTTGTGGCTGCTCCCTCCCTGGAGGTGTTCAAGGCCAGGTTGGAGGAGGCCTTGAATGACCTGTACTAGTGGGAGGTGTCCCTGCCTATGACAGGGGATTGGAACTAGATGATCCTTGAGGTTCCTTCCAACCTTACCATTCTATGATTCATTAATGTGCAATTTATTCCCTCCTCCTTTTCCTCATTAATAACAGTCTCAAATAAGAATAGTCTTAACAATCCTGTTTGAAGGGAATTTTAATGAGTGATCCAGGCTTCTTAGTCAGACATAAATATGGTACTGCCTGGGTTTTCCTAAGTGATTCACAACCTCCACTCTTGTCACTACTGCTTCATGATTTTGTTGCTCTTTAGAGGCTTGTATGTCAAATTGATGTGGGCACCTCAAAACAGATAGCTGCATGGCTTCTTTTTCAAATTTTCTGACATAGTAATTCCTTAGATGTTCAGTACTTTTTTTGTCTATATCTAATGATGACCTAGAGCATTCAAAGCACTAAATATGTGTAAATGCAAAAGGATAACCCAAGTTAAGTTCCTCTCAAAAAAAATAAAATTAAATCAGATATCTTAGAGCTAAACATTCATTCTAGTTCATTGTGTTTCTGGATTTGTGACATTCACTTGTAGTAGATGCTGACAAGGCTGTGAATTTTGCCTTGGAAACAGCCAATAACAGTTTGAAAAAAATATATTAAAAGAACTATTGATGTTCTCACCTTCTAGGTGGGGATTTCTCATGCTTGGCACTGCTGAGATCTAAAGAAGTCCTGTTTCTGGTGGAGGAAGTTTCAGCTTGTCCCATCAGTGGATGTGGTGACTGAGCTGTGAAACTCCTTAGCCCAGGCTGCGGTGGATGCCAGAACATTGAGCGTGTTCAAGAGAAGGCTCGACAAGTGCACAAAAGGAAAGTCCACTGAGGTTTATCCAATGCAAAAAGGAAAGACCTTCAGGTTTGGAAAGTCCCCAAGAGACAAATTGTTTAAGGCTGATATCTGAAGAAAATACTTGTTTACCCCCTCTTATACTCCTGCCTAGGCATCAGCTTTTGGCCACAGCAGGAGATGGGGTTTGGGGCAAAAAGGACATTTGGTCTCTTGCTGCACAGCCACTTTTGTGATCTCACAGTTCATCAGGTTCCCATCCCCTCCTGACCTCCATCCCCTTAACTCGCAGGAGGTTTCCAACACATCAGCTGAGCTAAATGACTGAGCTCTGACCGCGGCAATGAGAACGGCAGCTGCGGGAAGAGGTGGTGGAAACCTCTTCCATAAGAATGTGAAAAGGTTATGGTTCATGAAAACAGTTCCTATTAAACAAGCCTAGGTAGGCTGAAAGTAAAGCAAAGGTTCTGTTGCCCTCTTAGCCTCATCAGATCCACAGCAAGGTGACAGAAGCAGTCAGAGGGGTTGATTGTACCTGCCAGGATGCTTCCCTTTGCTGGCCTCCTGTTACGGAAAAAGAAGGTTTTTTCCAACCAGACTCATCAGCCACATGCTGCAGCTGGCTCACTCCATAATACTATGCAGAGCTAGCATATGGCTCATTACAGTGTACCCTGACTAAGTGTTCAGCCAAACAATCCACCAAGGCATCCCTGCTTCTCTGAAGTGCCGTTTGCACTTTTTGCAAACAAAGCAACAAACAATTCCTTTGGAAGCACTTTTCCATTTTAGATGAGGCTTGGGGATTCCTGGCTCTATTGTGAACACTGCTACAAGCTGATTCCCTATCTTTTGCTAGATGGGCAACTGTCTTGCAAACCAGCTCCAGTTCAGTTTCCAAAGAGATCTGAGCTTCCTCAAATCATCTCTCTGTCAGTGGATACTTGCCTTCAAGCTGTCTCCCCTGTTCCTGTCCCAAGGTGCACATCTGCATCCAACATCCTTCTTGGCCAACAGCATCTTTAACTATTGTCCTGGTCCTGTTCCATTTCCTGTCAGTTAGACATTACCTGTAGTGCCCACCTTGGAGTAGGACCTCTGATTTCACCACGGACACCTTGGGGGTTTCAGAGTGAGCAAAGGAGTTTATGAACCACTTCTGTGCTTAAACATACAAAAAACTTAATTACAAAAAACTTAATACTTTTTTTTTTTTTTTAAAGGCAAAATAATTTAATTCTAACAGACAGGATTGGCCATTGTGGTCTCCCAGCAGTGACTGAGCTAGAGATTATACAATGTTGAGCATAAAGGTGAATGTTCATATCTCAAAATGGTTCTCTTGAGCAGTGGTGCCACATTTCCTTTGAGAGAACCCATGTGTTCTTTCTAGGCTGTTTTCTTCCCAAAGAGTCATCATTTGGCCAGAGTACTGCTCATTATCTTGACATTTATGCCCTTCAGTCTCTGCCCTATCATCAGCATACAGAAGACTTGTTTGGAACATGTCTCTTGCTCTGGAGATGGCCAAAGATCCCACAGAAGTACACAAAAGTGCTTACAGGTGGTTTCTCTGGCAGAGGCAACAGCATTCTAGACATGGAGGCAGAGATGGCATTTGGCAGGTGGTAAATCTTCCTCACAATACCTTCAAAATGCCAAAGCCCTTAGCAAGGACAAGCCAATGGATTTCTGCAGCTATTCCTACCTGAGGTGTGCCATGGAGTGCAGCATTGGTACTCTGCTCAGTATTTTTGCTCACGTTAAATTTCTCAATCATTGCTGCTCCAAGTTTTCACAGGAGCAACTTGTTGTTCAACAGCAACTCCAAACTGCAACATAAGGCTTTTGGTCCTGTCCTGCCAGGACAGCAAGCAAGATAACTTAGGGAAAAAACCCTGTAAGTGAAAGGTATCTCTGCCCATGGCAGGGAGTTTGGAACTAGATGATCCTAGTGGTCCCTTTGTCATGGTAGGCCAAAATAGGCTTGAACATGTCCTGGCTTGCCTAGACATGTTCTTCTGATCTCCCTCTCTGTTTTGGGGAGAAGCAACATCAGAAAAGAGGACAAAGAACCTGGAGTCACTGAGTCTAAGGACTTTGACTTGCCCAGACTTGTTTTGCTCCTGTTTACATCCTGTGGTGAACAAGGTACATATGCTTGGCTTGTGCCTGCCTTGTGCAAGGCCTATGTTTTTCCCAAACCTGGGTAAAGCAAGCTTCACCTAATATGGTCAGACTCAGCTAACTGCCATTCTGATTGGCTAATTTGTGTCCAAAGGCCCATTAGGCTCGGGCTGTATTGATAAAAATAGCAGGTAACACAACCTGCTCTGCCGTTGTATTTGTGCTTGCTTGCTGCTGCTGCCTGCTGCCATTGCTCTCTGCCTCTGGCAGTGTTCTGCCTCACTGCCTTATTGTGTCCTGCCTACACCTGCCAAGATGAGAAGCTCTGGAAGGGACATGCAGATTGTCCAGAGTGGCCAGGATAAGGTCAGAGATCATCTGCCTCCTTTCCCCAGCATCCTGTGAAGCCTGGGAAGAATCAGAAGCCTCAGCAGCTGATGAGGCATCGACAGAACCCCCTGAAAGTGTTTGGGTGCTGTCTGAAGCTATAGCTAGCCCTGTGAGTAAATATTCAAAGCCTCTCTCTAAGAAATTCAGTAACTAGATTCTATTGTACCTTTCTGCCTTAGTAGCAGAAAGGAGCCTCTCAAGCCCCCTGATGGGCAAGAGGTATAATTGAGACTAAGAACCTCTTTCCAGTTTTAATGTTTGCATCTGCTAGTTATTTCTTAAAGTGTTCTAGTTTTGCCTGTTCCCTGTGTATAAGTATCCAAACCCTGCATTTCAAACATTGTAAATAAGTTTTCTAGTGAGATTTAATGTTAATAAATCTTCATAGTTATTAACAATCTTTGTCTGGATATAAAAATTAATATTGATTATTAATTTTGCATAATTTGTAACACCCTTCCAACCCTGACTGATTGTATGAGTGTATGATTCTAAGATGTAAAGACAGCCAGACATCAAACAGGTGCTACTGAGGGTCATGTAGAAGCTCACAATCAAAATTAGCAAAGGCTGGGGACCTTGGAGCACTGTGGCAGAAACGTGGCAAGTCTCATGAGGCTCTACTGGTCTGATCTGATAAGCTGACCCAAACTCTGATATATGGAGTGATGGGCACTGGCTGGCTCTGGCTCAAGTAGGTCTGAAGTATGATCTACTGAACTGTGTAGGCATACCTTAGGTTTCTGCACAAAAAGAGAAAGCATCCATGGGTGATCACAGAATCACTGAGGCTGGAATAGACCTCTGAGATCATCTAGTCCAGCCTATGACCTAACAACACTACACCAACTAGACCATGTCACTAAGTGCACATCCAATCTTTCCTTAAACGCCTCCAGGGATGGTGACTCCACCACCTCCCTGGGCAGTCCATTCCAGTGTCTAATCACCCCTTCCATGAAGAAGTGCTTGATAACATCCAACCTAATACTCCCCTGGCACAGCGTCAGCCCATACCCTTTCATCTTGTCACATGTGCCTGGGAGAAGAGCCTGACTCCCACCTTATTACCACTTCCCTTCAGGTAGTTGTAGAGCATGATAAGGTCCCCTGTGTGTCTCATCTTCTTCAGGCTAAACAACCCCAGCTCCCTCAGCCTCTCCTTAAAAGAGTTTCCCACCAGTCTCGTTGCCCTCCTCTGGACCTGCTCCAGCATCTCAATATCTTTCTTGAAGGAAGTGGCCCAGAGATGCGCACAATACTCAAGGCGAGGGCTCAGCAGTGCTGAGTACAGGGGCAGAATTACAGCCCTGGTCCTGCTGCCCACACTATTCCTGATGTAAGCCAAGGTGCCATTGGCCTTCCGTGCCCCTTGGGCACACTGCTGGCTCACGTCCAGCCAGCTGTCAACCAGCACTCCCAGGTCCCTCTCTGCCAGGCCACTCTCCAGCCACTCATCCCCCAGTCTCTAGTGCTGCCTGGGGTTGTTGTGGCCAAACACAACCCTGCACTTGACCTTGTTAAACGTCATACCACTGGCCTCACCTCACTGACCCAGCCTGTCCAGGTCTCTCTGAAGTGGCTCTCTACCTTCCAGCAGATCAACAGTCCCCCCCAACTTGGTGTCACCAGCAAATTTACTAATGGTAGACTCAATCCACTCATCCAAGTCACCAATAGGGATATTGAATAGAACTGGGCCCAGTGCTCATCCCTGATGGAATTCTGCATTTTCAGCTGTAGACATGGGAGGTAGTGGCTACTGATTGCCAATCAGGATGCCACGGGGAGGGTTTTTTTTAGGTAGTGGTAGGCCATTTCTCCAACAAACAGGTTGGCAACTTGTGGCAGTTTCAAGACCCAAAGATCTGGTGGACTTTGTTTCTCCAAAGAGCTGTAGCTCTCAATGTGATCTTGGGATCCTGTAAGAACATCTACAAATGATACCTGCATGAGAAGGACATCACTCTATAAGGCCAAGAAGGGGCAGTACATACAAAAAGGGTCTTGCAGTAAAGATCACTTTTGAAGCTTGTGCAGCAAGGGAGTGGTAAAGGAGACTTCCAAGTGCTTCCTGTTACCTGAGGAACCAGGAGATTTCAAGTTATCTTTGCATTCAGACATTCCAGTTGATACGTGGAAGAAAGAATGAACACACAAGTTAGCTGGATGCAGAAAACAAAGAGACAACAGGGTCTGCCACTGAGGTAAACGACACAAATAAGATAAACACACTAGCACCTAACTGCCCGTTACAGCTAATATGTGCTGGCAGATTTCCACAGGCACTTGTGGAGAAGGAGGCCCTGAGAAAGGCTTTCCAATGGAGTGGATTTGGACTATATGGGATTTCCTCAGCAGAGGTGATGGCAGAGGATGTTACATATCCTGGATGTAAAAGTGCAGACAATGTGACAGCTGATGACAGTACAGTGCTCTGACAGGATAAAAGATGTTATAAGCTATTAGCTAAAGATCTCAGGAAACCTGAAGTTCTCATCTGGGGCATTCCCATACATTTGGTTCAGGACAACCCACAAACCACTGCAATAGGATTGTGCCCCCATACTCAGAACTGGTGAGGCCACATCTTGACTACTGTGGTCAGATTTGGGGCCCTCACTACAAGAAAGATATTGAAATGCTGGGGCAGGTCCAGAGAAGTGCAACAAAGCTCATGAAGGGTCTGGAGAACAGGTCTTGTGAAGAGCAGCTGAGGGGACTGGACTTGTTTAGTCTGTAGAAAAGGAGGCTGAGGGGAGACCTTCTCACTCCTTCCAGCTCTCTCTGAAAGGAGGCTGTAATGAGACAAGTGTCGGTCTCTTCTCTCTAGTTACAACTGATGAGAGGAAATGGCCTCAAGTTGCATCAAGGGAAGTTTAGATTGGCTCTTAGAAGAAACCCTTCACTGAAATGGTTCTCAGAGTCTGCAATAGGCTGCTCAGGGAGGTGTTTTGAAGACACAGAAATGAGGTGCTGAGGGAAACTGTTTAGCACCAGACTTGGTACAAGTCAATAGTGGTTGGACTCTATGATCATAAAGGTCTTTTCCAATGGAAATGATTCTGTGATCCTGTGACATGCATCTGGGAACTAACAGTTCAAAGAAACAACATGGCTACATCTGAATTTTGGAGGTCAGATCTGCACCAAGGCTGGCTTGAGTAGCTCTTTGGTGAGTCTGGAAAGAAACTTCTGGATTCAAAACACTTCGGTTTCACCTCTTTTTAACTATTCAGTTACAACCAATTTTAACACAAACCTAAATCACCCAAACACCAAAGTAATTCATAAGATAGAATTGGAGAATCACAGAATCTTTTGGGTTGGAAAAGACTTTTAAGACTCCAACCATTATCTAACTCTACCAAGTCTGGTGCTAACCCCCAAGAACAGGGCTTTGCAACGCAGCTGGTCAGGATTAGTGCCTTTTTTTTTTGTACAGGACACAGTTTCTCATGTTCCTGTTCAGCATCCTCAGCACTTAGTGCTTCTGGAAAGTACAGGGTGGGAGGAAAGCAGAGGGTCTCACTGGGCTGAGGCTCCCTTCCGAGCCCCAACACTTGCCCGGGGCGGCGAGGGCACAAAAGGGCCGCGCAGGGAAACCGAGAAGGTGCTAAAATTGCTTTTCAGGACGGGCAAGCAACCCCGGATCATAAACAAACAGCAGTGCATGCCTCCCTTTGCACCGGGAACAAAGACTGCCTGCGGCGCCGGCCGGGGCCAGCAGGGAGCGACCGAGCGCTGCCGCGCCCGCGGGGGCTGCGCCGGGCCCCGAGCCGAGAGTGCCCGCGGCAGTGACAGGGCCGCCGGGGTCTGCGCTGCCCCCGTGCCATCTGGGCCGCAGGCTCCAGCCTCGGGGTGGTCGGAAGGATGAGTGCAGGTGTAAATGTCGCCCCAGCCGCCGTGTCAGGCTTTCTGTCGCACCCAGTGCCTTTTCTGCATGTGCTGGAGTTCAGTCCGGAGATGAGGGAAAGGGGAGCCTCAGTGCTGTAGCCGCGATTAGACTTTGTCAGCGTATGAAGACAGGGTCGTCAGATGTTTCCACAAAAGATTGTTTGCTATTTGGACTTGTTAAAAAAAAACTAGTTCCTTTCTTACCTGTCACCGCACCCCTTGCTGTACCACACCATAGAGGTGCGAAGCTATAAAATACACAATGAAAGGCAAAGAGCATTTTTCTACCATAACTGAGAGGAGCTGCTGCTCTGTAAAGGACTCGCTCAAAATAGCAAGGCTGAGCACCAACCTTACCAGCATATCGGTCACTTGGCCATGATGGGCACATTCTTCAGAGCCCTTGCTATAATGGATACAGAGTAGCTAAAAATTTAGTTTGGGTGGCAAAACGTGTGAAAGGGACAGAGGCCCATTCCAAGTCTAAATCACATAGTAGAACTCCTGGAGGTAAATGCATGCTGTATTCTCATCCCTATTCAAAGCCTCAGAAGCAAATATCTTGGGTTAGCTTTAGGCCAAGTGAAAACTGAAAATGGTAGAATCCGAGTATTGTGCAGCGAATGTAAGGACTTCTTGGGAAATCTGGATGATGCTGAACTCTGAGAGTGATATTGTCCTCCAAAAGGAGGAGGATGTCTCTGCATTAAACATACATGCTCTTCTGGTACAATGCATTCTAGAGAAATTCAAAACCAAATGTTTGATCTCTCTGGATTCATATAATAAAGGAAAGGGAGATCTTAATTCCACTCATATTTTCATCATGGAGAACAATGGGCACTTCCCTGAACAACTGGTGACTGCTGCATGCATTCCAGGCCCCATTATTTTCTCTGCAGGTCTGTTGAAAATGTGGATGGCCTCTCCTAAACTTAGGGTTGCTGTTCTGAGTGGAGATTTCAGTGAAAGTTCTTGCACAGGGAATGGGTTTGAATGTTCTCCTCAATCGAGTGTCAAATGGACTTATGGCTGCAGGAGAGGCATACTCTACTCTTGCTAGCAGAGTGGACTATCTGACTTTTGAAATGAGCTCATTCTAGGACTTACCTAGTCTTGTTAATCCTCACCAGTATCATTAGTCTGAGCTTCGTAAGAAAGTACCTTTATTTGGTCTAACCAAAGATAAGTATTGTCTCCACCACTGACTAGATGCAGATGTCAATGGAAGAGTTTAGGGAAGAAGGAAAGCGTATCCCAAGACTTTCCAGTCCCCTTTCCCAGTTTTCTTGAAATGTTTGGCTGGTTCAGCCATGGGTGATGCCTGGTATGCCTAGTAGGCATGGACAAGTTTTCTTTCATTGCCGAATCCCCTTTGGAAGTCCAGCCAACTCTTCCATTCACTGTGTCCTGTGGCAGGAATTTCCACTGTGTAACTTCACGTCCTGTGAAAGAGGACCTCCTTTGGTTGTCCTGCCACCTGCCAATGCCATGTTCATCAGTTGGTGAAATGCTGGAGAGTTCACATCCTCCATGCAACAACAGTTTTATAAGCTTTGATGGGCACTGTTAGATCTCACACTATTCTTCTCGAACAGTGCAAAGAAGGAAGAACTTGCTGAGGAAAGCTTCTTAGTTGGAAATGCAGATAGAAAGTGCATCTCGGATGTGAGATTTTCTGTGTCCAGCTCCCAAACCACTTTGTTTAGTCCAGAGCTGACCATTTGGTGCAATCTGATTTAAAACTGTTGCTATAAATTAAATAAAAGGTGGCAAGCACTTCTGCTGCTAAGGATGACAGTGCTGCTGAACTAAAGCTAAAAACAGCCTTCATATCTGCAGAGTTCCCAGTGAAGGTTGCAGGCAATGCTCCGGCTCCTTTCTCCTTGGAGCCCTAGGTTGTGAGAATAGCCCATTTAGCCAAGTTTGCTTTACCAGTCCAATTCTTTCTGATAGTAGCAAGCAGGTACAGAAAGTAGGGTACATACTCCTCTCAAAGAAAATCTGGGCATCCACAAGCTGTACTTGTCAGCTGTCCCCAGGCTTTGCTTTTCTTCCTGGAATTGTTGTGCCCATCCACTCCCAGACTTGTCTCCAGACCCGTTTGGAGCCATGGGAAGAATCACAGAACCACAGAATTGTTATGGTTGGAAAATATCTTTAAGATCATTGAGTCCAACCATAACCCAGCTACCATGACCACAGAGACAATTCACACAGAATTCTAGTGATGAGCAGCTTTAGTAGGAGCCAGCATCAACTCTAGGCCTCAGTAGGCAGCAGCAATAGAAACCTTCCCTCCTGCTCTTTCCACTGCTGTTGCTCAGGGCCCAAGGCCTCCTTTTGGAGTCTGGGTTCATTCTTCATCACTTAGCTCCTCATTGACTCAAACTGCCAAAGAGTACATCTGGTAGCAAAGGGAGCTGGTGCTTCTTCTGAGGCAGAAAGGCAGTATCTTTATTAGCAGCTGTGTTTAGACCTCTAACTAATTTCATCTAGGCCACTGAACAGTTGGAGGATGACAGCAACTCCACTGAGTTTTGAGGGTACAAGTGTACCTAAAGGCTTCAGCTGTATTAACATGTCTGGCTACTGTGTGACAGATCTGCCGTCGGGTATGAATTCAGGGATGGCATTCTAAGAGGAGCTGGCATTTTTGATCGGTTCGTTGGTCATGACACCTGAGGCAGGAGTTTGCATAAGTCTCAGACCCTATTTCCAACGCCTTTAATGATTGCAGTCGCTGAAGTGAGTTGTGTCGAGGGGCAAAGGCTCCATCAGGAGGGATAAAGGAAATACAAGTGTGAACAGCTGCGTTACTCTTTGCTGGGGCTGGGATATCCATCCTGACCCCAGGGTGGGTAAGGGGAAAGGGCTCCAAGCTTCTCAGCATAGATTAACTTCCTCACTGCTTCATAGTATATTTAAAAAAAAAAAAAAATAAGGGAGTGAGGGTCATGGTGGTGGTATTGAGAAATGAATCCCACCTTGTATTACCAGTTCTTCCAAGGGATGGCGCGGGAGCAAGAATTCAGAAATCAGTGTGGGAGTCTTCAGGAAATGGATGCCATGAGGTAAATTGATTTAGTAAGCTTCTGAGATGTGCAGGGTGTCAGCAACAGACCTAGAAGATGTCTTTTTCCACATGTCCACACATGTAGTGGTCTGCCACTATCCCTGGTTTTGTTGCAAAGTGAAAGAGTGAACAAAGAAACAAATCTGATGAGAAAGGACCAGAGCATAGCATGCTCTGGGCTGGCAATCTTCCAGCAGGGAAGGGGCAAAAGCTAGAAAACTCCCAATAAGGGCAGACACAGTAGGACAGCAGGGATCTAGGAGGATAAAATAAGGTCTCTACAGGGATTTAGATTTTAAATAATGTATGAGATGCATAGGAAGCCAGAAGGGTTTTAAGCAGGGATTTCAGGGATAAATTCATTGCTCAAGCAAAGAGAATCAAGATCTAGTCGATGCCTCAGACTCATGGCACCTTTTTTTATACTAAGTGGAAAAAGGAACCTTACTTCTTGAATCCAACTTGCTTTGTTTCTTCTGTAATGTGTTTCTAAGGATCAGTTTGTGGAGCTGAAACAGATGTATGGGACGTGAATGGAGCATGGTGTTGTGATGTTAACACACCGTAGTGTTTTTAGTTCCCTGAACCAAGTATCTCTGTGTGGGCCTAGCAGCTTGTTCGTAACCAGCTTACAACTCTTAACCTTGACATACACTTGTATAGCAGGCTCAACCAGTTTTGATTTGCTGAGAGGGTCTGGCTTTTTATTTCTTCCCTGGACATTTTTCTCCAGTGAGGAACTCCATGTCACTTCAACCCTGTTCTAAGTTATAGAATTACAGAATCATGAAGGTCAGAAAAGACCTTTTAATTCATCAAGTCCAACCAATGACCTAACACCACCATGCCCACTAAACATGCCCTGAAGTGCCATGTCTACATATTTTTTTAATGCCTTCAGGGATGGTGACTCCACCACTCCCCCAGCAGCCTGTGCCAATGCCTGACTACTCTTTCAGTGAAGAAAATTTTCCTAATCACTGTCGGGAGCTGGAAAGGACCTCAAAAGATCATCTAGTCAAATCCCCCTGACAGAGCAGGATTACCTATACCAGATAACACAGGAATGCATCCAGGCAGGTTTTGAATATCTCCAGAGAGGGAGACTCCACAACTCCTCTGGGCAGTCTGTTCCAGTGTTCTCTTACCCTTACAGTGAAAAAATTCCTCCTCATGTTTAAATGAAACTTCCTATGCTTGAGCTTGCACCCATTGGCCCTTGTCCTATCATTGGGCATCACTGAGCAGAGCCTGGCTCCAGCGTCCTGGCAGTCACCCTTTACATATTTACAAACACTGATGAGGTCACCTCTCGGACTCGTCCAAGCTAAAGAGCCCCAGCTCCCTCAGTCTCTCATTGTAAGAGAGCTGTTCCATTCCCTTCATCATCTTTGTGGCTCTGTGCTGCACTCTCTCAAGCAGTTCTATGTCCCTCTTGAACTGGGGTCCCAGAACTGGACTCCAGATGTGGCCTCACCAAGGCAGAGTGGAGTATCCAACCTATCACACACCCACCTTCCAGCACAACTTGAGGCCATTTCCTCTTGTCCTGTTGCCAGTTACTTGAAGGAATAGACAAACACTCACAACACTCACCTCACTACCACTTCCTTGTAGGTTGTGGAGAGCAAGAAGGTATCCCCTCAGCCTCCTTCTCTCCAGACTAAACAACCTGATTCCCTCAGCTGCTCTCCGTAAGACTTGTTTTCCAGACCCTTCAGCAGTGGTGGGAGAGGGAAAGCTACCAATGTTTGCTTTCTGTACCAAGAACAATAAGTTTGGAAGCACGGATGAAGAGTAGGAAGAGTGTTTTCATAGAAAACATGTTGCGTCTATTTCATCTGAGAACGCCAGAAAAACCACCTGTGGTGCCGGCTCTAAACTTGACAGGTTTCTGCTCAAACAGAAGCACTGCCAATGAAAGCAATGAAAGATTTGTTAAGAATACAAGCAGCGCTGCCTTTACTCCTCATGAGTGGAGAATGGTTGGGAAGTGATTAGTCCACAGTGCCACTCAAAACAACTCTACCCTATGTGTCACATGGACTGCGATTCAAATTTCTCTATAGTTTAATCTTTTCTAATAAAGAAAGGAGCAGAAGGAAGTTAATTGGGGGAAAAAAGTTGCATATATTTCTATGTAGGCTAAAAGGGCAAAAGTGAGAATGGAAATGGAGACTCTTTCTTTGGCAGGTATGTGCTACTAGACTTAACAATGCAACAGTCGAGAAGCGGGATCCCCAGATTTGAATATGGAGGAGACAAGAGCTAAGCATCAACCAGCCTGGATGGTACAGCTTCTGGAATGAGAATGCAGCATTTGAGGCAGAACTGAACAGCCTCTTCTCCAAAACCCACTGCGACTTTAGTGGTCTGAGCCAAGTCCAGTGTTCCCCTCTGGCAAGTCCTGGCCCATCCTGACCACTACTGAAGTGATATTCCTAATGTGAAAAGATGAACCATACTCTGTTCAAATGGGGATACAGTTTTTCAACTATTGGAAAGTGAATAGAGAGTTGTCACTTGAGGCAGTTGAGAGCTGTGATCAGAGCCAGCTCAACCCTAAGCAGAAACCACAGCACCTGAGGAAGTCAATTCCCAGGTTTTAGGTTGGGGAGGATCAAATTTTTCCTTAAGCTGAAATAAATGGATTTGAATAGTTTAAGGTTGTATTGGTTTATTGGTTTAAGCTGACTAGAAGGGATGATGGATGGGTCTGCTCCCTCCCTCAGTGGCACAGTCCATCCAAGCTGGATCATATGTTCTACACCACGCTAATGTCATGCTCACTACATGACAGGAAGTGGTTGGCTGAGGGCTTCCACAGCTTGCAAAGGTTCCTGTTTCTCTTTTTGTGTGGTCTTTTTCCTGGCTTGCAGACAGGGGTGCATTCCTTTTTCACACTTCTTTCCCCCTGCTTCTGCATACACCAATATTTCTGTTTTCTTTTGTGTAATCTGATATCCCTGCAATAAGAGTAGTAAATTGTCCTTATCTCAACTAACAGCTCTGCCTCCCAGGTCCTCTTCCTTCTGGCCCACCTGGAGAGGGAAGAAGGAGGAAAGAGAAACTTTTCTGTCCTCAGTGGATTTACCAGGGCTCAGCTGCCAGTTGAGTTAAAACCAGGACAAAGGTATTTTCATTCCACCTGCCAGAACGGACCTGCTGCTACCCCATCCATGCATCATTATTGGCTCTAAGTTAGACTTTTCAAAGTATACACTCATTAATTTCTGATTTCTTTTGAATCCCAGTTGGGCTTGCTGATGGAGTTTATATTCCATTTCCAATTATCTGTAAATAAAACATAACAGCTACACAGACACCAGAGGAGAGGGAAGGCAGAAATAGAAGAGAGAATAGCCAAGGGAGCCTTTTGGATTCAATTAAAAGAAGTTTGTCCTTAATTCCTGTTGAACCAAGTCCATATGAGGCTTTGGAATGTTTCTGGATGGACAAGTTTCTTGAAGTGATTTAAATTTACACTTTGAAGTTTAGCCCATTTCAACAACATCCTTGTTCCTTGGTCAGTACTTCCTAAAACATACATATTTACCTAGTGTCAACCTTGGATTATCCAAGCAGCACCAGGCAGTTTCACCTCTGTGCCTCCATTCCCCTCCATTCCCTCATAAAGGAAACAGAATATTCTTCTTGCCTATGTGCCAGAATTTTCCAGAACCTGCATATTTCCTTATTTTGGCATTGCTCCAAAAGCTACTTAAGGTCAGTGCAAAGATTTCAACTGATTTCCCTAGGCTTCACCTTAGTTAATAAATATAGTCTGAAGTCTTTGGACAAATAGCACTGAAGAAATGTACTGTTAGCACTAGCACATCTTATGCCCTCCAGTCAGTTCTTTGGCTGCCAATATTCCCACAGAAGACAGACCAAGTGAAAAGCAAGTCTCAAGCTCCAGATTTCACCCACTGTCTTCTAAAACAACTGACTTGTCATACAGGCTGCTTTGCTTTGTTAGGAATCAAGAGTAGTGACTCACCAGAAGTATTTATTCCCAGGGACATTCCTTGATAGGCAAGATGTGTTACATCTGGGTAGGGAAATCTGTCTTGTTGCTACATCCTAGGCAGTGCAACCCCAAAGAGACCTTTCCGAGTAGGAAAGCAGATGCAATGACAGTTTAAAGCCAAGACCTTGGCAAACAACAGGAAACCTTCCATCAGCCTCAGAAGTGCCCAGAGCCATGGAATTAATCTGGAACACAGGCAAAGAATTGACCCAAACCTGCAAACTGGCCCAGTGACTGCTCCTTCTTTTAGTGTTGTCAAAACTCCTCGCATTCTTTGAGCTGCGTTGCTGAATGGCTGTCAGCTTTGGCTGTGTGCTGATGCTGGGAAGAAGTCTGGAGGCACTTCTGGCCTTCTATATCTCATTTGGTGTAACACTTACCTGCTGAGGTTGCTGTTTAGTACTCCAGACCCTGAAAACAAATCTCTGTGGTGAAGATCCAGCGCTAGTTAATATGGGAAAATAATCTTGCCAGACAGAAAGCCTGGGTTTCCTCAGTGTCTCCCAGACTACAAGGGTTTACCTCCTAACAAGATCAGTGTGATGAACAGATGCACCATGACCTGAAAATTCTCAGGATTTTGATCAGTGCATTAACACAGACACTTGAATTGTCAAAATCATTTACACCTCCAAACACGTTCCTGTTGCCAGCCAGTTGGAAGAACTGTGTTGAATGTCTAAACAAAGGCTCTGACCTACATGTGAGACTCAGCTAGCTCTTTGGATTGTACATCCTCACAGCTTTGGCCATCAAAGCAGGACTGAGATAGCATTTCCTAAGTCTGAATTGCCACTCTGGAGTCACACTAGCCATGACAGACATTTTCTCCTGGCCTAGAAGAGGTACCACATGCAGAGAATCCCCTGTAAGCTTTCAGTGATTCCAATCCCACAAGTCCACCATGTCAGGGAAAGTTAATCACACTGCTTCTCATCACACTGCTTCCTGGGGCTGGGCAAGAGGGGCAGCTCTTATGGTCAGATAAAAATCAGAAATCAGTAGTTTTCAGGGCACATTTTGATGATCTGTTAATAAGCAGGTTCAATTTAAGATCCTGTCACAAAAATCTAATGCAGTGTTCATCCTCAGGGTTCATCCTTAGGGGTTGTCTTTGAGGGGAAGATGTTGAAGATTTCAGTTTCTGTAGCCTAGGATGTCTTTCAGAAGCTACCACCCTCTTCTGTCTGCCAAGTAGTGTACCAAAGCCATAGGTTCATCTCAGAGTAACAATAATTCATCGTTGAACCTGAGCTGTTGCCTCCTTTCACCAGTGGATAATTTAGGTATCAGAGACCAAAGACATTGCTTCCAGTGTGAGGGATTTGTAAACACATCTACTTGGTGCTAATAAAATTGAGACTCCAGTTTTTGAAACCTGTCCATCTACTGTCTAGGGCTCAGGGCTCACAGTGCCTTGGGCCTTGTTTGCAGTGATTTTGAAAATCCAACAAAAGGTCTCTCTGCTGATGTAGCAGCATGTGTCTGAGTGGGAAATATTGGGGGAACTGGTAAGTCAGTGTACATGTGTATTTTAATGTTTGCCTTTTTTTTAAATAGATGGAGCTCTTCCTAGTTCTTAGCAAGTGAACATGTGGCAATAACTGCCTGGATGCATTCCTGTGTGGCCTGCCCTAGGTGATCCTGCTTTGGCAAGGAGTGTTAGACTCCATCTTTAGAGGTCACTTCCAACTCTTACCATTCTATGATGACTGCCTGCAGCCCTGTGAGATGCACAGCAAGAATGAAATTGCACAGAAAGTGTAACTTGCAGAAATAATGCAAGGATACCCTGTTTTCAGTCTCAAAACACTGTGCAAGCCTATATAGCAGTGTTCCTGCTGTGGTGCTAACCATCAGCCAGGGGACACATGGACACAAAAATTAGAGCTACCTCTTTCACATCTCACTGGAGGAACAGGTTGAGTAGTAAGCAAGATACATTTATTGTGAGTAAATGCCCCCATACCTACATGGAATAGGGAAGCCTGCAGTGTATTTTGTTCATACAGTGACCTCAAGGAAATTTGAGTTCAGAGATCTGCTTTTGGGGAAGTTACAATGCATTGTTGCTTTTGCAAACATGTAACAAGGAAACACACACAGAGGAAACATACTTAAAGCAATGCCAACACTGGAATTAAGACTCACTAAAGATCCCTGCAATTGATCCCACCCCTCGACTGAGAGAACTCCTGTTTGTCCAAAGACACAGACCCAGACTTAGCAAAAGAGTGCTGCTGAGCCAAACTGAAACAAAGGCTGCTGCAGCAGAACAAGGGTATTTGCCAGAGACAACAGTTTTCATTAAGCAGGAAAGCCAACTAATAAATCACAATCCAGTGCACATCTCCCTGAAACAATTCAAGACAAGGAGGATAACATACAGATCAAGAACAAGCATGGAAAGGTGTTGGAGAAACATCACCATTTCACCTCCCAGTAGAGTGCCTTCTGCCAAAGGAAAGCACAGAACTGTAACGGGTAGTAAGGCACACAACACAGACTTCCAGTGAGGAGGATCTCTGTAGTGTAGGAGAGATTCACACATGCAAGGCACATCTCTGAAGACTGTCATTCATCTACCATTGTAGTAACTCTGCTCTAAGATCAATGACCAATTTGATTTCTGCCAGACTGCAGACCCAGATGCCATGTAACACCAACAAAAATGATAAGCAGAAAAATGATCTGTGAGAAATATGTCTGTGTGCTGACAATAGGCATTGGCCAGTGCAGGGTAAATGAAATTCATAGTAGATGTGTTATTCTGTACAAGAAATGGCAACCTATTATGTGCTTGAAACAGTTAAACACATCCTGCTCTGAGGAAAGATTCAAAGGAAGCTACAATCATGCATCAGAAAAGCCAGGAGCAAAACCACAACAGTGGGAAGAATTTCAGTATTGATGCGTGGAAGCTTATCTGGGTGCCAGCATCGGCCTGAAGGTTATAGGCACGATGATTTCCTTCTCTCTCTGCACCTGCTATGGCAACATTGCCCTATTTCTCCTGACAAACCAAAAAGCTAACTGCTGTTCATTGACATGGAGTTGCCTAACACTGCCTAAACAATCCCTTTCCAGGAGCAGGATGTTAAGAACTACTCTGCTTGGGGGAACAGGCAACAAGCTGAGGGTGACCTCAACACAGCCAAGGCAGCACCTTCACCAATGCAGTCTCACAGCACCTGAACAGGGCAGGGCAGTCCACTAACAAGGCAAAGTGATTTGTCATGCCAGGAAGGCTAATGAGAGTAGGAGACAGAGTCAGAACAAAGCTGAATAAAACACAGTTCAGCCTTGAAAAACAGCCAGTAAGGCAGGATGAGGCAGAAATATGTCCAGGTCACAGCTCAGGCTACATGTAGGCACCTGTGCCCCGACTTTCTTGGGCCTATGGGCAGAGGGTATGTTGGTGGAAAGCCTAATAAGGGCTGGGAAGGGCAATTAATGTTAATTGACATGCTCAGGTCCTAATAGCACCTAGAAACACCCTTTTCAAGTAGTGTTTCAAAATTTCAGTTTGAAACAAGAGATGCTATTGTTTAGTTTATGGTATAGAACCATGATGGTATGCCAGAACATCCTCACTACATGTAAAGATGAAGAGATTATTGTAAATCTTATCCAGTACTGTGACAAAATATTTCTAGAAAGTGAAAACCTTGTCAGGCTAAGATAAAAGTTTATACTGACCCCTTTCTGCCACCTCCGAGACTACTGAAGTATAGAGTTCTGTTGACCTTGACTTTCAAGCCAGCAAACAACAGAGAACAAATCTGCATCTGTAGCCATCTCAGACTTTTTATGACAACACAAAGAGGAAAAGCTAGTGGCAATACAAGCTCTGGTTGTATAGCAATAGTGAATTATGGGGTCTGCCACAGGCATACCTGGAGTTCATGGTCATAAGGATAACTTCCATGAATGACTGGACTATTAGAAACTGAGATACAATAAGGATGTGATGGGAATCCAGTAGCTTATGGGAAGTGACAAGTAGATTCTTCCCACATCACTGACAAGTGTACAAGCCCTTGAATTGGGCCACACATCATGGGTGCATCTACTGCATTTCAAGTGCAAATCTGGGTATACACTTAAAAATCACAAAATGGTAGGGGTTGGAAGGTACCTTCTGAGATCATCCAGTCCAACCCCTCTGCTAAATCGAGTTCGCCTTGATGACTTTGCACAGGAATACTGCCAGGAGGGTCTTGAATGCCTCCAGAGAAGAAGATTCCACAACCTCTCTGGGCAGCCTGGTCCAATACTCCAGCACCCTCAAAGGAAATAAGTTTTTCCTTATGTTTGAGAGAAACTTCTTGTGTTCTAGTTTGTACCTGTTGGCTCTTGTCCTATCACTGAACAGCATTGAAAAGAGACCAACCACATCCTCATGACCTCCACCCTTTAGATATTGATAAGACCCCTCTTGGTCGTCTCTTTTCCAGGCTAAAGACTCTTAGGTCTCTCAGTAGGAGAGATGCTCCAGTCCCATCATCACCTTTGTGGCCCTCTGTTGTACTCTTTCCAGTAGTTACTTGTCCCTGTTGAGATGACTAGCCCACAACTTGACACAGTACTCCAGGTGTGACCTCACCAGAGCAAAGTAGAGGTGGGGGAGAACCTCTGTGAACCTTCTGGCCACACTCTTCTTAATGCTTCCCAGAATACCATTTGCCTTCTTGGCCATGAGGGCACACTGTTGGTGCATGGTGAACTCAATATCCATGAGGACTCCCAGGTCCTTGTCTGCAGGGCTGCTTTCTAGCAGGTCAACACTGTACCTGTACTGGCGCATGAGGTTATTCCTCCCTGGGTGCAGGACTCTATGCTTACCTCATCTCATCAGCACACACCGAAGCTGCACCTGCCTTCCATGTGGGCAATGGGAGACAGACTGTTTGCAGCCCTAGGCTGCCACCATGATTCATTTGTACCATCACAGTGGTATCACATGGATAGTGCTGGGCAGATAAGACCTTTGTTTGGTGTCATGGTGCCACAAGGGTCCTTGGAAATTGCAGGTGGCCCAAGATGGGAATATCCTTACTGCAGTGTGATCAGAGGAGTCACAGACTGGTGATGCACATGCATGGAGCATGGTGAGGGGACTGCACCATGGTTACTGCTCATTTTCCACAAGTGCATAGACATCACCAGTGAAGCAGCATGAGAACAGCCAGGGAACTGCAAAAACACTTTTGGAAGGAAATCACACAAAAAGAATCACATTTGAAATGCTACAATTTCTGGGTCTTTTATTTAAGAGATTCCTAAACTAGTAACACTGAAAAAGGTCCCTCTCTGTTTTATCTGTTTTTTCACATTCTTCTCTAGCCAGCTGCAGCTGGCCACTGCTGGAGGCAGGACACCAGGCTTCAAATACCTTTCATCTGATCCAAGATGGCCATGCTTGTGAGATGTGTGAGTTGAGAGATGAGTGTAGCAACTAATAACAGGCAGAACTTTGAAAACCCAACTCATGTCTAGAAAGAGACAGAGGGGCTGTTTAGTGTTCACAGAATCACAGAATTAACTAGGTTGGGAAAGACCTCTAAATCATCCAGTCCAACCTATTACTTAACCCTTCCAATTAACTAAACCATGGCACCGAGTGCCTCATCAAGCCTCTTCTTAAACACCTCCAGCGATGGTGACTCCACCACCTCCCTGAGCAGCTCGTTCACTCTCTGTGAAGAACTTCCTCCTAACATCCAGCCTAAACCTGCCATGACACAGCTTGGGACTGTGTCCTCTTGTTCTGTTGCTGGGTGCCTGGGAGAAGAGACCAACCCCTTCCTGGCTACAACCTCCTTTCAGGTAGTTGTAGATAGCAGTAAGGTCTCCCCTGAGTCTCCTCTTCTCCAAGCTACACACCTCCAGCTCCCTCAGCCTCTCCTCACAGGGCTGTGCTCCAGCCCACCTCACCAGCTTTGGTGCCCTTCTCTGGACACGTTCAAGCACCTCAACATCTTTCTCAAATTGAGGGCCCCAGAACTGGACACAGTACTCAAAGTGTGGCCTAACCAGTGCTGAGTACAGGGGCAGAAGGACTTCCCTGGTCCTGCTGCCCACACTATTCCTGATGCAGGCCAGGATGCCATTGGCCTTCTTGTCCACCTGGGCACACTGCTGGCTCATGTTCAGTCAGCTGTCAACCAGTCCTCTCCAGTTCCCTCTCTGCCTGCCTGCTCTACAGCCACTCTGTCCCCAGCCTGTAGCACTGGGGACAGAGACTGAGTCATGAAAAATTACTCAAGCAAGGACTGCAATCAGGAAGGTAACAGTGAGTTTTGCAAGGGCTGGCATACCAGACTCCCCTTACCCACACAATGGATCAAAGGGCACTGCAAGACATGACTAATTAGCACTGATTGGAAACCTCTGCTCCAGACACTTTCCCTTCTGAACACAGCAGTCTTTGTGAAGATAGTGGCGCTAGTGGAGGCAAGCCAACTAACAGATGACAAAGGCAAAAGGAGTAGAAAGTGATGCATGCCAGGCCACAGGACAACCTCCTCATGTAAGAGAATTGCCCAGTGTAAAGACTTGGCCAGAAGAGAGCAACTTACCTGAGAAGCAGTCTCCTCCAGCCCACAGCAAGAATGATGTGTTGAAAGGGCTATCAAGATAGGCAGGCCATCGTTACTGCAAAGGATAGGTCTACGTCAGGCATAAAGTAGTCACATAGAAGGTGTGTGGCAGGAAATAGCTTGAGCTGCAGTGAGAGGAAGTGCTGAGGTAGCTGCAGTCACAGGACAGAGGAGTAAACACCACCAAAGGCAATGGAAAAGTAGCAGCAGATACCACACCCAAAGAACCAAGAGTCATGTCCAGCAGTAGGAGCACTGCTAACTAGCCTCTGCTGTCAGATTGCCTGGTAGAGGAGAGTTGAGAAGAAAAATCTGTGGGAGCAGCAAAGAATCAGCAGAACAGATAGAAGGAAATTGTGCCCCTGAGAACAGCAACCGTGCAAACAGTGGGTAGGAGAGAGATTCAAAGTCTGGCAAACTTGAAAGGCAAATGATTTTTCTGAGTGGGGTTGTGCATTGGCTACTGCAGGGTACGCCAAGTCAACAAACAAACAACAGAGGAACAAATGCAGCTCAAGAGGAGGCAACAGCAAGTTGAATGGGTGTGGTGGGTTAGGAACCTTTCCCCTCCCAATTAAAATTTACCAGACCAGCTCAGAGAGCTTGCAAATAAGATAAAGCTGTGCTTACAGCAAAGCAAAATTTACAAGCATATATACACAATATATTTACATGTATTTACAATTATATGCAGATCAGAATTAATACAGAAATCCAATCTCCCTCCCACACTGGACAAAGGAAAAGTCCAGAAGGGGCCAATGCCTCCCCCTATCTCTAGATAAAAAACAACAAACGTTACCTGGTCAGCTAAGGTTAGTGGAAGAGATTAGAGAGAGAAGTGAGGAGATCCAGTGCCCAAAAGCAAGGAAGAAAGAATTGTTTATATATTGGCTTTTTATGCCTCTTGGCATACTAAGGAACGGTATCGACTTTATCATTATTCTTTTGCAACCAATGATCTAATTTCTCTTAATAGAATATTCTGATAAACCTTAAACCGCTACAGTGGGCCACGGAGCAGCAAGTGTGGGTTTGGAGGAGGCTAGAGTATGGAGGGCACCCTGAGAAATCTGTGCAGCCATGTGCAGTTACAATGCCCACTGCAGCTGCAATGCCTCTAAAATAGCTGTTGACAGTAAAGCAGAGGTTTAGGCTTAGAAATATTCTCTGATCCTTGCTGTGTGTCCCATCCCAAAAGCTGTGCTCCAGTGGCCCCAGAGGGATTTAGGGCCGTCCTCCAGCCTCAAACTTCATCAGCCCCAGGACAGGTCAGGATTCTAGAAGAATCTCAGGTCCAAACAATACCAGGACCCTGGATTTTCCAGTTGACTTGGGTTTTGATCTGTTGAGGGTGAACAAAGCCTTGCAAGAAGACACGCTGGAATGCCTGACCCGAAGCCCCTGTCTCCAATTCTTTCAAAACAAATACCATGCAAAAAAAGGAGCAGGTTTTAACCAGCCTTGGTCTGCAGCCAACATGGGCACATGGTTAGCTTTAGCAGGACCGGACAGCATATGGCACACCGACCTGGCTTGTTGTGAATAATGGAGTATAATAAAACCTGTCAAACTGCTATTGGCAGCTAGGGTGAGGAAAAACTCTCCGTGCACAGGCAGTTTGAGAAAACCTACTTGTCACTGCCATTCAAAATACTTTATGGCAGTAAATATACATTCATAAAGTGCCTCTCACCCTAGGGTGTTTTATATTCACTTCCTGAATTTCTACAGGAGTCCTGCATTGCTGTGGGCATGGGGAAGTGAGGAATGCTCACAGCTGGGAGGAACAAAAGGCAGGTGCATGGGGAGGCAAAGGAGATGGAAAGGAGCTGAGAAGCAAGTTCAGAACCAAAGAACAGCAGGAGAAGCTAGAGGAGGTGGTAGGACAGAGGAGAGTCATGGCCACCATCAGCTGTGTTGGCTGAGAAGCAGATGAGGGGGCTGCCTGGTGGCTAGGATGGAAGACAAAGCAATGACGGCAGGCAAGGGGAGGAAGAAGCAGGATCCTATTGGAGTGGGCAGCGTTAGCTGGCTCAGTCATGAGGAGGACCTATCCACCGAGCCACTTCCAGCAGGGAAATGTGGGATGGGGAAAGTGCAGCTCTTTACCTATGAAAATTCATCCAGTTTCAGCAAGGTCCTTACAGAGCACATGGGGCCATAAGGTGTGCTTGCAAGTGCAAGTCTGTCTGACATGTAGGGGAGTCCAAGTCCCAGTTCCACTCTCAGCCAGGGAAGGCTAAACAGAGCTCTGCCAGTGCAACAGAGGTCAGAATTAGCTTTGAATTTTCATGTCTTGAGTCATCAGCCTAAACTTTGATTTTGGGCTGCATCTCTGGACAAAAGCACATTCTGCATATCTTAAGGGCACCTCATCCTAGGCATGTGTGTGCCCCGCAATGTTCTTCTTCTGGCCTGGGATTTGTATGATTTCTGTAGTTACTCTGCCCCCCAGGAGCACAACAGGGAAGCAGGGACACTGCTTAGTCATTACATCTTGCCATTTCAAGCATCAGTTTTATTTCTTTTGAAAAAGACACTGAAAGTACCTCACTTACAGCCTCAAATGTCTTAAATTGTTGCTACCACTGCTTGGGTCGGTTGGTTTGCAATTTCAATGGCCCTGCCTTAGCTGTGCTAAATGCACTTACACGGGAGCAATAGCAACAATCTGGAATTCAGAAAGTCTACAAACAGGCAGCCCCGTTTTAATTAGTTGAGTACAGAGACTAATTAATATGCAAATGAGGAGCTTACCAATATTAATCATCTGTTTTACTAGGCTGCTTTACTAAAGAGTTTCAAATGCATTTGCAGATGAAGTTTCCATGACATTAAAAATCAGCTAAACACCTATCTGTGAAATACTCTCTGCTTAACGCAGGGGAAAGGGAGAAAGGGAGAGTGGGGTTTTGGTTTTTTGGAAGGAAAACAGCAGTGACTAAAACTAATTTTGTCTTTGGCAAGTGTCACGTAGGCTGACTGAATCAATCTTTTCCAAACCCTAATTGAAAGCGTTTTGGCAAGCCAGAAACAACAAAAAAAAAGCAGTTGGACCAGTAGCCGTGCACACGCGCGTCCCTGTGTGTGGATGTGCAGAGCTGCTTGTGGAGCAGGACAATTGACTAAAAAATTGCATGATTGACTAAAAAATTGCTGTCTGCCTTTGACATCTAGAACTAACTGTCAACACTGTGGAACATAACCCCCAAGTAAAATCACTCAGGGCTGTATATTCTGTGGTTTTCCTATAGCTATTTCCCTGTTGCTAACGCTGTAAAAGATGGTAACTGAAATCCTGCCCCTGAGCTACACCGCTCTTTACTCTGCTAGGTTTACATTTTGCACTTCACTGAGCTTCTAGGTGAGTTTGGTGGAGCTTCTTGTCAAATTCACTCTCTGATTCTCATACATTATTTCGATGCAATTGCATATGGATTCCCCTTGCTGCCTCAGGGAATGCAGAAATCAAATAAAGAATGTTTTCATTTCTAACAAATCCACCAAAGTATTTCTGTACCTTCTGATTTCCTTTTCATATCCCTTTAGGCCCAGGTTCCCACCGTTAAAAACAGAGCCTAAATTCTTGGTATGTCCCTTTAAGTGACTGAAAAAGGGAGAATGAGATTTGTAAATCGATTCTTGAATCACAGGTGGGACCAAAAATTCACTAGCAAGATAGTTCAAAAAATGAAAGACAGCCTTAAAAATGAATCCAAAACCACTGGCTCATCTTCAGTGCCAGTGAATAGCGCTTGGTGGGTGAATTGGATTAAAGAGGTCCCTGAGGTTGCAGAACTGGAAAATGGAAATAGCTCAGCAGCACCTGCCATCACTCCAGAGATAGGCTTCTCCCTCCCAGCTGACCACGTGGATGATACACATTTCATTTATTCAGAAAAAAAGATCTGGGCTGAGGCTGCCCTTGCTCTTCATTCACCTGCACTCAAGTGACTGCCAGAGCATGTTTTCTCACTGACTGGGGGGTACTGAGAGGAGAAGGATAGATGAGCTCTGTGCTCACTCCCAACATCACCTGAAAAAAATAGAAAATCCAACTGCTGCTACTGGCAGCCAGCTTTTCTGTAGTTGTCTGCAACATGGAGAGTTGCTTCAGTTCTAGGTTTTTCATGTAATGAGGGGGCATTGCTCCTTCTTTTTCCCAGCATTGTCTTTTCTCATCACTTCTTCCATGATGCTTTCAGCTCCTGGCCTCAGGAGTTCTTGAAGCAGTGTGGTAGTGCCAAAGGAGCACCAGGGACAGGGGTCACACTGACGTGCTTGCAGGACACTGCTAGGGACAGAGGAAGTACAAACAAGGAAGGACAGGCTGTGGGTTCCTGTCTGCAAGATCTTGATGTGCCTGAGCGTAAAGAGGGGAAGCAAAGGTGAGGAAGCAAGGACTAGAGAGATGCCACCTTAGTGTGAGAATGTCTACAGGCTTTGAATCCACCTGGGTTTTGAGTGCATAGGCTCCTTATTGTCCTAGCTAGCCCAAATCCAGTCTTCACAGGAAGAGCTGAGGTGTGCCCTTCAGTCATAGAATGGTAACACTGGAAGTGACCTCAAGGATCATCTAGTTCCAACCCCCTGCCATAGGCAGGGACACCTCCCACTAGAACAGGTGGCTCAAGGCCTCATCTAAGCTAGCCTTGAACACCTCCAGGGATCATCCACAACATCCCTGGGCAACCTGTGCCAGTGCCTCACCACCCTCATTGTAAAGAACTTCTTCCTAACATCCAGTCTAAATCTCCCCTCTGCCAGTTCAAATCCATTGCCCCTTGTCCTGTCATTGCAAGACCTTCTCAATAGTCCCTCCCCAGCCTTCCTGTAGGCCCCCTTCAGATACTGGAAGGCTACTATCAGGTCTCCTGGAAGCCTTCTCTTCTCCATGCTGCAGAGCCCCAACTCTCTCAGCCTGTCCTCATAGCAGAGCTGCTCCAGCCCTCTGATCATCTTTGTGGCCCTCCTCTGGACCCGCTCCAACACTTCCATGTCCTTCCTGTGCTGAGGGCTCCAGAACTGCACACAGGACTCCAGGTGGGGTCTGACGAGAGCAGAGTAAAGGGGCAGAATCCCCTCCCTTGCCCTGCTGGCCACACTGCTCTTGATGCAGCCTAGGACTCGGTTGCTGTCTGGGCTGCATGTGCACACTGCAGGCTCATGTTGAGCTTTTCATCAACCCAGACTCCAAGGTCCTTTTCCTCAGGGCTGCTCTCCAGCCATTCACCACCCAGCCTGTATTTGTGCTTGGGATTGTGCCTACCCAGGTGCAGGACCTTACACTTGGCCTTGTTGAATTTCATGAGGTTGGCCTGGGCTCACCTCTGCAGCCTGTCCAGGTCCCTCTGGATGGATCCCTGCCCTCTAGCAAGTGACTGTGCCACACAGCTTGGTGTCATCTGCAGACTTGCTGAGGGTGCACTGATTCCTCTGTCCATGGCACTGACAAAGATGTCAAACAGCACTGGTGCCAGCACTGACCCCTGAGGGACACCACTTGGCACTGGTCTCCAGGTGGACATTGTGCCCTTGATCACCACTCTCTGTGTGCCACCATCCAGCCAATTCCTTACCCAGCAGTGCTCCACCCATCAAGTCCATGTTTTTCCAGTTTGGTGACCAGGATGCCATGTGGGACAGAGTCAAATGCCTTACTCAGGTCCAGGTAGATGCCATCAGTTGCCCTTCCCTTGTCCACTGCCGCTGTGACTTCAAGGATGCTGCTCTGTTTTTTCCAGCTCTGTCAGTGGGACTAGGTCATTAGGCACATGTGTAGTCTCTTTCTCCATACTCTGTGCAGTACCAAGGCTTTGCTTTCTTCTCTTTCTTCTCTCACAGTGCTTTCAGGGTAAGGACTTTGTTTTCTTTTTTTTTTGCTTATGTCTCAAAATCACTTGCACAAGATCCTCTTCCTAGTAGCAAGTGTGTGCTGCAGGGATTGTGCTGGTCTCCCTCATCAATCTGCCAACTTCACCTGATGCCTCCCAGCTGAGGCATCTCTAACCACGTAGAAGAAAATAGTGTTATCAGGAGTAGCCAACATGGATTTACCAAGGGGAAATCTTGCTTGACTAACCTGATAGCCTTCTATGAAACCATGACCAAACGGGTAGGTGAAGGAAGAGCTGTGGATGTCACATACCTTGACTTCAGCAAGGGTTTTGATACCTTCTCCCATAATATCCTCATAGATAAACTCAGGAGGTGTGGCAGAGATGATTGGTCTGTGAGGTGGATTGAGAACTGGCTCCACAACAGAGTTCAGTGGGTTGTGATCAGCGGCACAGAGTCAGCTTGGAGGCCTGTGGCCAGTGGCGGTCCCCAAGGACCAGTACTGGGTCCAGTTTTGTTCAATGTCTTTATCAATGACCTGGATGAGGGCATTGAGTGTACCCTCAGCAAGTTTGCTGGTGACACAAAACTGGGGTGGGTGGCTGACAGCCTGACAGGCTGTGCTGCCATCCAACAAGATCTGGACAGGCAAACTCCATGAAGTTCAATAAGGACAAGTCTAGGGTCCTGCACCTGGGAAGGGATACCAGCAGGCACCAGTCCAGGTTAGGGATTGCCCTGTTGGAGAGCAGCTCCACAGAGAAAGTCCTTGGAATTGCAGTGGACCAGCAATGTGCCCTTGTGGTTGAGAAACCCTATGGCATCCTGGGATGCATCCAGCAGGTCTAGGAAGATTTTTCTCCCCCTCTCCTCTGCACTGCTGAGACCACACCTGGTGTATTGTGTCCAGTTTTGGCCTCCCCAGTTCAAGAGAGACAGGGATCTGCTAGAGAGAGTCCAGCAGAGAGCCAAGAGGATGACTGGGGGACTTGAGCATCTCCCCTAGGAAGAGAGACTGAGAGACCTGGGGCTGTTTGGTCTGGAGAAGAGAAGACTGAGAGAAGATGTGATCAATGTCTATAAATATCTGAGGGGTGGGTGTCAAGTGGATGGAGCCAATCTCTTTTTGTTGATACACAGTAATAAGACAAGGAACAATGGATACAAACTTGAACATAGAAGGCTTCACCTCAACACCAGGAGAAACTTCTTTACAGTGAGGGTGACAGAGCACTGGAGCAGGCTGCCCGGATAGGCTGTGGAGTCTCCTTCTCTGGAGACTTTAAAAACCTGGATGCATTCCTGTGCAGACTACCTTAAGTAATTCTGCCTTGGCAGGCAGTTGGACTGATCTCTGGAGGTCCCTTCCAACCTCTAAGGTTCTGTGATTCTGTGGTTCTGTGATTCCCTCTTCTGTCCAGACTTTCCTGTCCCACCTGTCACACCCTGCAATCCATCCCTGTGCTCCCACACACCTCCCAGGTGTGTGAAGATATGAGCATCATCCTTTCAGGTACTTGTGGCACAGGGCATCTCCTCAGCTTGTGCTCCACACTTCTCCATACTTTTCCTACTTCTCCTTCTGCCTGTGGAGCTAGAAACACCTATCCCAGCACCCACCATGTCCTGAACTGCAGCTTGGGGATGGAGCAAGCTGAGGGGCAGGAGGTTGCCATCTTCCTTGCATAGGTGAAAGACCCTCATCTCCCTAAAGGATGCCCTCCTGCCACCTCCTAGTCACCATGGTGATAGAAATACCTCCTTCAGCCGAATGGCTTGGGCTCGTCTTTCTCAAGCCTTTGAGCAGCCTCAAGGAACTGGCAGTTCACAGTCCCCAGAACGAACATTTTAGAAAGTTATGAGTGACTTAAAATTGGCGAACAGAACAAAACTGTTTATCTGGCTTGAGCTGTAGCTGTCGCTAGCACAACACCCACACCGGCAGGCAGGGAGAAGGCGAGCACGAGAGGCGGGGAGGCGTGATAAACACAGCCAACTCGTCTGCAAAGCAAAGAGCTACAGCATTTCACTGGCAGCAGCCTCAAAATTTAGGAGCTGTGAAACAAGCTCTTTCTAAACTTAAAGGTAATGGTAATGTTCTCATTGTGGGAAAGGACCTCACTGAGAGGAGAGATTTTTAACAAGGAAATGGTAAAATCGTAGAATCATGGAATGTTAGGGGTTGGAAGGGACCTCCATAGGTCGCCCAGTCCAACCCTCCTGCCAAAGCAGGATCACCTAGAGCAGGCCACACAAGAAACATATCCAGGTGGGTTTTGAGAATCTCCAGACAAGGAAAGCCCACAATCTCTCAAGGACAGCCCGTTCCAGTTGTCGGTCACCCTCACAGAAAAGAAATTTCTCCTCATCTCACAGTATCACACAGTCTCACAGTATCACCAGGGTTGGAAGAGACCTCAAAGCTCATCAAGTCCAATCCATTACCACAGACCTCAAGACTAGACCATGGCACCAAGTGCCACGTCCAAACCCACCTTGAACACCTCCAGGGACGGTGACTCCACCACCTCCCTGGGTAGCCCATTCCAGCAGTCAATGACTCTCTCAATCAAGAACTTTCTCCTCACCTCCAGCCTAAACTTCCCCTGGCACAGCTTGAGACTGTGTCCTCTTGTTCTGCTGCTGGTTGCCTGAGAGAAGAAAGCAACCTCCTCCTGGCTACAACCACCCTTCAGGTAGCTGTAGACAGCAATAAGGTCTCCCCTGAGCCTCCTCTTCTCCAGGCTAACCAATCCCAGCTCCCTCAGCCTCTCTCCATAGGGCTGTGCTCCAGGCCTCTCCCCAGCCTCGTTGCCCTTCTCTGGACACACTCAAGCACCTCAATGTCCTTCTTAAATTGAGGGGCCCAGAACTGGACACAGGACTCAAGGTGTGGCCTAACCAGTGCAGAGTCCAGGGGGAGAATGACCTCCCTGCTCCTGCTGGCCACACTATTCCTGATGCAGGCCAGGATGCCATTGGCCTTCTTGGCCACCTGGGCACACTGCTGGCTCATGTTCAGGCAGGTGTGTTCCAGCCTATACACATTTCCCCCTTTCCTGTTACTGGGCACCACTGAAAAGAGACTGTCAGCTTCATCTTGACACCCACCCCTCAGATATTTATAGGCATTAATAAGATCCCCTCTCAGCCTTCTCCTATAAAGACTAAACAACCCCAGTTCTCTCAAGTATTTCTTTATAGTTGAGATGTTCAAGCCATTACCAAACTCTAGCACCATCATGTTACTCGCATTGCTAATACTGAGAGAAAACATTTACTGAGTTATCTATGCTACAGCAATGTGCTCTTGTGGCAAGAGGGCATCCTGGGGTGCATCAAGAAAAGTAATCATTCTCATAGCTCTCTGTTGGACTTTCTCCACTAGACCCCTGTCTCTCTCCAATTGGGAAGCCCAAAACTGGATGACTGTATTCAGCTGTGCTTTCACCATGGAAGAGCAGAGGGGCTGGAGAACTTCCCTAGACCTGCTAGACACACTTTTCTTGATGCACCCCAGGGTGCCATTGGCCCTGTTGGCCACAAGGGCACATTTCTGTAGTATGGATAACTCAGTAAATGTTTTCTCTCAGTATCAGCAATGCCAATAACACGATGGTGCTAGAGATTGGTAATGGAAGGATGAAATTGTGTAGAAACTGACTGAGGAAAAACCAAAAAGCACAGATTTTGTAGTGGTGTTTGTTTTGTTTTGTTTTGGTTTGGTTTTGGTTTTCCTTTTTCCATGGGAAGATAAGCAGAACTGAATAAGAATTAGAAAGTCAGGCAAAATGTTTCAGGCTGGGTTATATGAGAATTTTCTGTTGTGTCATTAGGTAAACTTCTGAGGGTGTTTCGATCTGGGGTCATTTTTTAAGGAAAATATAGAATTTTTAATATGGCTTCGCTATTTTTACCCCATGTTACAAGTTTCAGGGGGAAATGAGGAGTAGCATTCTCATTCTTTGAATGGATCACAAGGACAGGAGAAAAGACCTAAAGAAAAGGACAAATTTGCATAAACAGAAGCAGTAAAGTGTCTCATCTCTGATACAGAAGCCAGTAAAGAAGACCATCAAAATGGTGTGTCCTCTCTGCATAATCCCTGCAAAATAGTGTAAGCCTTGGTGATTATTAATATATTTTTGGTTGTTTGTATGAATCTTGAGGGGGAAAAGAAGCTTCTGCCATTTTAATTCCTTTGTTAATGTCTTTATGAATGCAATTAGCACTTCATTCACGCTTCTTTGTTTCTGGATCCCATTACTATATGGCTTATGCCAACTTCTCCCTCCGGGGAGAGGTGAGGCATCATGCTGTACTCTGCTCAGCTGTGTGGCTGAGCACTGACAAACTCAATTTACTAGAGGACAGCGTGAGATGACACTGTGCGGTTGCTGATGCTATGATATGGACAAATGGTGTCTTTTGTTCCAAACAAGACATCACCTACCCTGGGAAAAGGTGTCTGTACTGAGGTAAGTGAAAGAAGAACAAGGCTGATTTACCTGAGGAGAAAGTAGCCTACTGCAGCTGGCCTTAAAATGGAAATATCTAATCCATTTTTGGCTTTTATCTGTCCTGCTTACAAGATACCTGTCCAGTCACTTTTCATTTCTAAACACGATGCTAAAGTCATCCTTCTTATAATGCCATCAGTCCCTACAATCCTAAACCTGGAATGGTTTTCCTCCCTCAAGTTTTTTTTCTCTCTGCTCCAAACGGCTTTGTCATGAGTCGAATTCCACAAGCTTCAGCTCCTGAAGCTGCACAGCTGAAAGTCAAATCTTTACATTACAGGAGCTGTGGGCTCAGTAGGGGCCTAATCCTGACCTCGTGGTGTAAACTAGGAGGAAGCTCAAGTGTGATGAGTGGGCTTGGAGTGGTCTAAGACAGAAATCAGAAGGACCTCAACCCTGTCAGTCTCAGAGGGCAGCTTTTCAGCATCACGTGGACATTTACAGGTGCAGGGACTGTAAGCATCAGGTGTCTGAGCACTGGCAGCACCCCTGAGCAGTGATAAGCCTAGGTGTTTCTAAACATCCCACCAGGTATCAATTCACACTTAAATACTTTTGGAAATCCTGTTCTGAACTTCTCCCTGGTGAGGAGCCAAACAGCAGCCCTGATTCAGGAGTGTGCTAACTGTGCAGTCAGGAAATCCCAGAGAGAGATGAGCCTGCTGAAACCCAGCAATGCTCCCAGCTGCAAGGTGATGAGGCTTTTGGCACCTTCATCAAGGCAGAGAATGGAGGTGGATGCAGTTTACTCACAGGACTGGTTCTTTAAAATGGCTACAAATACTCCATGAAGGGTCAAGACTTCTCTCCCCAGACAGCAGGATGAAGGCAGTGAAGCCATAAGCTGTTTCTCATGCCAAAGACTACTGGCAAAAGGAAGAAGCTGATTTACAGTACAGCTATAGACCTTTTCTCCCTTTTTTTATTCTGATCTCATGTACTCTGACTTCCCCCGGTGCATCCTGGCACACAAAGCACATCAACAGACGCTGAAGTCCAGACACTCCCTGTGGGCTCCAGATCTCCTCCTGCACTGCCCCCACATCCCCAAGGAACCCACTGCCAGGTAGAGAGGATCATTGTTTCCATCACAAAACAGAAGGGAGGGGAAAACTGTAGGCTAAAAGCCCAAGGAAAAGAGACAGGAATTCCTTATCACTTATTAAATGTGCAAGTCCAAACCTGGCAGATAGGGAGATGAAAAGCTCCTGCTGAGAAATGGAGAGAGAAATTGCATTTTGGCCTGGGGGAAACCTGTGCCTATAATATTAAAGATGCACAAATAAATAAATAAAGGCAATAGCTAGATTTACTGTCTAATATCCTTGCATGCTGTGATCAATGTCGATATTTTACTTTTTCACAAGGTTCTCCAAAAAAATCTATGGCCCTTTTCTTTTATTAATTGTAGATCCTCATTGCAAAGGTCTTTCGCATGTCTCCTGCAAGTAGGTCTTAGCTGTCAACTCCATTAAATTCTATTATAATATGGCATGATTGAATGCTCCAGTGGGATTGGCCAGCCAGCATGCATTAATATATTATGGAACACGCAGAGGCAGGCACCAGCACCTTGCTGCATTCACAAAGATGCTGTTGTGTTTACTTCCCCCCCACACCCCTCCGTGCTCACGTCTGCTCTTTCACTGCAAACCTGGTTTAGTGTAAATTATCCCTTGGAAAAAAAGAACAAGGGAGCTTTCCCTGAGATGGGGAAGCCAGAGGTCTTCCCTTGAGTGAGCAGATTCTCATTCTCTGCCTGGGATGTATTTGTATGACTTTAATTAGTTTTTGTTTGTACAGTATGAAAATCTAGGAGGGCCCACGGTATTTAGCATCAGGGAATATTGAAAAGCAGAGGATTTCCTACCCTGTTGGTTAGAAACATGGATGTTATGCTGCTGGGAGGGGAGCAGAATCAGAATTTGAATAGATGGGATCATGGATTTTAATTATTTCCTTTTTTAAAGTGGTATACACTGAAACATCATCTCTGGCCACCTACAAATGAGGAAATATTTCCAGTTGAGACAGCTTTTACTGAAGTGAAGAGAGGCTCAAAGATTGGAGGGAGGACTTTTGTGGCATGAACACCACATCCTTCCACACCAAAAGCTCTGTTTGCTGTCTCTGTGGGACAAAGGAGTACCTGATATGGCTACAAAGCCCATATCTTAACAATTACTTCCTTCTCTCAGAGTCTAAGCACCCAGACAGTGCAAAGCTCTGAGCTGGTGTGAGCTGAAATGGCCTTCTGGAAGATGCTGCCCTCTCTGAAGGTGAGGAGCGTCCCTGATGTGCCACCCTGGCACCTGCTCTGCCCCATCGCGTTTCCTGATTCATTGTCTTATACCCAGCCTCACTTTTCCTTGCAAGATGTGGATCTGGCTGAATCCTTGCACCTCTTGGATATGTGCACCAATTCAGGCTGACATTTCAAGAGTCAGGTTTGGGCCCAGCTGCATGCATGTCTACTGGTCTTTTAAACATAAAAAGGAGTTTGGCAGATCGTACACAGGCGTAGTTGAGCTGTGCCTTCTGGGAGCGGTGCATGTAGAATGTCATCCACGATGAACCCATTTAGGTGGTAAAGGTGTATGCAGCTCTCAAACTATGTGTAGCTCCACGAGGTCTCAACTTGCCCAGAGATGCTTTGGTCTGATGCATTTCATAGTTGGGGACAGTAAGTCAGTGCTTGTTGGTCTCTGAAAACCTTTGCTGGGCCAGCAGCCTCTCAGCCTGACGCAGTCGTGTGCATTGGTGCTATTAGCTGCCTTTGCCCAAGTGTCTACACTTGATGTTTTCAAAGCCCTGTGTCCTGCCATGAGCAGGAACATAGCCAGGGCAGCACCAGCCACAGAACTAAAACACATGAGCTTTGATGTGCATTAAAGCTGTGGCCACAGCCAGAGAACAGAATATGTAGCCTGATTGCTTTTTGGGGTCCATGCTGAGGTCAAATCAAAGACTAATTTGTATCTGGCCAGGCAGAATATGGCTGGCAGGGAACCAGGCAGGGCACTGTGTACCTGGCTTGTGCAGTCTAGGCAAACTCTGTGGAGCTCCTGGATTATCTGGGGCAGCTGCCACAATGATATTGCCTGAAATGCTTCCTCATCCTCCTTCTCTCCCAGTTCATGCAGGATCATATTCTGCACTGTGAGGTTTCAGTTCCTGTGCTTCTGACACACTAATTGCACATGGTCAGAGATGTTGCCATGCCTAACTCAATCTGCCTTTAAAGATGAAAAACTCACCTGATTTCATAATTCATCCTTAGCATTACACTGGACTTGCTTCCAAACAGGAACCATAGACAGATTGATTGATCTGTCACAACGAGGGCTAAAGATGGCCTAACGTTAGAGGCTGAGGCCAGGGAGAAAAAGATGGTGCTCATACTAATAGATTGCAGTTCTTTTCCTGAAGGATATTGTTGCCTTTAGCCAATTGAAGAGACTAACCATCCAATTTAGAAGAATAAAAGTAATCATTATGGTTACAACAGTGACTGAGGGGGAAAAAAAAAAAAAGAAAAGAAAAGAAAAGGAAAAAAAAGTAAAAACACCAAACCTTTTAGAGGGATGAGAGGGGAAAGGGGAAGCTTGTTCTGCTTTCCCAAAGACATGCTTCACCTTTGTACCTGTGCCATATAGAAAGAAAAATGAGCCTGCTTTGTTCTTCCTGGAGCCAACTCGAGGGGTAATAGTGTAAAACAGAAGCACAGGCTATGTTTTCCTAGATCCAAGAAAGATGTGAATGTGTAAAATGTGATGGAAGAAGTTTGATTTTCTTTTTCTCTCTTTTTCTTTCTTTCTTTCTTTATTCTTTCTTTCTTTCTCTTCTTTCTTCCTTTCTTCCTTTCTTCCTTTCTTCCTTTCTTCCTTTCTTCCTTTCTTCCTTTCTTTCTTCCTTTCTTTTCCTTCCTTCTTTCCTTTTCCTTCCTTCCTTCATTCCTTCCTTCCTTCCTTCATTCCTTCCTTCCTTCCTTCCTTCCTTCCTTTTCTTTTTTCTTTTTCTTTTCTTTTCTTTTCTTTTCTTTTCTTTTCTTTTCTTTTCTTTTCTTTTCTTTTCTTTTCTTTTCTTTTCTTTTCTTTTCTTTTCTTTTCTTTTCTTTTCTTTTCTTTTCTTTTCTTTTCCTTTCTTTCTTTTCTTTCTTTCTTTTCTTTCTTTTCTTTTTTTTTTTTGGTATTATTTCTCTCAGGAATGGTCTGCCAGCCCCAGGCTGGAGTATGTGTCTCTCCCAACTCCTCTGTCACCCGCCTGCTCTGTCACCCGGGTAACCATGGAGACGATGACGATCGATTAGATGCCATCTGATCTCAACCTCATAAAACCCCCCACGTGCACCCGCGCACATACGTGCACGCACTCACCAAAGGGGGGGAAAAAAGCAGCCAAAACAGGCAGCAGATGGCAACCAGGCCACTAGACCTGTCTCCAGAGAGAGCAAGCTGTGGAGAGGGACTAAGAGATGCAGACAGAGGGAGATCCTGAGGGAAAGGGGAAAGAAAGACAGAGACAGGAAAGGTGGGGAGTGGGAAGACAAAGAAGCAAAGAGATCAGGAGAGAGAAAGGGAAAAGGGCAAGGTGGGAGTGGGTCCACAGCTGGTGCGATTTCTGAGGGGACCTGTTTGTGTGGAGCAGTGATCATTTACATTGACTGCAAATCTGTCTTGCTTTGTGGGTGGAGAGTGAGGCTGAGAGAGATCAGGAAAAAGGAGAAAAGTATAAAAGTATTGGATCAAATGCAAGGGAAGGCCCATGGAAGTGTGGTAAATGCACCTTCGCACACTTCTGCCCCTGCAACGACTACCCCACCCTGCAATTGGTCCAACTAAACTAGGTCTCACTCTAATGCTGATGAGAAGAGGTCCAAATAGAGATCAGAGCTCCTCACCCCACCAAGGCCAGACCTGGTGTAATCTGAGAGGTCCTGTACTAGCTCAATGACATTAAGAGGACTGCCGCTGTGCTCTGGTCATCCTACTAGGGATCTCCATGTTGTGACTGATGGAGCCAGAGAAGCCACCTCACCTCTGAGGGCCTGTGGGTTGTCTGACTGTCCCTGGGTTGGTCAGGATAGGGTTAATTTTCCTTATGCCAATTGGATGGGTCCATGCCCAGGATAGCCAGCTGAACCAGCCAATAGTGTAGTCTATACCATCCAATATCTTGCCTGCTATATATGAGGAGGGATAGTGTAGTCAGGTGCATCAGCTTTCTGGCACAGTGGGTTTTTTTGGCCACAAGTGTAGGCAGCACCACAGAATCACAGATCACAGAATATTAGGGGTTGGAGGGGCTTCTGGAGACCATCTAGTTCAGCTCCCTGTGCAAGAGCAGCACCACCTAGAGTAAATCATGCAGGATCACATCTGGATGGGTTTGGGTGTCTCCAGAGAATGAGACTCCACAACCTCTCCAGACAACCTGTTCCACTGCTCTGTCACCCTCAAAGTGAAGACATTTTCCTTATATTTGTGTAGAACCTCCTGTGTTCCAGTTTGTGTCTGTTGCCTGTTGTCCTGTCACTGAACACCACTGAGCAGAGTCTGGCTCCATCCTCCTGACACTGACCTTTCACATAAGCATTTACAAGATTCCTCCTCAGTCTCTTTTTTTTTCCAGACTAAACAGCCCAAATTCTCTCAGCCTCTTTCATAAGGTAGATGTCCCAGGTGTTGGATGAGCCATGTACAGTTTATGTGGCTCCTTTTATATTTTATTTAATTAGTATTATCTTTATTCCTGTTGTTCCTTTGGGTTTGTGTTGCTCTGTTAAACTCTCCTTATCTCCATTACACTGGGAAGAAGAGGCAGTTCTGTGAGCAGCTGCATGGGGCTCAGTTGCTGGCTGGGCCCAAACCACCACACTGACCAAACACCTTCTCACTAGCCTGGAGGTGACTGGCAGGAATGAAAATGCCTGAAATACTTCACAGCTGGAACTCCTTTGTACAACACCTACAACAGTTGTGTCCCTCCACTTTCTGGAGGCTCCTGTGGAAATGCCAAATAACCAAAGAAATAATAAAAGACTCTTGAAACTCTGAAATCACAGAATCACAGAATGGTAGGTTTTGGAAGGGACCTCTCGAGATCATCTAGTCCAGCTGCACTGCTAGATCAAGTTGCACAAGCACGTATCCAGCTGGGTTTTCAAAGTCTCCAGAGGAGAGCAAGTGATTGGACTGAGATCCCACAGTGTGTGGAAAAAAAAATAAATGGGTCTTAGACCATCAGTCTATAGAGGGACACCAAATGAGACAGGTTAGAGCCTGAAACATGTTGCCCAGGTAGGTTGTGGATACCCCTTTCCTGGAGGTATTCAGGGGCAGACTGGACAGGAACTTGAGCAACCTGATCTAGTGGAAGATGTCCCTGCCCACGGCAGAGGGGTTGGAAGTGTATGATCTTTAAACTCAAAACATTCTATGATTCTATGAGCATTGATAAGACAGTAGTAGATGTTTCAAGGCACCTCCACAGCAGGAAGGATAGATGCATGCCCTGGTGAGAAGGCTTTTTTAAATTAAGTTGGCATCACGTTTGGTATAGGTTGGCAGGCTAGAAGCATGGTCAAAACTGACTGAATTTCACCTGATGAATTGGTTTGAGTTTTTGCTTGACAAGCAGACTGTGTTTCTTTCTCATGTCTGCCAAAATATGACTTTAGATGCCTGTTTTGGAGCAAATTACCAGAGGAGTTATCCAGGGAATTTTCTGGAATACACAGTAATGGAAATCAATATCCCATAATGATGTAACACTCAAGTACAAGAAAACTGGCATGTTTGGTGTCTGTGACAACTTCTGAGTAGCTGGTTTCTCTGTTGTGGCCTAATTGCTGTGGATTACATGACCATACCCTTAGGAACGGAGCACAGAACATTTTGGTTTAAGTTCACAAAAAGCAGGAGGCACTAAAACAAATATGGCCTCATCTTCAAGGCTCCTGGACCCTCTAACCTTAGCTGCTGTGGAAAATAAATTACATTTTTATTCAGATGGCAGGATCTGAGAGATACATTTTATTCACTCAAGTATCAGAATAGATGCCACTGTGTTTGCATAGGTATTTGATCACGTTTGTGGGGATTCCTCTTGAAATTACACCCCTGGTGGACCCTTACCTTATTGTTCTTGCTCTTTTTATCTAATAGTTCTTTTCCTACTGGCTTAATGGGAAGAGGTGGCAGATTTCTCTCACAAGACAATATTTCCTATCCTCATTCCCAAGGTCCTACCAGCCAGACTGTGAGCTATTATAGAATCATAGAATCATAGAATATCATAGAATCATAGAATATAATAGAATCCTGAAATCATAGAATCAGCCAGGTTGGTAGAGACCTCTATGATCATCCAGTCCAACCTAGCACCCAGCCCTGTCCTAAGGATTCCCTTCCATGGATGAAATGTATGCTCCACTTGTTTTTTTTCTTTTCTGTTTTCAGACAAACTCAATAGTTTCTTACAACTGTACCTCCTCTCCCTGCATCTCCTTTTCCACTCCAACACTTAGCCCAGCTATCCCAAAAGACTGTGACCATTCTGGCCTCCTCTACGCCAAGAGCTATACCTTCAAATAATTTCCCATAGCTTTTCCAAGTCTTACTTAACCAACAAAAATTCTCTTACTTCAATGCCAGGCTCTCAAACTCAAAGGCATAAAGCAGAACAAGGACAAATTTCATTTAGAGATTTCCAAAATTACCTTTTTCATTAATGAACTCACAGTATCCACCTCATTTCCACAAACACATCAACAAACTGCAAGGGAGAAGATGAAGAGCAATAGCAATAATCCTAGATGGGAGCAAAAAGATTTTATTTTGAGGCAGGAGTATGCATGGACTTGGCCAGGTAGCTACCAAAGAGTGCACAGTCTGCAGTTATTCACAAAGTCAAGGAAATTATTGTGTGGGGCTCAGTGGAGAACAAACTGAGAATGCATAGATGACACAGCAGTAAGAAAACCTGAATTGGACTCTTAAAAGATAGAGGTTGCCAATAAGTGGGAGACCAGGCACACAGTCCTGTGGAAAAGAGTGGTGGGCAGAGGGAGGGACGCTGGCAGCCCTCATAGCGTGGTTGCACAGAGTTACTAATGAGAGGTATAAGAATCTGCTTGATTCTTGGGAAAACTACCACTCTTTGAAACAACATGGTCACCTGAAATTCAACTGAATGGTGCTGAAATGCTTCTGAGTGTCTGAGAGGTGCCATGGCTCAAGTAGGAACAAATCAGACAAGCTTCTGAGCCCAGGGAAGTGATTGAATCACAATCCCTTGATGTATTTACCAGCTGTCATATGGTGCTCAAGAATATGTGTAGTTGTGGCCTCGGTAGAGCTAGGTGACAGTTGCATTTGATGACCTTAAAGGTCTTTTCCAACCACAGTGATTCTGTGATATACTTCCTCTTCAGGTCTGGCATGGGGTCAAGTCCTGGAGAAGGTCTTGGGAAGCACCTGTTTGCAATTCTGAGTTTTTGAGGGAGTGAGAAGAACTGGTTGATGGAAAAACCTCCCATGGGACGTGAAAGTCCTGCTGACTGGAATATTCATAGGCAAAACACTAGTGAAGGTACTTCAGTTTATAAGCATGTGCTGGGAGAAAAAGGGAACAGATGGGACCTCATAAATCTTTTCCATCTCTGATGTTCCTGAGCCCCTTTCTGTTTTGTATTGCCCCATGCCTGCATGCTGTATACATAAGGTGCTCAGCAGAAGGGTGACCCTACCAACATTCATAAATGTCACTTATGCCTACATCCAGTTAAATAAATAATGACATTGGTAATACTGTGAAGTGAGGGCTTTGAGGAGACCCAGGCTCTGCACCTGGAGCAGCAGGGCTTGGGAAAACTACCATGAGCAAGATCTTCAGCCTGGGGTGTCCTTCAGAAAAGGGGAGGACAACAAACACTGGAGCCTGAGTTTTGTTTCTAGGTGTTTCTGTTAACAAAGCTAGCCAGAGTTTTACCAGGTCTCTGTACTCGCTCAGACATTCTCTTTCTATGGCAGAGAACCTCAAGCTAAAAGAGCAAGAGCCTCAAGCTAAAAGAGCAAGAGTACTTGCTTCTTGCTGCTCAGGATGGCCCAAATTCACTGACTGAGTTCACTGGTTTCAAGCCTTTCTAGGTGCATTTGCCTGTTGGCTGGCCACCATCACTGAGATCAGCCATTAGGCTCATCTTTACATCAGTATTTTTCAAAATGAGTCCCAAGTTTTGTTTCCATCTCAAGTCAAAAGTCATGCAGAATTCCTAAGAGTCAATAACTTGCATTAGGGGTTGGAAACACTCAGGTAAGTTTGATTAACACACTCAGGTAAGTTTCCCCCTTAAAGATGTTCAAAGCTCAGTGTGATATGATCTTACTCGAGGAACTCTTTTTTTTCCCCCTTCTCCTTCCTTTTTTTCCTACTGATTTCTTCTCTTTTTCCCTTTTCCTACCTTTCCCAACTTTTTCCTTCCTTTCCTCCTTGCAGTACACTGTCACATCTCCTTTAGTACTCCTTAGTACAAAGTCCTGCTTTTCTCAGCAGACCAGGATTCAGAGAAGATCATAGAATCACTAAGGTTGGAAAAGACCTTTAATGTCATCAAGTTCAACTGTAACCCAACTACTATGGCCACAAAACTATATCCTGAAGCACCACATCTGCATGCTTTTTGAACACCTCCAGGGATGGCAATGCCACCCCGACCTCCCTAGACAGCCTGTTCAAACACCTCATCACTATTGCAGTAAAGAAATTTTTCCTAATAACCAAACTTAATCTCCCCTGGCACACACTGGGGTTATTTCCTCTTGTCCCACCACTAGTTATTCACTAGTGGCGAAGAAACCAACACTGGCCTCACTGCAACCTCCTGTCACGAGTTGGATTGGATCCCTCCCAATAACCTTTCCTGGAAATCTGCCCTCCAAAGAGCAATTTCACTACACTAGGTACTTGGAAGCAACAAATGGAATTGTATTTACATAAGAAACTTAATACAAGAATATTAAAGGCAATAACAAATGTACAAAGTATATTTAGATGCATACATACAGTTTGACAGTAGCACAGGAGCCCCTGCCCTGCATCCTCAATTCGTTTTTTTTATCCTCTGCTGGGGACCAAGGGCCCCAAAGGTTAATACCACCTCACATGCTTCCTTTTCCACCACCACCACCTCCCCTGATATCTTACGGAATCCAAAACAGAGCAAGTTGCAAGGTCAGAGGGAGGAAAGCACAGCCTGAAGCCCAGCAGAGCAGTGGGAGAAGATAGTAGCTTGTTCCACCAAATATAAACTATTTCAGAATATATAAACTTTTCCTTCAGACCAATTGAGCGAGATGAATTTTATCTCTATTATGGTTTGAACTCTGAGGAATCCGCCCCTCTCGAGCTGTCCAAAACCTCTAGAAATATTCTGCTTACAACTAAATTAAGTTCAAAATGTAACACCTCCTTTCAGGTAGGTGTAGAAAGCAATAAGATCTCCCCTTAGTCATCTTTTCTCCAGCCTAAACAACTCCAGTTCCCTTAGCTGCTCCTCCCACAGCGTGCCCTCCAAGGCCCCCACCAGCCTTGTGGTTCTCTGGACACCCTCCAAGATGGCCCAGAGTGAGTGCTCAATGGCTTTCAGGTCTCCTTCAGACACCACTTAGCCAAACAACTCTCTACCTCATGCAGCTCTTTCTGCAGGTTTGCCCTGGATTTGATTCCCCGAGCCTTCAGGACTCCATCCTGCTGGTTTGATATAGTGCAATGCCAATTATTTCAGCTGTGACATGTGAGGATAAAGTTGTGGGGGAGGAAGCTGAGCAAGCCTCTGAAAAGAGATCTGGCCAGATCTTCAGAAGCACTGAAGAAACTAATTCCCTTCAAAATCAATATCGCAATGCCGTTGAGAAATCAAAGCAATGTACTTGAGCGAGTGGGGAGCCGAATATACTTGCAAACAAGTGTCCTGATGGCACACACCTCGGTGCCTGATCCCCTCTCCCTCGCAATACTACAAGTCACAGGGAAATTAATTGCGGTCCATGGGGTGGTGCAATCATAAAGGGCAAATGAATGGAGAACCAAGACCAATACAAACACACTCGTGGTGATTGAAACACTCCTTGCCAACCGTTTTTTTTTCCTTCTCTATTTTTTTACCTTCTTCTCTTCATGCTTAACTTCACTTCTCAGGCTTCCTAGCACTACGATTATTATTATTGCTATTATTATTATCACTGTTGCTTTGTGGGCTGAGAATTGCAGATCTCAAGAATAAAGCAGATGTCAGCAGCTCCAAAGGATCCTATTCTGTTACACGGCAGAACAAATGAGTATGTCAAGGAAAGGCTCTCCAATCTAACAAGAAAACAGCACAACCAGACACTAAATAAATAAATAAAGAAACCCTGCGGGGCCAGGCAGGCTAGTTCTGATTAGATATTATGCTAACATGATGCCTACTTTCTACGCTAACAGTGTTTTAATACATTTAAATGATACTGGGGAAATAAGTCATGAAATAGGAGAAGAAGCCTTCATGTCAGAAACGATTAAGATTATCCAAGGGAGCCAGCCTGCCTCTCTCATGGAAACGCAGCTCGTGGTGTGGGATTACGAACGCAGCCCAAATGGTATTTACATAGCATGCCCGACGCCATCTCATTACCTTTGCCAATGATTGCTTTTCCCAGCTGCTGTAAGAGCAGTCCAGCTTACAACGAGAAGACCGACACCAATGGCTGTACCACAGAAATGTCTCAGCCTCGGCCAAGGCTCCAGGACACCCCTGAGTTTTGCAAAGAGGTGACATGGAAAAAAAGTCCAAGCAGCCCTAAGAGGGGCCAGAGCTAGCAGAGTTCTTTGGAAATGCACATTTACAGACCAAGGCCGTGCTGTTTAGAGTTTTCTTTGTCTAATCTTTCCAGGAAGAGAGAAAACCTAAGTCTTGCCTGACTCAACCCATAGCTTTTTGTCTCACTCTCCTCCCCATCTCCCTTCAAATGTTCCCTCATCTCACAGACAGGGAGATCACTTTTCTCTTGAAGCCTGAATTTACATCTCAAGCTCCACGCAGTAATGTTAATTCTGCTTGTGAAACTTAGGCTTTGAGCGCCCCTCTATCTCGTGAGTATTTGCAGCCCTAGTTAAATAGCAAATTTGTTAGCTGCACTCCATAATTTCCTTCCTCCTGTGGCCCATCCTTTAATTTTCCTTGAAATGACAAGCTCTGAATGAAAAGCGCACTCATTTTCCATCTGTAACATAGAATATGGTTATGGGCATGAAATCTTGTATCCATCAAGAAAGCAGAGACTTTTCCTTTTAGGACCTAAGGCTCTAAGGACCCAGGGCTGGAGCCTCCATACCCTGTGAGCTGGAGTCTGCTCAGGCACAGAGCAATAATACTGATCCAAATTACCAGTAACTTGATTCACTTAAGTGCTCTGACAGATGAGCTCTGATGAGCCCCACAGTAGTAGTTTAAGAACTTGATGGTGACCCTCCTCCCACTACACCCTTTGCAGATTGGGCAGATGGGAATGTGTGTCCTTCTGTGGCTCTGCCATGGACCAGTCTGGTGCATTAGCTTAAAAGCACCAAGACACAACATGATGAACTGGAGCTCTTGAGAGTTTCTGTCACAGGGGCAGTAACTTGTGGCTGATAGACGAGGCAGACAGCTGGATATGAAAGTAGCCTAAACTGCCACAAAAAGACTTGCCAGCTCATCTGTCAGCCCTAAGTGAGCAGTGAATCAGGCTGCATTAGCTTCTGCTCAATACCACAGAGCAGCAGTTGTCAGGAAGATCATACCCAGTACACACAGGGTAGCATCTCACAACTCAGTCTTCATTTCTGGTGGCTATGGAGAAAATGAGCAGAGGAGAGACCATACACACACCAAAAAAAAACCCCAAAACAAAACAACAAAAAACCAACCAACCAAACAAAACCAACCAAATGGAAAACAAAAAGAAACAAAACGAGGACTTCAAGATGGCCTAACATACAAGTTTGTTTCTTTAAACTTAGACCCTGAATGCAAACAAACTATGGCAAATAGCAAGCTCAAGTCATTGCAACCCAAAACCACCTCAGAAGTTCGATGAGGACTTGAGATTGTTGTACTTCATAGATACCCCTAAGGGGACCGCATCAGCAGACCTCGGAGTACGACCTCATTTAGTTACCACAAGTTACTGTTCTCTCCTAAGCCACTTCATGGAAGTAGGCAAGGACATGTTCTCCTCCTGAATACAAACTCCTGACATCTGAGTCTTGCTGAAGAAAGGATGGGTTCAGTTTCCTATTTGTCCTCTACCACATTTCTTCTGTGCCTTTAACTCACCTCTACTCCATCTTCCCTTGGCCACAAAGCAAGGTTAGCGAAGCTATTCACCTTAAAAAACACTTTGAGAGCAATGGATAGAAATCTTCTCTGTGAACAGGTGCTGAAGTCATTCAGCAAACAGTTTCTGGGGATGATGGGCACAGGCCTGACAGGGACAAGAAAACAGAGGTGAAGTGGAGCTACATGAAGCTGGACAATCTGCAGAAAATACATGAAACCATGATCTGCAGAAAAGGAAATATAGAATCATAGAATCATAGAATGGTAAGGTTGGAAGGGACCTCAAGGATCATCTCGTTCCAACTCCCTACAATAGGCAGGGACACCTCCCACTAGCAGAGGTCACTCAAGGCCTCCTCCAACCTGGCCTTGAACCCCTCCAGGGAGGGAGCAGCCACAACCTCCCTGGGCAACCTGTGCCAGTGCCTCACCACCCTCACTGGAAAGAAATTCCTCCTAACATCCAGTCTAAATCTCCCCTCTGCCAGTTTAAACCCATTGCCCCTTCTCCTGTCATTGCAAGACCTTGTCAATAGTCCCTCCCCAGCCTTCCTGTAGGCCCCCTTCAGATACTGGAAAGCTACTCTAAGGTCTCCTCGAAGCCTTCTCTTCTGCAGGGTGAAGAGCCCCAACTCTCTCAGCCTGCCCTCATAAGAGAGCTGCTGCAGCCCTCTGATCATCTTTGTGGCCTTCCTCTGGACCCACTGCAACAGCTCCATGTCCTTCCTGTGCTGAAGGCTCCAGAACTGCACACACTACTCCAGGTGGGGTCTGACGAGAGCGGAGTACAGGGGCAGAATCCCCTCCCTTGCCCTGCTGCCCACACTGCTCTTGATGCAGCCCAGGACTCGGTTGGCTGTCTGGGCTGCATGCATATCTTCTACTCCACAGCCTTCAACATCATACACTCTTTGCCACCTCAAAATTCATGGACCTGCTAAGCCATGTGGGCTTTACAGGGTGCTACTATGACCTCTAGTCTTATCAAAAGTCTTGTGAGCAACTGTGCACAGTGAAATTATATCCCATCAAAATGGTGCAAGATAGTGTATGTCTCATACCACCTTAACCTTGAGGTGCCACATACACACTCAGACTTCTCTGCATCTTTTAGTTTTTTCATGTTTTCAAATTAATCTGGAAAGCAGGAGGGCTAGAAGCACACTTTTTTTTTTTTTAGGGGGTGTTGCAGTTCTACATAACTGTGACTCCAGAAGTGTCTTGGTTGTGGGAATTCAAGAGGTAGGAATTATAAAATCTACAGTCATTTTATTTCCAGAAAGCCCCACCCACAGCTCTATACAAAATTAGTTAGATGGGTTCAGAAATTCGGTCGGGAAAATCTTTCACAAGGATGCTTCCAGGGAATTTAGTAATTCAGAGAAATCAGAAAGTTTGGAAAAGGTTTGCTATAAAAAATAGCTTTGCCACACCTACAAGTAAAAGGCAGCCTGGAGCCCTAGGGAATGTCTGCGCTACTCACGGCGGTGGAGTAGGAATTCAGAGATAGTTCCTCGGCTCCTTGTCAGCAGTCTGTGCGGCAGTGCCTTGAAGTGCAGATCGTGGGCAGCACAGGGTAAAGCTCAGGCTGCTCTCAGGGTACCCACAATTATGGCAGAGGCAGGGCCCTTCAACAGGCAGTCAAGTCGAGAGCTGGGACTGTGTGTTTGCTCGTCACTGTTCTTGCAGATGCCCCTCAAGATCCGACTCAAGGACCGACTCCAGGTCTAAGTCAAGGTCCAAGTCCAAGTCTCATGCTGGCAGTCCCATGCTGGCAGTCCGTGGCTAGGAGTCTGACGCTACCAGTCCATAGCTACCAGTCCCACGCTGGCAGTCCATGGCTAGCAGTCCCTCTTAAAGCCCTCTCAAAGTCCCCCTAGATAATGTGTCCCATTGCCATATATATATGCTGGGGCAATTTGCTCTCTCCCGTTCAAGTCTGCAGAGGTGGGGGGGTGGGATAAGGTACTTGACACATACTCCTTTCACATTCCAAACCCCCGGAACCAGAGGTGGAGGTGGGGAGCAGAACGGTTTCACATCCCATTCAAACCTTCAGTGGGGCAAGGACTTGGGTGTGCCCCACCACAAGAAGAAATCCAGATTCCCTAACTAGACATAAGGCTTATCCTAACCTTACAAAGATGAATACACAGGCCACAGAAGGAGGAATAAAAAAGAATATGAATTATAGCATGTGATAGCTATGCAACTTTAGTGCTTTGTTGTTGTTGTTCTTGCTTGTTTCCTTCTTTAAAATGTAGCCCTAAAGTGGAGTTTTCTCGAGAAGACAAGCAGAAAATCTAGAGCCTGAAAAGAATCTAAAGAAGCAGCCTTACAAATGTGCCTATCTGAATATATATATATATATATTTGTGTGTGTGTGTGTGTGTGTGTATATATATATAAAGAGTTATTGCCCTAGGAGACTTCAGAAGAGTTCCTATAAACATCACACATTGTCCTAGATACAAATAGGAATGCTCTGCGCTCATGAGGAAATCCTAAAAAAGATAATAGAGGTTATTTTATCCTTCAGGGAGACTGTGTTCTTGGCTTGGACAGAGCCCTGAGCAGCCAGTTTTCTTGGTAAGTCTTCTTGCCTTCAAACAAAGGATCACAGGATTTGAGAATCATTTATGGTGACCAGTAACAAACAACAGCATGGAGAAACAAGGGACAAAATAGGGAGTGCAGGCAGAAAAGATGACTGTAGGCAACTGACAGATTTCACGTTGAGAAAGATGCAAGGAAACACATTCAAGAAGATGTAAAAACAATTCTAGTGCCTACAGCAATAAACAGAGGTCAAAACTGCGGGAATAGAGGGTGAGGAACTTCAACCAGTCTGTGACAAAGCAGGTTGAAGTTCAAAGAGGATCTCAAAAATCAGGACAATGCTACATATGCTCAGTGGGATGGGGGGAAGTGGTTGATGAAGATAACTGAGAGTGCAGAAGACCCAACAACACCTTCCTTATGATCAGGATTAGAGAGCCAGGGGTCTGGAGATCTGTGGGAAGGGAATGACTTTTTAGACATCTGAGTGTATTGCCTGGAAGTATTTCAGTAGGAAAAACAATTTGTTAGACCTGACTGACTTCTAGGAGCAAATTGATTTGCTTCCTTTGCCGAAAATGATCATACAACTCACAGGGGCCAGCACTAGAGCCAGTTACAGCTGACCTGAGCTACACAAGTGCAAATAAATAAATAAATTGGTCAGTCTGCACCCCTAAATGCTCTTCATGGTAGTGACATCCTTGCTGATCATTCCAGGCATTACAGTTGCTGGAATTTTCATTTTCATTATATCTTCTTTTTCATTACTAATCAGTTAGTTTTAGTCCCTGTTTACAAGGAAGTGAGAACATAGAGTGCCACAAGCCAGGGAGAGATGCGAAGAAGAGTGCCACAACTTTGATTGTGTGAACTTGATTAGGGTTGACCCTAATTAACACTGGCCTTCCCTTTCCTGGCAAGATTCATCAGGGGATCTCAGACACACTCACCTTGCTTTGAGCTGGTTTTTATGTGTTAGGTTAAGGAAGTCCTTCATTTCTGGGGACAGAACTGAAGCATTGAGAGGTGAAATTGTTTGAGACCACTTTCTGATCTGGTTGTAGGTCTGGGCTTATATCCAAGAAGTTCCAATTCCCTCTTCATACAATGTCATCTGCAGATACCCATGAACCTCCCCTCCAAGCCTAAAAGTACTAGAAAAGAAGGTTGAACAAGCAGTCAGTTTGCAGGCTGACTGTGGCAAGCATGAAAAGAAAGGGGACAGTTGACATAACCACCAGAAGCACTTTTATGTGACTGTACGAAATTGTCATGCATCCACATCTTGAAGAGTTCATTCTGGTCCTGCCCCAACCAAAATCATACAGCAGAACTTGTTGCAGGAAAGGAAGAGCAACAAAGATGGACAAAGCTATGCAGCTCCTCCCATGCAAGTTACAACATGGATGGAGTAGCAAGTAACTACAATGACTTGGGCATTTATGGCTGCAAAACGGATTGCTGCAGAGAAAGATATGATAGAGTTGTACAGAACCAGGAAGAGCAGGAATACTAATGCATGGGAAGAGAAGCGCAGAGAATAGTTGTTAGATGTTCCTAGAAACCAAGAAGCAGGAGAGAAATGAAATATGGCAAGTTTAGAACAAACAAAGGGAAGGGGAGGGAGTGTGTGTGCATGATTGAAAAAAAAAAAACAACCCCACATTCATGGAAAACCAAGTCCTTCAGGGATTATTAAAACCCTTAGACTATATCTGGTTCCAGGAAATAACCAAGTCTTATTTTGCTCATATGGTCAGGAGACCATACCTGACAATGTTACTTTGTTTTCGCTCTCCTCCCTTCAGTCTGGTTACAAACCAGTGTCAATATGGGGCAAGACAGCCCTTTGACGTGGCACAACAGAGCCACTTAGGTGTCTTTAGGTCAGCTGCTCTTCCACCTCCCTGTCTGATTAAACTGCTTCTGCAGAGCACTTGTCTGGTTGCAATAGGCCACTTGCAGTATGAGGTAAACCTTTAAACGACATTTATGATTGCCTAGTTGCTAGCTGCTCATTGTGTCACTCCTTCAGACCTGCTCTTAACCTTTGAGCTCTGATTCAATATGGGCACATATTATTTTCAGCTTGCAGTACTAGACATCTGCATCAGTCTCTTCCAGCGGGCTCAATGTACAGGTCACACCTGGGAAAGGACATTGAACTGGGTGGAGTACCTGGATCCTCCAGTGTGGCAATCCTTGCACTACAAGTTTTCCTTCCCTGGTCAGCAGGTCTAAGCTGTCCAGCTATGATCGTGGGCTTTTGTTTCACAACTACTTTTTTGAAGTGAAAACAGGACACCTGAGTCTGGGGTGTGCAGCATCAGTGAAGGGAGAAATATCTGTGTAAGGAATGCAGATGGTTTCAAAATCACCTTCCCCCCATCCTGCTTTTTCACGAGAAAGACCATTCTCTATGGCTGCACACACACAGACATCAGCTTTAAAAATAGCAGAGTTCCACCTCGACTGTGGGGGAGTGAAAGACAGAAGACAGATGCATTGGCTGCCAGCTAGACTTGACATCCACTTTTTCTTTCCTCACCCTGGCAGCCAGCAGTTGCACATGTGTGCACAGGTAATGTCCTCAGTGGCAAAGCAGGCTCTGACTGCCTCCTCCTCAGTTCAGTAACTGCTGCACCCCAGATGTGTGTGTTTGGGAGCTGCATAAGCCCTTGTGCCCTATTTAGTACACCAGGCATGCATCAAACTCACCAAGTTCCTGCCGTTTGTCCTGCTTAAATTCATGAACTACTCGCTAGTCACTTGTGCATGTGACTTGTTAGCACACTGCAAAGGTTGCTGTTCAAGTCTCTGTTTCTGGTGTGTTATGTTAACTGCTTTAGTGCCTGCTCCACACAGTCACTTTCCATGGCTCCAAGCTGTTTAATGAACGAGTGATCATATGCATGACTAGTCATATTTGCAGACCCTAACCCAGGTCAGTTTAAAGTGATAAGCTGTTTTTAAGAATCAGGGCTTTGGTCTTGCTACCTTCCCCCTGCTCAGACAGTAGGAGAGTCCTCTTCTTTTCCCTAACTGGCTGTAATTCACCATTCACCCACTATTTATGCTTTCAGCCAAATGCATTCATTGAAAACATAAGGCACTACTGCCCACATACTCAACACTGCTCTTTATGTACTCAACAGCAACAGAAGCCACAGTCACAGAGCAAAGTTGGCTAATTTATTTGCAAACATGTTCCACAAGCACTTCTGTATGCATTGGCCTAAGTGGTATGGTTTGCAGAGAACTCCTTGCCATAGGAAATCAGGGATACTGAAAGTTTACCTGAATGCATAGGATTTGCAGCACAAACTTTTAATGTACCAGATGCAGGGCATTAAACTGCAATTAATTGGATGTCAGGAGAATATCTGGGGGGGAATATCACTGTATTTTTGTTATACTCATGGGTTTCCTAGGCACCTTCTTTTGGTACTGCTGAAAACAAGATACCTTTGATCTAAACCAGAATGGCCATTCCTGGGTTCTTATATAGGTTTTCTGTGGTTTTAGTGTGATATGATTTCTAATACACCTGTTCCAGGAGCATCCAGGCTGCATTAGGATCTTATTGACACACTGAAAAGCATGATATGTGTTTCTTAATTTATTTTCAGAGCTTGGTGAGCTTGGCATTCTAAGCATCTCATTTCTGGGCTAGAATTATGGACAGCAAGAATGGGAAATATTCCAGACCAGAACCACCTTAAAAATAAAGCAGGTTTAGCCTCTTTTGGATGGTGACAAGGCATTCAAACCTGTTCAGCTTACCAAAAAGAAGGCTGCAGAACTGGTATGGCCACTACTAATGAATACTGACCCAGAAAGGACCGACAGGTGTCCGGATTTATTCAGGCATGTCTTCTCTTTCTGACTGAAGCATTTGCCCAGGTGGAATATTCCCATTTGTCCAAAATTTCCGGGCATCTGACCAGAGCAGCAGCAGGAATAGCTGTAACTAGGTGCTGCATGACCAGAAAGCACCAAGATAAGAACTGGCACAGACAGGCTTTACAATGCACATGCATCTACCTGTCTATAAACCCCCTCCCTAAACCTGATAAAATGATAATAAAGAATTCTTAGTCCAGAGGGGCAAGATATACCAAAATCCCATGGCTGGATGCTGATGTTGTGCACCTTCAGTTTCCATATCAGTATTTTCAACAGGGGGAGAGAGGACTGGTGGAGTGACTTACCAATGATCACAGATAATCTTCCACCACTGCCAGCAGTGTTCAGACCAAGCATGAATATTATTCCTGAGACACACATGCTCATTCATTCGGGAAGCGAGCAGGGAAGTCCCGTTGCCTTCGGCCTGCAGAGAGATGCTCTCAGTGGACTCTTCTCTCTTTAAAAGCTTTGTACTATCCTCCATTTCCCCAGACACCTTACTCTCTAGAGAGCTGTGAATATTAACTAACAGTGCAAGGATGATCTTTGGAGATGGCAAAAAAATATGGCAGTGAAGGGTCATGAACATGCTCACGGTGGCACCTGGCTCTTTACAGTAGCAGCTGAAGCTTGATCATAGCTTGTCATAGCTCCTCTAGTCCATTAGGCAAAGACTGGAACCAAAACAGAGACCAAGAGCCATGAGCAGAAGTCTGCAAGTAGGTAAAAATAATCAGAAGTTTGTCCAAACCCCACAGATTTCAACCATAAGCTAGCTTGGAGACTATTGGTTTACACACAAGAGACAGTCTCACATTTTCAAAAGAGCAGCTGGGAGGGCTTTGCCTGTCCTGCAAATGCTGGCAAACCTCAGCCAGGGTGGCCTCCTATCCAGACCTGGTGCTCCTGGTATCTCTGTTCATGGCCCATTAAGGAGACTACCTTTGGAGCTGCCCCAGTCGCAGGCCATTCGTACCAGCAGCCTCAAACCCATCATTAAAACAGCCTAGAGAAAGCAAATATGACCAGTGGAAAACAACAACAGAACAAAAAAAATCACCCAAAGGTCCAAGGAAACCACGAGCAGAGGCATTAAGCTATACCCAGCACAGATTTTTCAAAAGGACAAGGATTTTCATGGCTCAGCGTTCTAATTTGTTTGACCATTTATTTCCAAGGAACAGATCCAAGAGTGACAAGCTCCATTTATTTCAATGGGCAGCATATGCCAGCAGCGTGAATGGCGTATGCTATAAAAGAGAATGGATGTTCTCGAGCATCCTGGAAAGCTGTCCTTCCGACAGATAAAGGACGTGGCGGTAATGGAAGAGCTGCTCTGCTCTGACAAGCAGCGCCATAAAAGCAGCCTTGTGGGTTCCCGTGTTTGATGCCTCCCCATAGCACCCTGGGACACTTGCTCAGGCTGGAAGCAAAAACCATTCTTCCTAATACCTGGCCCAACACTGGAGAGCCCAGCTGGATTCTTTCATTCTTCTGCTTTGCCAGGCCAGAAGGATGTCTCCTCAGGACAAACGGCTACCCCAGGGATGTACCCAGGACAAGTGGCTACTTCATTCAGGCTGTTAGTGCTGCAAGCTTGCAGGATTTTAGTGAGTCCATGCCAACCTATTCCCACAAGTGACATTACCTTTAAGTAATCATGTGGCATGAATGTGAGGTGTTCACACATGAAACTGCCCCGTTTCTAAAAGACGCTATCATGTGGCAATGCTGTCATGTAGCAGTCTTGTCTCTTCTGACTACAGCCTGAAGATGATCCTTTTATGAATTCTTTCCAAATCCTGGTCCCACTGGCCTCTGAAAAACCTTGAGTTCCTCTTCTGATTATCCTCTCCTGAATTCCTTCCAATGTCTGATCCCACTCGCCTCTAAAAAACTCCGAGTCGAGTCACTGCTGCACGTTCAGCACCACCTACCTCTTGATATCGTTTGGTGGCCTGCAATGCTTTTCTGTTAAGTTCCACAGCAGTGAGCAGTTTTTATTCACCACCATTAATGAATTAACTGATACTAGCTCCATGCTGGGTCTTATCTAGTGAGCAGTCTGGGTCATGAAACTTTATTGACTTGTCAGTAAGCCCTGGAAATCAACACAGTGATTTTCTTCTTGGTCTTTTTCAGTGAGATGGCTCCTACAAAGGTGGAATATGTTGGGGTCCTTTTATACTAAATCTTTTTCTGCTCACCTTCCATTCTCATTAACCTTATGAGATTTCTGAGAAGGGGATGGGTGTGGTGGGAGCTGCAATCCCAACCACAGGAAACCAGCTCCACTTCTCCTATACCTCCATCCCTGGGAGCAGTGTCTCAAGCCAGGTAAAGAAGAGGGTTCATTATCATGGACTTAGTCTGTAGAAAGGCCACACAATGCCCCTGAATGTCCTTTCTAAAAACTGGAGGCTCTCGTTATGCCTCATTTTTCCTACTCACTTTCTTTTCATCAGGTGCAACTTGGAGGCTGCAGTGACACCTTCTATGGAGAAACCAAACCAATTCATGCTGTTGAGGTCAACTTCAATACCATTTGGGGAATTCCAGCTTGTCTTGGTGCCAGTGAGGTGCTTGCTTAGGGCAGAGGACAAGCACAAACATGCACTGGCCATGCCTGTGTCAGGGGATACAAGTCGTAAGGTGACTTTGCATGTACGCAGCTTCGTTTGGGACCACACTAACTGTCAGAGTGCAGGCCATCACGAGCACCAGCCTGTACTCTACGAAAAAAGACACAGAGAACTTGAGGAAGAGCTTTAATCATCTCTCTGTTGCCGGTTGTTTCCATCAACTCCACCTTTGCCCCATAATTTCTAATACTTTCCAGTGACTTCCATATCTGGGCCAGTTAGCCCAGGAACACTGACCTCTGGAAACCAGCCTCTTCCTCCAGGTGTGAGCAGATGGAGACAGAAGAATTTAGAATCATAGAATCATAGAATGGTAAGGTTGGAAGGGACCTCAAGGATCATCTAGTTCCAACCCCCTGCCATAGGCAGGGACACCTCCCACTAGTACAGGTTACTCAAGGCCTCATCCAATCTGGCCTTGAACACATCCAGGGAGGGAGCAGCCACAACCTCCCTGGGCAACCTGTTCCAGTGCCTCACCACCCTCACTGGAAAGAACTTCCTCCTAACATCCAGTCTAAATCTCCCCTCTGCCAGTTTAAGCCCATTGCCCCTTGTCCTGTCATTGCAGGACCTTGTAAATAATCCTTCCCCAGCCTTCCTGTAGGCCCCCTTCAGATACTGGAAGGCTACTATCAGGTCCCCTCGAAGCCTTCTCTTCTCCAGGCTGCAGAGCCCCAACTCTCTCAGCCTATCCTCATAGCAGAGCTGCTCCAGCCCTCTGATCATCTTTGTGGCACTCCTCTGGACCCGCTCCAACACTTCCATGTCCTTCCTGTGCTGAGGGCTCCAGAACTGCACACAGTACTCCAGGTGGGGTCTGATGAGAGCAGAGTAAAGTGGCAGAATCCCCTCCCTTGCCCTGCTGGCCACGCTGCTCTTGATGCAACCTAGGACTTGGTTACTGTCTGGGCTGCATGTGCACACTGCAGGTTCATGTTGAGCTTTTCATCAACTCAGACTCCAAGGTCCTTTTCCTCAGGGCTGCTCTCCAGCCATTCACCACTCAGCCTGTATTTGTGCTTGGGATTGTGCCTACCCAGGTGCAGGACCACTGGAAGAATTTGGCCCTGCTTCCAGTCTTTGAGGTTTTGTCTGCTCAAGGTTGTCAGCTCCATCAGAAGACTGGTTTCTTAGGGCTAAAGCTATGCACTGGCTCTTGCAGGTGATGTGAGAAGATTTGCAGAACCGCAGCAGGGCTGTGTGGGTAGATACTGCAGGCCTGGCATGCCCAGAGGAGGTTGGGAATCTCTAGATTTAACATCTCTTGGAGCAGAGAAGAGGGATAATCAGATCACAGCACCAGTAAACAGTGAGGTGTCAGAAATGTTCACTCATAACCAAAGGGCATCAAGAAGCAACTACTTGGTTTCTTCCTGGAAATTAAGAAAAAGCAAGCCATATGATGACAGCATCTGCAGCAGAGAGCAAGGTGGTTTGCATGAATTAGCAGCTTCCTGGTTGTTATCTATGGCAGCTTTAGCCAGCTCCTTATTCTGTTACCTGCAGCTTCTGTGGGCTAAGGTCTCAGACTTGCACCTTGAGGACTACAGCAAGCCAAAGCCCCCAGCATTGAGCCACCGCCAAGTAAGAGCAGGAGAAGAGCCCCTGCCTGGCTTGTTCTTTGAAGTGTGGGAGGCTGGTCATTTGATGGAACAGGACCTTGGCTCTTGCAATGTGAAACACAGTAACCTTGAACTGTTCAGATCCTGACCTCTTAAGTGCACTCGTGAAGGCTGCTAGAGAGCTGTGCTGAATAAGGATGTGTCACAGCCTCACTGATTTGCCTCTGAATTGACCTGGCAAGGTAGCTGAAATTTTAGTTACTTCACAGTAGCAAATGGGGTTTACTGTTCCTGTGCCTAGGAACTCAAATACTCACCCAAACACCAATGTAACCCCCATTTCCATGCAGACCAGGCACCTCACAGCAGATCTAGGAAGCTCTTTGTTGCAAATGGCAGAGAGGTGGGCTGAGGACACATTTCAGACTCTCCTAGCTAGAGGCTGGGATGCATTTCTACACTCTCCCTTCCATGGTGGGCCTTTGACAGGCGTGTAGCCAAAGATCACTTAGTCAAGCCCCAGCACTGGATATCCATGAATCCAGAGCTGGTATGTGGAGCCAGAGCACCTACACAAATGACAGCACCCCAATGCCTTGGAGACCTGGTGTGGGCTGTGGAATGGAGAGGAATTCCCACAGTTCCCTGGAAGAAATGTCCATGAGGATCTTCTTGCAGGTGTTTCTGTTGGTATTGGGCCAGCTGGCATGCAGGGAGAGTGAGCTGTTTGACAGTGTCTATTGCTTAAAAAACCCCCCATAATTTACAATCCCCCCATGCTATTCAGATATGTTACTCATTCTCATTAAAGTCCTGTAAATCACACCAAGAGCAGAACTTCTCCCCATTCAGACATGTCCCAGCCTGTTGCATATGTTACAAGATGAGCTGCAGGGATCCTTGCAAATGGTTTCCACCTTGGCCCACACATCGTACTGATGGGATCTGAGTGAGAGAAGCAGCTTCAGCCATACCATGCACCCATAGACCTGCTGGTAAGCAGCAGAATCACCTTTGCTCTGAGCAGGAGACCACTACCCCATTCACCCCTTCTGCTCCCTGTTTTGGGGAGCTCCAGTGGGAGCTTGCCAGCACAGATTCCTGGCACAGAAAAGTTCCCAAGGAGAAAGATGCTTACACCAAGAAAAGTGGCTGTGGTGCCTATTTGATGGGATCTGCAGGGAGGGAGATAGCATCATAGAATCATAGAATTGTTTCAGTTGGAAAAGGCCTCTAAGATCACTGAGTCAAACCATCAACCTAAGACCACCATGGTCATTAAACCATGTCCCAAAGTCCACACATTTCTTGAACACTTCCAGGGACAGTGATTCCACCACCTCCCTGGGCAGCCTGTTCCAATGCCTTTACAACTTCAGTAAAGAATATTTTCCTAATACCCAATTTAAACCTCCCCTGGCACAATTTCAGGCCATTCCCTCTCGTTCTATTACCTGATATTAGAGAGAAGAGATGGACCCCCACCTCACTACATCCTTCTGCAGAATTCTAGAGAGCAATGAGGTCTCCACTCAGCCTCCTCCAGACTAAAAAAATCCAGTTCCCTCAACCACTCCTCCTGAGACCTCTTCTCCAGACCCTTCACCAGCTTTATTGTCCTTCTCTGGACATACAATCCAGATGGGGTAAGGTGGCAGTGAGAAGAGTCATCTTGGTCAATGGCATCCCCTGGCTCTGGCACAAAGGGGCCTGGTTTCATCCAGCCTCGCATGAGCAGAGAAACCATGGACCCGTGGCCAGCTCCCTCATTGTCTGTGTGCTGGAGTGGGCAGTGGAGGGGTGGAGGTGGGGCGGGGGTGGGGAGAGGGACTGGAGAGTGTGGAACCCCCTCTCTGCCCCCTCTGGCTCTGGCATGGTCCCTAACTGGAGGTGTGAGTCTCCAGCAGTGGGAGACAGAGCAGGGGGGTAGCANGAGTGTGGCTAGAGACTGCATATCCAGAGGCTAGGGTTTATATCATGGGCTGCTCTCGACTGTTATAATTTGTGGCACAGATTCAGCGAGAATCTGATCTGCTGAAAATATTTGGGCTGTGAAAACTCCCACACTGTGACAGATGTCAAGTCCAATTAAGTGACTCGTGTCCAGGTTTCTGTCCAATAGGCTCTCCCATTAAATATCAATTTAAAAGGGAGAAAAAAATGCCATCCCCTTTTCTCTCAGCCTTTATCTCTTCCGACCATCTCTAGACTGAACCCTTTGGTACCCGGAGAGGATCCACACGCATCTTCGCTCTGCCTGTCTGTCTCGCCCCCGCCACCGTCCTCACCCCTCCTTGGCTTCTTTGCTACTCCGGGAGGGGTGGGAAAAGGAACTGCACTTTCTTTTTGTGCCTGTGAGCGTACCTTTTCCTGCACCGACGTTCTCTCTCNAACAAACCAAAAACCAAAACCCCAAAACAACAAAACCCAACAAAAAACCAAACAAAACAACCCAAATCAACAACCTAACAACAACCAACAACCCCCAAGAACACCAGAGAAGAAAGGAGGGAGCGACGCATTGTCACCGGGGGCAGCGGCGTGCCTGCGCGCCTGGCCGCGGCCGAACAAAGCCGGCAGCACCGCGCCGGGCTTCTCGCCCCGGGCTCCGCATTCTTCGCCCGGCCCAGCCCGGCCCGGGAACTGCGGGCTGCGGGGCGGGGGAGGGGAAGCCGAGGGGAAGGGGAGAGGGAATCATCCGGGCTGGTGTTATTGCCCGCATCCCTTTTGTTATCTATCGCGATCGGAGGAAGAAGAGCGGGGGAAACGGCACTTCCCGGCGCAATTTTTTTTAACCTCCCCTCTCAAACCGGCTGGCAGCAGCTGCCGGGGCGTGTGCATCCCGCTGCCCGGAATCAACAGACTTTGATGGGGTGGGGGGGAACCCCTCTTTTTTTCTTTTTTTNCCCCCCTTTTTCCTCCCCCCGCCCCTCCGAGATTTTTTTTTTTTTTCCCTTTTTTTTTTTTTTTTTTTCTTTTCAGCATTCGCATTTCTTCCTTTTTCCTCACTCCAGAGATGCGGGAGGAGTTCAGAAGCTCATGGACGGATTTTATTCCTTCTCTTTTTACTCCACCTCGCCAGCTCTTGAAGGATCAGAAGAAAAACTAAACCCAAACATTTGATTTTCCGACGGCGCCTCCCCCNTCGCCCGGCCCAGCCCGGCCCGGGAACTGCGGGCTGCGGGGCGGGGAAGGGGAAGCCGAGGGGAAGGGGAGAGGGAATCATCCGGGCTGGTGTTATTGCCCGCATCCCTTTTGTTATCTATCGCGATCGGAGGAAGAAGAGCGGGGGAAACGGCACTTCCCGGCGCAATTTTTTTTAACCTCCCCTCTCAAACCGGCTGGCAGCAGCTGCCGGGGCGTGTGCATCCCGCTGCCCGGAATCAACAGACTTTGATGGGGTGGGGGGGAACCCCTCTTTTTTTCTTTTTTTTTCTTTTTTCTTTTTTTTTTCCCCTCCCCTGATGCATCGTAAGTAACTTAAGTTGTTATTTATACTCCGCAAACAAACACGGCTGTAACATCTCCCGTCTCCGGAGCGCTGGAGGCCGCAGCGAGGGATGAGATCTGCCTTTCCCCATCCGAGCAGGACACTTCTCCTCTCCTAATTAATTTGATTTGATTTTTGTTAGGTTTTTAAATTTTTTTCCTTTAAATTTTTCGATGCTCCGCTCCCAGAGGGTCATCTGAACTGTAAAGGAACCGCCGAGGGGGCGAGGGGACCTGGAGAGAGAGGCTGCCCAAACGACTCTGCCGAGGTAAGCAGCTTTAACAATATATCCCTTTGCCAGGTAGCACGGTCATGAGGACACGGTTTTATTGGGAGGGAAAAAAACGCCAAAAACAACCCCCCCAAAAAAACCAAACCACCACAAAAAAACCCCTAAAAATTAGAAAAAGAAAAAATTATATAGGTGAGAGGGCAAAAAAAGTGCCTCTTTCCGGGTTAGCTCGCCAAAACGCAAATGGAAGGGGAACAAATGGAAAATCCATGGATAAACCCGAATGAAAAGGGAAATATTCAACACACTCTGCAGAGAAACCTTTAAGCAACTTTCTCCAGGAGCCACCTCTGAAATTATCTATTTTCGTACAAAATCCTCTCTCTGTTAGTGTGCTCTCGCAAACTCCCCCTCTTCTGGATCTCATTTGAAAGGCGATTTTAAACCTTTCCTATTTATATATA
>VWZE01021250.1:93041-135436 GCA_013396675.1 Eubucco bourcierii | reverse complement strand
TCATCCATGCAGGCCTCCTGGCATTCTTACCTGCCCTTTCCAAGCTACCCCATTCTGTGATTCTATGAATGAATAGCACAGAAATTCCCTGCAGGAATCTTCCTCTCTCTGCAGAGTCATGGAGAAAGATGTGACTTGTGTCTTAGGAGGACAGAAGCATAGGAGCTCTTAAGATTGAAAGTGGGGAGGCATGTTTGTTTTAGTCTCTGTGAGATTTGGTCTGGTTTCTAGTGCTTTTCTGAAGACTGGAGGAAGGAGAGGGCTGCAGAGTAGGGAGGCACAGGAAGCCTGGGGCTGGGAGCTTTACAGTAGTTGATGCTGTTGCTTTAGTTGTGTGTGTCTGTGTTGGACCAAAGCACTTTTTTTGGCAAGGGCTGAGAAGTGGGTCATTAGCTTGACTAATACATGTGTGTGTCTGTAGGAAGGCTTGAAAAGAAGGGGGAAACATTGGTGCATTTGGACTATTTGTGGTTGAAACACCATAAAGACTTGGGTGTAATAGGGAAAAGACAGTAGCTTTTTGTTTGCAGGGAACTTGTTAGGGATACTACTTGGAATTAAGATTTATACATTTAGCAGAGGAACTTTCTTTGTGAGGTTTTAATATAAAAGTAGGGTGCCCTGTCTTAACTGCAGCCACAAATCAAGACGGTGCCTTCTTTTCTCTAGAACTCGAGGTAAAGAGTTGTGGTTTTGCAGCACAAGGTGGTTAGTGCATGTCTGTAGACTTTTAAATAGCACATCAAATGCACAGGATTTTTCTTTGATTAACTTTTCCTTTTTTGCATGTATTGACAAGGTGGTTATATATTTCCCTTTTTCCCCCACTAACAAGGTGGCTATGTAGGAAGCTTTAGAAATCGTGGGAGATTTATGATGTCATCTGGTGTCATTACAGCAATATACTGCATTGTAAAACTTCAGAGCAATCAATGCTGCACCACCAGGGAGAATAATGGAGCATTCATTCACCCCTTCCTAAACCCCAGCATCACATATTCCATAGGCTCTCTTAGAGCAGGAGTTATGCCTAGAGGGACGTGCAGGGAGAAGTTAGGCTCAGGAGGATGTAATCAGAGTACCTCAAAAGCAGTGGTAGATATTTCAGTTCCCAGAAGCTGTTGTGTTAATACTGCACAAAAGCTAGACACTCCCCGAGGTTAAAAACTCTTCAGATGGAATTGGCTGAAAAAAATCTTGGCTAGCTCATGGGGAGCTTGTGAGAACAAGTACTAGAGGCCAAATTCTGCTCTTACACCATCCTACGTATGGACCGGTGCCAAAGACAAGCGCTTTCCCTGCTGCGACGAGACTGGAGGGAGTACAACTCTGAGGGGTCTGAGCAACCAGTGACTCTGCTCTAAACCACACACAAAATGAGTTTAGCAATCTTGGACTGTTGAACAATGATTCATTTTATAATACGACCGCAAAATGTAGCTGAGTTGGTAATGATTGCTTCAAACAGCTCAAGAAACTGAATGAGCGAGGAGAAGCTGGGATCAGCCTTAGCCCTAGTAGGTGTCCTTGTTGGGCCAGAGGTCAAGGCTTTCCAGCATGGCTCTTGCCTGGGGCTGCATGGGTACAGACAAACAAAAGTCTCATTCTTCAGCTGTAAATGTGCTTTAGCAGCCACCGCTGTAGGCTAGCACTTGAAAGCAAAGCAAAAGGAAGCTGCAGTCTGTGGCACCTTACTGGTTCAGCTGTATGGCCAACACTTCTCTGGTATGAGAGGGTGAGAAAGACACAGCAAACTTCCACAGCCATCCTCTCATGTCTGTAACTACATCCAAACTTCACAGCAGTGGCTTTTCATTTTGCAGAGGAGCATGGCAGCCCTTGAAGTCCCACCTGGTAGAGAAGGTCCATTGAGCTCTGACCTGCTTTAAACCAAACCTTCCTGCCCCACGCGTGCGTGTCCAGGGAGTCCCCTTCTGCAGGAGGCTGCCATTTGAGGCAGGGGTTGCTATGGCAAACCAGGGCAGAAAATCCTGTCTGGATGTTCTAGTGAAATACTTAGAAATTGTAAGGAGACAGATTTTGAGAATGTAAATTAATTAAATGGCAGTAATTGCATTATTGCACTGTCTTGCCAGAGAAATAGCTATTCCTGTACAAATCTATTACCCTGCTGGATCTTGGAGTAGCGAGTCATGTTTTGAAAGTGCTTTAGGTTTTCCAGATCTGTCTTCCTGCTTTATTTTAATTCTAACTAATGGTAAATGGCAGCTTAGCCTTGCAATGATGGTCATCATCCTGCTTCTTTGAGTTGTTAAAACTGTGGGAAGACTGAATGTTGCCAGCCTGGGCTTAATTTGCAGAAGTAATTAACTATAACCTTACCAGTCTGGTCCAAGTAGCTGCTTGAAAGCTTGCCCTGTTGGTGTCAGTGTCTGTGGATTGGGACAGAAGGTGTTAGGCTTCTTCCAGATAGAAGTCCTACAGCTATCTAATGTGTCTTCTGCTCCTTGGCTGCTGGAAGTGAAAAGTGACAGGCAGATAAGAGTTCCATGGTGCATTTCTTGATTTGCAAGGAAAAGCAAAAACCTCAAAGCTTGCTTTGTTTTTTAATGCGTTGTTACTTAACATCTCTAACCTTACTGTGGTTGTGTCCTCCTGCAAATCTCCAGTGAAACCATGAAGAATGTGTGCATCAGAAACAGAACTGAGATGCTGGATGCTGGCTTAGAACGTTTTTAGCCCAGTTAGAAAACCTACTTGAAAATAATTTTTGTTTTTAATGCTGAAAACGGGCACTTCTGTATCTTTACATATATAGAATCATAGCATGGTAAGGTTGGAAGGGACCTCAAGGATCATCAAGTTCTAACCCCCTGCCATAGGCAGGGACACCTCCCACTAGCACAGCTCACTCAAGGCCTCCTCCAACCTGGCCTTCAACACCTCCAAGGAGGGAGCAGCCACAACCTCCCTGGGCAACCTGTGCCAGTGTCTCACCACCCTCACTGCAAACAACTTCCTCCTAACATCCGGTCTCAATCTCCTCTCTGCCAGTTCAAACCCATTGCCCCTTGTCCTGGCATTGCAAGCCCTTGTCAATAGTCCCTCCCCAGCCTTCCTGTAGCCCCCTTCAGATCCTGGAAGGCTACTCTAAGGTCTCCTGGCAGCCTTCTCTTGTGCAGGCTGCAGAGCCCCAACTCTCTCAGCCTGTCCTCACAGCAGAGCTGCTGCAGCCCTCTGAGCATCTTTGCGGCCTTCTCTGGACCCACTCCAACACTTCCATGTCCTTGCTGTGCTGGGGGCAGTAGCAGTTACTCATTGGAGTATTTCCTTATATTTTTAAGTGGGACTATGTAATAACCCTTAGAGAATGTTTGGGGAGAAATGAAGACTGAAATGCTAACTTCCCACAGAGGACAGTGTCCTGGTGTTGCTGGGACAGAATCCTGGGCTGCAGGCTGTTAGCAGTTTGGAGTCAGTCAGGGCAGGTGACCTGAGCTGGCTCCAGGTGAATCCTATACCATAAACATCACACTCAATATTGAGGGGGAAGTTTCCGGAGGGTGGGAACTTCCTACTTGGGCTCCTGCCTTTACTTGGGCTCCACTCCCTTCTCCTGTCTTTCCTGTTTAGTGTGGCTGCAGTACCTTTGAGCTGAGTATAACTCTGTGTGCTTTATTCTGGCTTTGGGATGAGTTTGGCTGTTCTGTTAAATCTGTTTTCACGTATGGGTCTCCTCTCTTTATCTTCACCCTGCCTCCTCTGCCAGAGAAGCGTCACTGAGTGATGGAGCAACTGTTGTAGTGCAGTTAGATACAGGCTAAATGTAAAGAGAAATGGAGATTTGAAAGGGGAAAGAGGTCAAACTGCTATATATGAAGATAATTTAAATTTTTTTTTGAAAAAAGACTTTATCTGGAAGTGTTGGAGAGGGTCCAGAGGAGGCCATGAGGATGCTCAGAGGGCTGCAGCAGCTCTGCTGTGAGGACAGGCTGAGAGAGTTGGGGCTCTGCAGCGTGAAGAAGAGAAGGCTTCCAGGAGACCTTAGGCCCCTGAAGGGGGCTCCAGGAAGGCTGGGGAGGGACTATTGACAAGGTCTTGCAATGCCAGGACAAGGGGCAATGGGTTTGAACTGGCAGAGAGGAGATTTAGACTGGATGTTAGGAGGAAGTTGTTTGCAGTGAGGGTGGTGAGACACTGTCACAGGTTGCGCAGGGAGGTTGTTGCTGCTCCCTCCCTGGAGGTGTTGAAGGCCAGGTTGGAGGAGGCCTTGAGTGAGCTGTACTAGTGGGAGGTGTCCCTGCCTATGGCAGGGGGTTGGAACTAGATGATCCTTGAGGTCCCTTCCAACCTTAACCATTCTATGATCTCAGTCCACAAAGAGCCATAGTCAGCTGACCTGGTTGTGAAGTCCTTTCTTGAGGTGTTCTGCAGGCATCTTTGATCTTTGCTCAGTTATCAACGAGCCTCTGATTGGCTGGGTGTGGGCACAGTGAGAGTGGCAATACTCACAAGTCAGTGGCTTGTGATACTGGCAATATTGGCATGGGCAACACAGGTGATGCCAGTATTGCAGGTCTTAGGAACAGACCATCTGCTGCCTGCTTTTGTGTGCAAGTTGGGAATTGAACAGCAAGAACATGGTAACATCCTAGGATTAATACCTATACTGAAGGTCACGAACTCTTGAGTCATAGCTTTGCCACTGTCTGTTTATCTTCAAGAAGTTATCTTTGGCTGTGCTGGTTGTACAGCTTGCTGCAGCTGCTTGTGCTGGTGGACAAGGTAAATATGCTTTGGTGGAACATTCAGAGCTCACTGTAGTGCAGTGAGAGGTTTGTATCTTCCCCTTGGATTCCTGAGCACGCAGCAGGCTATCCAACACATCCAAGGAATGGAATGTAGCAGAGCTTCTCTGTTGTGGATTGGATTTGATAGGTTTGGGAGAGGGACCAACAGCTTCCCAAATGGGAAATTAAAAAAAGAGAGAAATATAAAAGTGTTTGTGACTAGCTCAAATCAGCATCCTCACCTTGTTTGCCAACCACCTCTTAGAGTAAAGCTTTTGTAGTGCTTCAAGAGCTCAGCTCTTTGTTAGAGAAAGAAAGGCTCTTGTGGAGTATCCCTAGAAGCTGAGCTGAGTTTTGTCTGCTCTAACATCACTTGAATCCACTGTCTTCCCTCAGCTTCTGGGCAGCATGTTTTTTTCCTGTTATGTTTATTACATCACCTGAGTTAAAATGATCTCATGTTCAAGGATAAAAATAAGGAGTTTTGAAAACCTGGATATTCTGATGGTCACTACTGCAGAGACAGTAGGCGTAGGTGACCGAGTGATTTACAAGCCAGCTGTGTGAGTTTAACAGCTTATCTTCACAGAAATGACGAAATCAGTTCTAAAAAATACTCAAAAGGTTAATTGAAGACTGCTTTTCCATAGGACTTGCAGCCATTCCTTATAGGTAAGACTGCACAAAACACTAACTGCCCCCTACAACCTTTTTGCTTATCAGACAAGCCCACTTTTTTTATTGCTAACTGTTCATAGAATCACAGAATGGTAAGGTTGGAAGGGACCTCAAGGATCATCTTGTTCTAACCCCCTGCCATAGGCAGGGACACCCCCCACTAGTACAGCTCACTCAAGGCCTCCTCCAACCTGGCCTTCAACACCTCCAGGGAGGGAGCAGCCACAACCTCCCTGAGCAACCTGTGCCAGTGTCTCACCACCCTCACTGCAAACAACTTCCTCCTAACATCCAATCGAAATCTCCTCTCTGCCAGTTCAAACCCATTGCCCCTTGCCCTGGCATTGCAAGCCCTTGTCAATAGTCCCTCCCCAGCCTTCCTGTAGCCCACTTCAGATCCTGGAAGGCTACTATCAGGTCTCCTGGAAGCCTTCTCTTCTCCAGGCTGCAGAGCCCCAACTCTCTCAGCCTGTCCTCACAGCAGAGCTGCTGCAGCCCTCTCAGCATCTTCCTGGCCTCCTCTGGACTGGCTTCAACACTTCCATGTCCTTCCTGTGCTGGGGGCTCCAGAACTGCACACAGGACTGCAGGTGGGGTCTGAGGAGAGCAGAGCAAAGGGGCACAGTCCCCTCCCTTGCCCTGCTGCCCACACTGCTCTTGATGCAGCCCAGCACACAGTTGCTGTCTGGGCTGCACTCACACTGCAACCTCATGTTGAGCTTTTCATCAACCCAGACTCCAAGGTCCTTTTCCTCAGGGCTGCCCTCAGCCATTCACCACTCAGCCTGGAGTTGTTCTTGGGATTAACTGTTCATGGGAAGTGACTAACTTCTATTTTAATTTGCAATTTTCCCTCTGTGGTTAAAACCAGAATTACACAGCTTCCCTGTGTGGAGTTGTATCCTAAACTGCATCCCCCCAAGGTATTTGTAAACTTCTCACTGAATGATGTGCATTATTTTAATTACAACACACAGCAATTATCTGGAAGCTATTGATTATTATGTCAGTTAGAGGTGCCACTCAAGTCCTTTTCTTCTCTCAATTAACAGAATAATTGTTTCAATGGCAGGCAGGGATAGGAACTCCAATAAAATCCTAGCAGGCATCTCATTATCATGGCAGGGGAAAGCAAAGGAGCAGGTCCCTCCCAGGGTGAAAGCATCAGGAGGAAACGGGTGGTTGTATTTGTGTTGGCAGGGTGAAGCTGTTGTGAGCCTGGAGTCCCAGCCAAACCCAAGTGAGCTTTGGATTGGCTTGAGCCATTTCTTAAATGCTTTTGTGAACTCTTCTCTTTTTTTTTTTTTTTTTGGTTTTTTTTTTTTTTGTTTTTTTGTTTTCTCTTCCTTTTTTTTTTTTTTTTATTTCCCATATTTTTAAAATTGCACTTCTCAGTGCTGGGAACATCACACCAGATCTTCCATGTTTTGGGATTATTTGTGGAAGGATTTCTCATCAGCTAATAACCATTATTAAAAGAGGGGAGGGGGGAAAAAAAAATCTTCCCTGGTTGGGTTAAAAATCTGAGCTCAGATGTGTGATCACATAAGGCAAAATTCCATGGAGACTTGGAGCGGAGCACGGCCCCCTCCTGAATACTTTTGTCAAACATATGTCACTGTATTAAAAATAATTACTTTGGTTCCTTAGAGGGGAAGAGAGGAAAGGGTTTAAAAACTTGGAATTCTTTATGGAGAAGGCAAATAAACTTCTGAGATGGGTTTTGTTTGAGCAGGAGGTTTGAAATGGTACCTTTCACTTGACTGTCGGCCAGTTTAATTTAGATTATTGCTTCTGCCAGTTAACCTCGTGTTGGGCTGCACTTGTCTCATTAGCAATGTGGAGAGTGATGAACTTGGAGCAGTGAGGGCTCAGCCCACACCTGGGAAGCTCACCCACCAGCAGTGCTGCTGCTCTGCTGATTAACAAATCCAGGTGAAAGCTGCCTGTGGAGGGCTGGGGGATTAATCAGATTCGTAGCCTTATCACAACCTTCAAATAGTTTTGCCAGGAGAGGAAGTTAAATGTGAAGTTAAACTGAAGAAGCACAGGCAGCAGATTTCAAAATGCATCATTTTGAGGTTTGAATATTTTTTTTTCAGCTTTTTCTCATTTCAGACAGAATTTCTCCTTCAAAATGTCTCTGATTTAAAAACCTCTTTTTTTTTTTTTTTTTTTTTTTTTTAAATAAGAAGGTGATAAAATGGTTGGGAATAAGCATAGGGCTAAATAATCAAAGAATAAAATTCTTGAATTCTCTTTGAATATAATGCTCCATCCAGCCAGGAAATGATCAGCTGATTTTTCATTTAAGCAGTTACGCAAGTTGTGGGTTTATGAACTGATTCTTCCTCCTTTTTCTCCCCTGATTTTTCTCCACTGAAGCAAAATATCTCTTATTTCCACAATCCACTGATCTCTGTTACACAAGGAGCATTCAGAAATACTGTCATCTCGTGCTGGTGGGTTTTCTTCCCTTCTTAAGTTCTTCGTTTCTTAGTTAGATGTGCTGTGTACCTGGCTCTTAAATGCTCANCCTCCTAACATCCAGTCTAAATCTCCCCTCTGACACTTCAAACCCATTGCCCCTTGTCCTGGCATTGCAAGACCTTGTCAATAGTCCCTCGCCAGCCTTCCTGTAGGCCCCTTCAGATCCTGGAAGGCCACTCTAAGGTCTCCTGGAAGCCTTCTCTTGTGCAGGCTGCAGAGCCCCAACTCTCTCAGTCTGTCCTCACAGCAGAGCTGCTGCAGCCCTTTCAACATCTTGGTGCCCTCCTCTGGACCCACTCCAGCACTTCCATGTCCTTCCTGTGCTGGTGGCTCCAGAACTGCACACAGGACTGCAGGTGGGGTCTGAGGAGAGCAGAGCAAAGGGGCAGAATCCCCTCCCTTGCCCTGCTGGCCACGCTTCTCTTGATGCAGCCCCGGACTCAGTTGCTGTCTGGGCTGCACTCACACTGCAGCCTCATGTTGAGCTTTTCATTGCTCCAGACCCCAAGGTCCTTTCCTCAGGGCTGCTCTCAGCCATTCACCATTCAGAGTCACCATTCAGAAATAATGTTTCCTTGTGCTGGTGGGTTTTTTCCCTTCTTAAGTTGTTTCTTATTTAGACGTGCTGTGTACCTGGCTCTAAATAACCCAGACACATCCCCCAACCCTTCAGCATCCAGAGTGAATAGTGACACACATCGTCAGACGTGGCAAGAGGGGAAAGTCTGAGTCCCTTAAAGTGCTTGGTTCCCCCCTTCCCCCCTTTTAATTGAAATTCACTTTGCATTTTGTTGTATCAGCTCCCTACAAATACAGATTCCATTTTTACAGCAAAAGGAGTAAAGGGAGCATGATTTAAACTGACTGCTCCATTCTCTCCCATTCTGTGGCTTCGTGTCCTGCTTGGGCAATACCTCTTAACTAGACATAGTTATCCATTGAATATTTAATCATCTATACATGAAAACTGATCCAGAAGCAACTATATAAAAAGAGATATTTTTTTTTCCTCTGGCAGTGGAGCAATGAAATCTTTTTTTTTCCTGCTTGACTGCGAGGAGAGCTGTGTCTGTGCAGCCAGCCAGCGAAATGTGCAGCCCATATGTGCAGAGCAGAGGAAGCCGGCGCTGAGGTGCGAATGTGGCTGGCAGAGAGCGCCCTGCCTGCCGTCTTCCTTTGCATCTCCAAGGGTGGCTTTGCTCTGCCCTGCCAGCCTGCACCTTTGTCTTCTCTGGGCTACCCTGCTCTGTGCAGGCTTACCGTGCTGACTGCTCTTGGGCACAGCTTCATGCAGCAAGCATCCCTTGCTCATCCCAGGAGACTGGATCCACAGCAGCCTACAGTCATCTCCTCTACTTGGTTATAAATTTTGGGAAAATGCATGGGAAGAAGATGGGAAGAGAAGTCATGACTCAAGCTGAATAGAGTGTAAGTCATTGCCTCAAGGGTAGGAGGAGGGGATGTTAGAGGTCCGAGGTCTGGAGATTTATTCCTGTATAGCTGGGAGGTGGCTGGCTGCTATTCAGAGACAGGAGCAGCACGATGTGGCCAGGAGGAGGAAGGTGGCAGTGATGCGGCCCTGGGAGGGTGGATGAGCAGGCGCTGACCAGCAGAGCTGCTTGCCACAAGGGATTCTCACCCAGGGTTGGCAGCATCTTAAGGACTCTGATAAATCTACTATAGCCAGAAAGAAAACCTGTTCTTTTATTTGCAAACTACAAATTGAAATGATCTCCTTTGTACAGAAGGAGACCTAAAGGGCAGACAACAAGGCTGAAACCATTTTCTGGCTGGAGCAGCTGTTGGTGCAGGGTTCTCCTGTCTCTCAGGCTGAGGGAGAGTGTGTGTCATTCTTGCCTGTCAGCCTGTCGAGTCTACCCATCTCTGCTGTCATAGAACACTGCAGATTCCCTTTTTCTGCTGGCAGAACACATCTCAGCCATGACAATGGCATCATTTCACAGCCCTGCCAAGATTGCTTTGAAGTTTTTGGTGTGGCATTTGGATAAATTTGCTAATAGTTCTCTTCAATAGAAGAATTACTCAAAGGATGCTTCAGGTATGCCACTGTTTTTAAGCAGGGCACATGCCACAGCTAAGGGAACATGAAGCTTTTGGTATGCACCATACCTGGATAAAATCTGGCTGAAGTCCTTAATTGTCTTAACATTGGTACCTCACTTTCACTGCTCTTTGTAAAGAGCTTGTGTTAGCAGAGCCTAAAGACAGAGTATTCTCATTACAAACTGTTCTCTTAGTTTCTGCAAATTAACAGTGGGGTTTAGATGGTTCCAGATGGCAAGGCACCAGACCTTTATTCTCTTCTCTTGGTGTCCAATGAAGAGGATTTCACCTCAGAGTAGGTAGAGGTAAGAGGCAAATATTTGGACCACCAGCAATAAAATTCCTCCTGATTGTGAAGACTGAGTAGAACTTAATTTTCAGCATGACCTGGTTGAACAACTTCTCAGATGTCATGAGAGCAGCATGCTTAGTCCAGAAGAGTGTGTCTAAAGGAAACCATTTCTCACAATCTTATAGATTCATCCATAATTTGTCAATTTTGTTTATTATTGAAGATTATCCTCTTGGATTACAATTTTAACTGTGGCATTGACCTTTTGCATCTATACCACAGTGGTCCCTGGTCACATTTGACTTGGCAATCTGTAGGGGAACATGAGAGATGTTGTAATGCTGATAGCATCCTCTGACTGGATTTTCATTCATCAAAGGAGGCCATTTCTGAGGCAGTGGACTTTTCCAGGTGGCCAAGCATTGTTATGGATACTTGCTTCTCACCTGAAGTGCTGCCAGTGAAAGACCACAGGGAGAAAATCTGATCTACCTCTGTTGGAGAGCTGCAAAGCTGAAGGCATCCCATGTGGGGGGTGTGCTGCATCATCTCTTTACTCCATATACTCTTGGTTTTCCTTATTTATTTTTTCTTTTTTTTTTTTTTTGCCAATTAGAAAAGACATTTCAAATGGCTTTGAAATCTAAATTCTTTTATTTTAGGCATCTCAGGTTTTTGGGGTAGTTCATTGGTAGTAAAGTTTCTATTTACTTAGTCTTTATTTCTTTGCAGTTTATACCTGTCTTAGTGCCTGCAGTGTGAAGCAAGCAATAACATTCCATGTCTCCAAATAAACAACAGACTTTGGGGGAGTAAAATAGACTGGTATTGAGCTTGAAGATACCTACAGTACCACCCACATCCCACCACCTGAGTGCCAAGAGCAAGGAGCAGTAGTTGGCTGTGGGAAATGATTGTGTCGGCAGAAAGCAGATTGAACCTTTTCCTCCAGGATGACCTCTGAAATCAGATTGTGAAAACAACAAACCTCCCAAGGCCACCTCTTTGTGTTGTGCCTGCTGTGCTGGTAGTGCTCCTCAGTGCTGAGGTTTGTTCAGAATTCCCTCTGTGTGTGAGGAGAAGGAGAATGCATGTCCGAGTTATTGGAGGGTGCCTCTGCCTGTGCTTTTGGGGATGTGTGTGCTTGCAGTGTCTCCACCTTCTTATCTTAGACTTGGAGAACCAGTTACTTATCATTCCCAAATTGCACTGGGTTGGAAGGCACCCTCAGAGGTCATCTTGTCCAACACCCCTGCACTCAGCAGGGACACCTCCAAGTAGAGCCAGGCTGCCCAAGGCCATGTCAAATCTGATATGAATGCCTCCAGGGACAGATCCTCAACCACATCCCTGGACAGCTTGCTTCATCATAGCATCACAGAATGGTAAGGTTGGAAGGGACCTCAAGGATCATCTAGTTCCAACCCCCTGCCATAGGCAGGGACACCTCCCACTAGTACAGCTCACTCAAGGTCTCCTCCAGTCTGGCCTTCAACACCTCCAGGGAAGGAGCATCCACAACCTCCTTGGGCAATCTGTGCCAGTGCCTCACCACCCTCACTGCAAACAACTTCCTCCTAACATCCAGTCTAAATCTCCTCTCTGCCACTTCAAACCCATTGCCCCTTGTCCTGGCATTGCAAGCCCTTGTCAATAGTCCCTCCCCAGCCTTCCTGTAGGCCCCCTTCAGATCCTGGAAGGCTACTCTTAAGGTCTCCTGGAAGCCTTCTCTTCTCCAGGCTGCAGAGCCCCAACTCTCTCAGCCTGTCCTCACAGCAGAGCTGCTGCAGCCCTCTGAGTATCTTGGTGGCCTCCTCTGGATCCACTCCAACACTTCCATGTCCTTCCTGTGCTGGGGGCTCCAGAACTGCACACAGGACTGCAGGTGGGGTCTGAGGAGAGCAGAGCAAAGGGGCAGAATCCCCTCCTTTGCCCTGCTGCCCACACTGCTCTTGCTGCAACCCAGCACTTGGTTGCTGTCTGGGCTGCACTCACACTGCAGCCTCATGTTGAGCTTTTCATCAACCTAGACTCCAGGGTCCTTTTCCTCAGGGCTGCTCTCAGCCATTCCCCACCCAGGATGGATCTCAGGAAGTACTAGAGCTCTCTTCCATCTTCTGAGGGTCTTTGTTGTGCCATCAAGGCTTGAAGACTGTTGATTGTGCATGGTTTGATACTAGTTTTGGCTGGGGTAGAGTTAATTCTCTTCATTGCAGCTCCACGATTTGTGTGCTGTGATTACATGACAATCTTAGCTGCTATGTAAAGAAGCAGTAAACTTCTGGAAGTGCTTCAAAGCATGAAGTGCTTGTGCTACAAACCTCCAGATCCAGAAAGCGAATAACTCTTTCCAGTCCTTGCCATGTGCTCAGAAATTTGTCATTCACATTTGGAAAAAGTAGTTGTTTCTGTCTTTCTCTGTCTTTGGTTCACAAACTGACTAACACGATGGTGAAAATGCTAACCGGATCCAAAACAGGTCTGGTGGCTTTGTAAGAAAATAGGTTCAGTTCTAGGAAGATGTGGGCTAGGAAAACAAATCTGGGTTCATCTCAGCACAGTGTGGGCTCAGCAACAGTACAAGGGAAAGTTGTTTTTTTCTGAGTCTGGTAGCAGTTCCTGCTTGCTGTGAGTCATCTCCTCTAGTGGTGAACTACAGTCTCTTTTTTTTTGTCTTTTTTTTTCCCCCCTCTTTTGTTTTCTGTTGATAGGAAGTGTAGCATAGTTCACTAACCAGCAAAGCTTTATTTAGACTTGTCAGAAATGCAGAATTGTTTTGCTCTTCCTGGGAAGAAAAGAAGGAGAAGGGGAACTGAAAGGAATGTCAGGGGAGGAAAAATTTGCATTGAATTTAACTGAATTTATCTGAACTTGCAGTGCTGCCTAAATTAAGGACTTGGGATATTAAAAGGTGTTTTGAGAAGAAATATTTCAACCTTACAGATGCTGTAGAATCATAGAATGGTAAGGTTGGAAGGGACTTCAAGGATCAACCAGTTCCAACCCCCTGCCATAGGCAGGGACACCTCCCACTAGCACAGCTCACTCAAGGCCTCCTCCAACCTGACCTTCAACACCTGCAGGGAGGGAGCAGCCACAACCTCCCTGGGCAACCTGTAGCAGTGTCTCACCACCCTCAATGCAAACAACTTCCTCCTAACATCCAGTCTAAATCTCCCCTCTGCCAGTTCAAACCCATTGCCCCTTGTCCTGGCATTACAAGCCCTTGTCAATAGTCCCTCCCCAGCCTTCCTGGAGCCCCCTTCAGATCCTGGAAGGCTACTCTAAGGTCTCCTGGAAGCCTTCTCTTCTCCAGGCTGCAGAGCCCCAACTCTCTCAGCCTGTCCTCACAGCAGAGCTGCTGCAGCCCTCTGAGCATCTTTGTGGCCTCCTCTGGACCCTCTCCAACACTTCCATGTCCTTCCTGTGCTGGGGGCTCCAGAACTGCACACAGGACTCTATGTTGCTCTCTAGTAGAGGAATTTGTAAGGAAATGGTGAGGTTTGATCCACTGCCTTTTACCTGCTCGTGAACTGTGAGGGAGGCATGAGCCTGAAGATCTACAGACCCTCAGTCTTTGGGCTGTTGCATGTTCTCACATACACATGTGTGTATGCACATTTACATATGGGTAATTTTGCTTCCTTATATTCTAGCTTTTTATATTTAAAAGTAAGTCTTATCTCCTTCAACTCCTTCAGTGTGGATCTAATTTTTTGACTGAATGATGTTGTTGGAGATACTTGCATCAAGGCCATGTGCATGGTCTGGTCTTGTATGGATCTGGAGTTGCAGTAGCACAGCCACAGAGAGTGAAGGCATCAAACTGCAGAGGTAACAGCAACCATAACTTCACACACTGCACTTGCCTTGCATTGGTGGGAGCAGTTGTTCAGGGTATTCAGCTGAATCCTTGATCTCTCTCCCCTCAGCAATACATGCTTTTCTATCCTGCTAGTTAAATGCTTTCTTACTAGTTCTTCAGGAGTGTTTTTCTTGAGTCTTGCTTTTTTTTTTTTTCATGGAAGTCAGGAGCTAAATGTCTAGTGGGAGGAAAGAAAAGACAGAAGGCAAGCCAAAAGTAGTAATTTAGTGAAAGAAAACGTTCTGCTAGTCTTTATACAGCGTAAGGAAAACCCCAAAGACACAAATCTTAAACTAAAGAGATTAAGCTGTTAAACCACACAGGCCTGAGTATGGATCTGCATTCAGTTAGGGGCTTGGTTTGTGCTGCACAGCTTGCTGTGTGTCCTTATTTTTCTTTGGGCTTGACACCCGTGAATTTTCGAATCGCCTTGCAGTTGGCTCAGCACAAAGAGCGCTGCCTGCCGTACGGCTGCCCTGAGTAGGCAGCACATTCACATTCGCACAAGGCCACACAAAGGCCCTAGGCTTAATTCTAAGCCTATTAGCCTCTACAATGTCTTATTAGCAATGCTCTTTTATAACCTTTAAAATGTTTTATGTGTTCAGTTGCAGTGCCACGTNTCTGTTTACAGCTCAGCACAATGTACAAGCAGGGACAGACACAACAGACAGGAATAGTTACAGACATAGACAAGGTAAAGGGAATACAGAAACACAACTCCCCTCCCAGAAATCAGAGACCCCAGGAGGGGCTCCCAACCACCCTTCCACCTTCTCCCCACCCCTATACCTTACCCCAAGGTTTACCTTACACACAAGGTGAGTTTGGAGGATGGGCCAGGGGGGTTAGAAGGAAAGTGGTTAGTGAGATTATTTGGCAGAGAGAAGCCAGAAGCTGTGCCCTAGAGAGAGACTGCGTTATCTATGTTTTGTGTTCTTATTCTTTAACATCTCAGCAAGCCTATGAGTGCAGCAGACATCACCATTGTTTCCTTTTCTCAGCCTATAGTATAATTTTCTCCATTAAAATATTCCAATTAGCCTCAAACCAGCACAAAGGACTTTGGGGCACTGTCATCTCTTTGAAAAACATGGAAGGAAAATATCTTCTACCTTCCTCTCTCTCTTCTCCATTTGAAAACATCACAGTAGGATGGAGTGGGTCCAGAGGAGGGTCACGAAAGTGATCAGGGAGCTGGAGCACCTCTCCTATGAGGATAGGCTGAGGGAGCTGGAGTTGTTCAGCCTGGAGAAGGGGAGGCTTCGGGGAGACCTCGTAGCAGCCTTCCAGTACCTGAAGGGGACTACAAGAAGGCTGCAGAGGGACTGTTTCCAAGGGTCTGCAGTGATAAGTGGTAATGGTTTGAAAGGAGAGAAGAGCAGATTTAGGTTGGATGTTAGGAACAAACTCTTTATCATGAGGGTGGTGAAGCACTGCAACAGGTTGCTGAGGAAAGTAGTGGAGGCCTCATCACTGGAAATATTAAAGGTGAGGCTCAACAGGGCTTTGGGCAACTTGGTCTAGGAGGATGTCCCTGCTTATTGCAGAGGAGGTTGGTTGAACTAGATGACCTTTGGAGGTCTACTCCAACCCAAACCATCCTATGAATATAAAATCCAGGAAAGCCTTCTGCAGGGTTGGGGCTGAAGACTGTCTGCCTGGATGCTCCTTGCTGGAGTTGTGAGGCAGGTTGTATTAGAGATGTCGGGCAGGCAGGAAGCTGGCAGAAGGTGGAAAAAATCTTTATGGTCCTTTTAGTTGTGTGCAGCCCCTTGTAGGTCATGAAGTGGCAATAGAGTCTCCAAGCCCAGTATCTGGGGCAGGATGATACAGGTGTTGCTTGTGCCTGTTAAAAAAAATTGGTGCAGTGAAGAAAAGCACCACCTGTTGTGTAGACTTAGATTTGTGTTTCTTAGCAACTGAAGCAAAACCATCAAAGCCCCAGTTTTAAGCCTGTAAGGCTGAGATGGAAGCATGTTACAGGTCCCCACAAGCAGGACCTACTGGAAAGAGGCAGGAGCTGTGGTCCCAAGCTGGAGAATGGCAGAGTAGCAGCCAGTATCTTCTGGAAAGCCTGGAACACAGAGGCAGCTGCTGTCCAAAGGAGAAGGAACAGTGGCAAAGCAAACCTCCAGGCATGGTAGCAGCTAAGGATTTCTTTGATCAGGGAACAGGCTGAGTTGTGACACTTCTGGTCAAAGGCATCAGCAGCCACTACTTCCAGGGAGGAAGCACAGCTCCTGTGCAAAGGCTTAAACGTTCCTAGGTTGAGCTTTTCAGATTAGAGAATGCCCAAAAGACAGTATTGTGCAAAAATGGGGAGAGTGCAATGCTCTGGGCTTCAGGTGAGGTTGGTGTTAGCGAGGGACCCTGTGGGTGCTGGGGCTACTAAACAATACTGCTGGGGATGGTGTGATGGTACCTCTCAGGAAGGACTCTCATGGAAGTAAAGCTGAGCTCCATGCTGACAGGGTTGTGAAGGAGATCTACTAAGAGCTGCTTAGTATCTGGGATGCAGTAGCCTTTCTGGCATGAGTTTTCATGCCTGAAAAGAATTCTGTTCACGCTATGGAAGTGATCATAGAATGGTAAGGTTGGAAGGGACCTCAAGGATCATCCAGTTCCAACCCCCTGACATAGGCAGGGACACCTCCCACTAGCACAGCTCACTCAAGCCCTCCTCCAACCTGGCCTTCAACACCTCCAGGGAGGGAGCAGCCACAACCTCCCTGGGCAACCTGTGCCAGTGTCTCACCACCCTCACTGCAAGCAACTTCCTCCTAACATCCAGTCTAAATCTCCCCTCTGCCAGTTCAAACCCATTGCCCCTTGTCCTGTCCTTGCAAGACCTTGTCAATAGTCCCTCCCCAGCCTTCCTGTAGGCCCCCTTCAGATCCTGGAAGGCTGCTCTAAGGTCTCCTGGAAGCCTTCTCTTGTGCAGGCTGCAGAGCCCCAACTCTCTCAGCCTGTCCTCACAGCAGAGCTGCTGCAGCCCTCTCAGCATCTTGGTGGCCTCCTCTGGACCCACTCCAACACTTCCATGTCCTTCCTGTGCTGGGGGCTCCAGAACTTCACACAGGACTGCAGGTGGGGTCTGACAAGAGCAGAGCAAAGTGGCACAATCCCCTCCCTTGCCCTGCTGCCCACACTGCTCTTGCTGCAGCCCAGCACTCGGTTGCTACTTAGTAAGTAGTTCCTTCTCTCAAACCAAGGAGAAAATGAGGACTCGTCCCTATTCATGTAGTACTTAGTGCTGTCTAATGGAAGTGAAGTCCAGATTTAGCTTAAAAAAGGTGAGATAAGAGAGGTGCTGTGCAGGGCTAAATGTAATTTTCCTCAGTGGAAGTAATAGCTTGAAAAGGAGTGTAGAAAACAAACAAAAAAAAAAGTTAAAAAAAAGAAGTACTTGGTGGTTGTAATATTTTGTGCCTCCTTTTGCTTCCTCGCCCTTCTATTTATTTGTGGTGGTCATGTTCTATCATACAACAGTTTTAAAAATAATCTCCTGAAGTCAATAACATCAACATTTTCCTTTTTTTTTTTTTTTCCCTGTTTCCCTACCAATTATTGGTTATTTTCTTCAAACAGAGTAAGGGGTCGGAAAATTAAATAAAGACTTCCAAAACAACGAGCTCCAGAAAATTTTATTTGATTTGTGGGTCCATTCTGTTCTCTCTTTTTTTTTTTAAATTTTTTTTTTTTTTTTAAAGAAGATCTTTATTAATTTAGTCTAGTAACTTAGTGCCTATATTAAATTAATCTAATAAAAGTCTTGGGTCCTCACATAACGTTTCCCAAATGTGAAGCAGCATCTATTACACGAGGCACAATCTTTTTACTGTAAAATGTGAACCTGATACACAGCATTGCAAGACCCCAAACTGTTTGCTGTGTGTTGGTTAAGTGCAGTGCTTGAGTGCACTCATGGCAGGAGGAAAGGAATGGGTTTCACCAACGTTCAAAAACTCTACCTAAATGTCATGGATCAAAGTGATTTTCATCTGTGGAAGTACTCTGAAGCTCAGGAATTACACCATGTAATGCTCACAGTCTCCCTGTTGACAGCTATCTCAGTGTTACTAGAAGCAGTTTAGCTGATTGCCATGTAAATAGATCACAGAATGTTAGGGGCTGGAAGGGATCTCCAGAGATCATTGCGTCTAACCCCCTGCCGAAGCAGGATCCCCTCGGGCAGGCCACACAGGAACACACCCACGTTGGCCTTGTAAGTCTGCAGAGGAGAGTCTACAGATAATAATAGATACTAAATAAATAACAGACAAATCGTGGGTAGAAGTCTGTATGCTAGCACAGATGTGCAGCCAGGGCAACCTCCAACGGGCTAGATGTGAGTGAGCAGCTCTTCTGTGTCTTGTGGCACCACCACATCCCCTTCTGTAACACCACCCCCTCTCCCCGGTACACATTCCTCAGGACAGGCTTTCAAACAGCGACAGCCAAAATCCCCAGCACCAGCAGGGCAAGGGACTTGGTGCTGCCAGGGCTCTGCATGGCTCAGCCTTTGAGTGGCTCGACCGTGCCCGCCCCGTGAGTGAAGTTCGCCCTTTTGTGCACAGCCCTGGAGCCACACAGGTCTCAAGAGCCGGGCTGGAGCGCTTGGCACTGAGGAGCGTGGCTGTTGCGCTGATGTGTGGGTGTGTACAGCACACTGTAAGCACAGAGGTTATGCCTGTGCTCTCACTGAATCATTTATGCTGGCCTGAAAGGAGGGGGGTTCTTTTGTATGAGCCTTAGGGCTCTATAACACAGGGCTGTGCTCACTGGGTGCTTTCGGTGACTAAGTCACCAACGCAGCAGTTGGCATAATGAAGTCTACCTTGCAGGGGTGTTACAGAGCTTTGGGATCCTCTGCTGAAAGGCACTTTAGAAGTGCAGGGAGGGGAGGATTATGCTGATTTTTTTTTTCCCATCTATTACCCCAATATGTCACTGATTAAAATCCAGCAGAATACTATGAGCACCCCTATAATGATGGGCAAAAGCAGTATAATATCTTATAAAATATTTCCCTAAGAGCTAGAAGCAGCAACTCAATAATATAATACAAAAATTAATTTAGTCCTTTTTCCCCCCCCTCCTTCTTAAATTGTTCCCATTGGTTGTTTTTTTTTTTTTCTTTTTTTTTTTTCCTCCTGTCTGCTTGAAAAATCATTCCCTTTGCTGGATTAACAATAATAACTACAAATTATGTCTTTATGTTGTTAAGAGTTTGATATACTACAGCCAGGGTACAGGTTAGAAACACAGGCTGAGTTATTGTGTGCCACAGGGTAGTGATTTCCTGCAAGCTGATTTATGGATAAATAATTCTGTGTACTTATTACATGGGACAGGCAGTTTTTAATTTCTCTTAACGAAGCACAGCTGAACAAAGGAAAATTGCATTCTATAGAATAGGGACAAGGTGCCTCTGAAGAGGATAAACAGATGCAATCAATGTCACAAGAGCCTACCCATCTTGAAGGGAGGCCCTGTCAGTAGTGGTTGATAAATAAATGGCTCGATGGTCCCAGAAGGCAGAAGTTTGTTGAGTCTTTCATTGGGCTCTTTCATTTCACAGAATCACAGAATGTTAGGGGCTGGAAAGGACCTCAAAAGATCATTGAGTCCAACCCCCCTGCCAGAACAGGATCACCTAGAGTAGATCACATGAGAACACACCAGTTTTGAGTACCTTCACAGAAGGAGACTCCACAATGTCTCTGGGCAGCTTGTTCCAGGGCTCTGTTGCCCTCATAGTGAGAAAGCTTTTTCCTTATGTTCACCTGGAACCTCCTCTGCTCCAGCTTGCATCTGTTTTTCTTCATCTTGTTGTTGGACATCACTGGGAAGAACATGGCTCCATCCTTCTAACAATTAGGAGGAAGTTGTTTGCAGTGAGGGTGGTGAGACACTGGCACAGGTTGCCCAGGGAGGTTGTGGCTGCTCCCTCCCTGGAGGTGTTGAAGGCCAGGTTGGAGGAGGCCTTGAGTGAGCTGTGCTAGTGGGAGGTGTCCCTGCCTATGTCAGGGGGTTGGAACTGGATGATCCTTGAGGTCCCTTCCAACCTTACCATTCTCTGATTCTGACACTTGCCCTTCACATCTTTATAAACACAAATGAGGTCACCCCTGAGTCTTCTCTTTTCCAGGCTAAAGATTAGCTCCCTCAGCCTTTCCTCAGAAGGGAGAAGTTACTCTCCCTTCATTGTCTTTGTGGCTCTGTGCTGGACTCTGAAGAAGTTCCCTGAGGAACATAAATAGTTACAGACATACACAAGTTAAAGGCAATACAGAAACACAACTCCCCTCCCAGAAATCAGAGACCCCAGGAGGGGCTCCCAACCACCCTTCCACCTTCTCCTCACCCCTGTACCATACCCCAAGGTTTGCCTTATGCACAAGGTGAGTTTGGAGGACTGGCCAGGGGGCTTAGAAGGAAAAGTGGTTAGTGAGGTTACTTGGCAGAGAGGAGAAGGCCAGAAGCTGCTGGACAGCCCCAGAGTGCCTGCAAGCCCGGGAGATGATTGACTTATCTATGTTTTGTGTTCTTATTCTTTAATGTCTCAGCAAGCCTATGAGTGAAGCAGACATCACCATTGTTTCCATTTCACAGCCTATAGTAGATTTTTTTTCTATTAAAATATTCCAATTAGCCTCAAAGCAGCACAAGAGCTCAGAACTGGACACAATATTCCAGATGTGGAGTTGTAAAAGGAATCTGAAGCATCTGGGTGCCAAGACTAATCAGCAGTTTTTCTTGAGCTTCTGTTAAGAGCTCCTGTTAAAAGCTGCTGTTAAAAAGTGAGATGATTTAAACAAAACTCTTTAATTGCATTCCCATCATGGCAGCAAATGCTGGTTGTGTTTTTCACCCAGCCTTGTTATTTGCAGTTGACCACCCTTGAGCTGTCATGGTGGGAAGAGAATGTGTGGACACCTGGTGCAGCTCTTGAGAGCTCAGCTGCATTTTTGTAGGAAAGCAGCTTTTTACCTTTTGCTGTTCCACTCCTCAGTAACGTAGCTTTTGTAGAAGCCTGCTTCAACCCCAACTTTGCATTCATTCAGTTTGTGTCTCACTAGGCTGAATGATCCCAGCACTTTGTATCATTTTAAAGAGTCATCTTGTAGAATAAAGGTCATGAAGGTCTTGTGACAAGTTCTGCTAGTTATGGAGGTCAGCCATGAAGTGCTGGTCAAGCCATCTGTGAAATGTGGTGTTCTGCTCTTGTGTAGATAGCACTTTCTCCACCAAAGGAGCTGCATTTCACGTGAAGCTCAGTTGAAAGCACTCTGTCAGAGTGTCCATCACTGGCCTAAGTGGAACAGCAGTGAAAGGCAGTGGTTGTGTGTGACCTCAACTGAGCTGACAGGGCTTTGCTGCTATTGTGTTCTGGCGTTCTTCTGGGTTAAGGCAGTTACGCAGATTCTGAGATGGGTTCCTCTATCTTTTTTCCCTGTCTGCATTTTGAGGGAACTGAAGTTAAGTCTTACAGAAAGGCCTGTCTGCAGAAGGACATTCCATAAAACAGTCAACAGCCAGTGTGGATAGAGACAGGGCAAGAGGGCATGGTATGAAGCTGTGCCAGTGAAGGTTTAGGCTGGATATTAGGAAGCACTTCTTCATGAAAAGGGTGATTGGGCACTGGAATGGACTGCCCAAGGAGGTGCTGGAGTCACCATCCCTGGAGGTCTTTTAGAAAAGATTGGATGTGGCACTTGGCAGCATGGCTTAGCTGATGTCATGGTGTTAGATTATAGGCTGGACCTGATGACCTCAGAGGTCTTTTCCAGCCTCAATGATTCTATGATTCTGTGAAAAAAGTCTTTTGAGAAAAACTGTTTGGCCTCTTCATTGTCTTCAGTTGACTTACTAGACTGGGCTGCACTGAGCTATTTGTGGGTGAGTTCTAGAGAACTCTTCCAGTGCACAACCTTTTCCTGAGTCCATGCAAACTTTGAAATCTGTTGAATCTCAAGAATCTCTTACAAGAGAAGAATCCCAAAGGATCATCAATAAAGGAAAGAGCCTGAGACTCATTCACAGAAGAGTTTTGCGAGCTCCCAGAAGATGTGCTTCCGGGTTTCATAAGCAGGCTGATGTGCCACCTGGTAGCTACAGCATTTTGAGAAGATGTGGAGTTGACAGAGATTTCTGGAGCAGCAGTATATTCATTAATAACACAGCAACCTTTGCTGATTCCTGTCCCCACTCCCAAGTCTCAGTTGTGGTAGGATGAAAGCTCAGGCCAGGTAAAGTGGTTCCTTTAAAAGCCACAGCTGCACCATTTGGAGTCCATGAGTGGAACAATAAAAAACCCTGTATGGGGAAGTGACTCTCTGCTACCAAGCACTTCTCGTGTTATTGCTACACTAGAAACACCCACCTCTGGAAGAGAGGGGACCTTTTTAGGGGGAGGATCTTGGTCCACTCAGATTTTACTGAGGAGTTATCTCAAGATGCCTTCTAGCAAGCAGAAAATCAGGTTGCTCAACAAGCTGGCATCGTCTTCCCAAACTGCNGAAATAGACAAGTTAAAGGTAATACAGCAACACAACTCCCCTCCCAGAAATCAGAGACCCCAGGAGGGGCTCCCAACCACCCTTCCACCTTCTCCCCACCCCTGTACCTGACCCCAAGGTTTGCCTTATGTTCAAGGTAAATTAGGAGGATCCGCCAGGAGGGTTAGAAGAAAAGTGGTTGGTGAAAATTAATCAGCAGAGGAGCCAGGGCCAGAAGCTGCTAGACCGCCCCAGAAGCTGTTCTCCTAGCAAGCAACAGACAGAGACTCACTTATCTCTCTATTTTGGTTATTTTTCCCAAACAATTTTCCAGCAAGCCTATGAGTGCAGCAGACATCACCATGTTTTCCTTTCACAGCCTATAGTGTAATTTTCTCTATTAAAATATTCTAATTAGCCTCAAACCAGCAGACAAACACAGCCCAAGAGTTGCCTTAAGTGCAGCATTGGTACCATGAAGTAAACCACCTGTGAAGTCTGCTGAGGAGCTGGTTGGAAACCATGGCTTCTGGCTATGGTTTGGACCAGCTTAAAGTGCTCTGGCAAAAAAAAATAAATCACACGTCGTATCACAGCGGCTGAGAAAACAGCCTGCATCGGTACCAGAGGAAAGGACTTGCAGCAGGTGTTAATGTGCAGAGGCACCCAGCCTTATGGCAACACCTGTGTTTGTCTAAATCCAGCCAAAACAATTTCCTCTCCAGTTGCAAAGGAGGATTTAAAAAAAAAAAAAAAAAAGAAAACCTCTCCCCAACTTCTAGTAGTAGCAGGCATTTCCTGAAAAGCCATGGGCAGAGGATTTCCCGTGGTATGCTCCGGCTGTGCTGTGGTTTCTCTCTAAACTTCTTCAGTTTGGGGACACCTTTGGTAACTCAGTGACCCCCAACTGTCTCTTTGTCTCTCGCTGGCGATGCCAGGCCTGAGCAGTTGCAGATGGTGTGCTCTGAGTGCTTTCCTTAATTGAATGAAAAATAAAGCCTCTTGTAAAATATTACCAATTTAGATGTAACTTATGGGGCACATATGATGCTTATTTTTTCAATTACATGAAAACTTGGCGTGGTTAAACATAGGAAGCCAAGTGTTCTGTGAGGCTGGTATAGATTTCTGGATTTTTAGGTGATTTTGCTTGAAATTATTATATAGCAGAAGGGGGTGAAGGAAGTCAGCAGCTAAACTGTGTTTTCCCAGCATGTATTTTGCTTGGTGGACCCTGGACGCTCATTTTGTGACTCATACGTGCTGTACTATATGCATTTCTTGTTGTCACCAGAGATAGCATTAAGTAAACTATCCCCTTAAGAAAAACAGCTTTTCTTGGCAAGTGGAATATGACTCAAGGAGCCAGCACTGGAGACATACGGTGCTGTGAATGAGAGTTGTGTGTTACTCTACTGGATCTGAGTCCAGGCACTATTTATACTGCAGCATATTCAGCACCAGATTGTTAAATCTTAATACTGAAACAGTGCATCATTTAAATGTTTTTGTTCTGTTTATGTCCCATTTTCAAGCATTGGATTTCAAGCAACACTTACTAACTTTTTGTTTCATTTGGACAAGCTCTCCCCTTGCTAAAAGCTTTCTGATCTGCTTTCAAAATGCTAGACTGCCTGTACCACGGGAACTTTGTGCCACTGGAGTGAACCAGATCACTTCCAACTTCTTTCGGTGCGTGGCCAACAGCACACCTTGCAAAGCAGTGCATCAGTGGGAAACACAAAGATTTAAGTGCTACAGAAATGGAGCTGAGCTAAAACCATTTCCTCTTCAACCTGGGATGGGGGGGAAATACTCCATGGCAGTATTTCATGGGCTCATAAACATAATCTTCTGTTGTTGTCTCCGTGCAAGAAACTTTGTTTTATTGTTTCAGAGGTTGTGTTTATTTTATGATCGTGTTTGGGAGATCAGGATAAAAGGGCTGTGCCATTTATTTCAATTTGATTAGTTCCAGAGCTGGTGGATAACTGGGAGTAGGAAGTGAGGAGAAGTTTGTTGGCATCACTGCATCCTTTCAGATACCCAAGGCGGGTTCTTTGAGCTCCTGTTGTCACAGAGGAAGTAGTTTTCTCATGAAATAATGTATTTTTGGCAGTAGAAATTGCAGATGGTCCTTTTTAAGATCAAGAAGTATATAAGCAGACCTCAAAAGGCATCAGTTTAAACGGGAGGAAAAGGTGATTGGCGTCTTGTGGGGCTGTGCTGAGAAATTGTGTGAGCAGAGCAGTGGGGCCCTGGGAACACGGCGGAGGAGGGAGTGAAAATGGTTAGTTGCGATAGCGCAGGATGAGGCCGGACTGCTTTGCTCTCATGGAAGGTGTCACTGTGGCTTTCTTGGTTTGGCATCTTCCTGGAAGTCATTCCTGGGCATTAGTCATTGTTTTTCGGTGTGGGTGGGCCCTCTGCAATTGTCTAAACAGAAATAACACCTCTGCAGCAAATGGTTTACCATCCCAGCTTACAGCCTTTGTGACAAGCTCACCCAGGAGAGGTGACGATGCCTATTAAAGGATGAGCAGAAGTAGAAATAGCACTTACAGCATTCTCCCCCGCCTCCAAAACGCTATTTTGGATCCATGGTCAGCAGCTTGCAGCTTTTGCACCCAAAGAAAAGCAACTGTCTGCGCAGTGCAGCTTGTAGCTGGGAGTGAACTCTTCCTGCTTGGTGGGTTTCCAGTGCCATCCATTCACACTGGGAATTGTACCAGGCTTAGATTGTAACTGCTGAAAGCCCACACAGAGGAATTTTCCTGTTCGAGTCAAAACCGATACACTTTTTTTGCTAAAGGGTTTTGTAGACTGCAAAATCAGGACTAGAGAGTATTTAAAGCTTGTTCTAACTTAGAGAACTAGGCTTTAGTGGGATGATGAAAGATGGGAAGGCAAGAAGCCTCCTGGTCTTCCTTGAAGTAATTTAACAGTCAGGAACACGCCAGCAACTCTGTGCTAAGAACTCAGAAACTCTCTTCCTACTTTTCCCCATCATTTGCTTCAGGAGTCAGTCCAGCACATCTTTTTTTGAGCCTTACCTTTGGAGTAAGGCTGACATGAACCTCTAGGCAGGTCTTGGATCGTGTGAGCAGGCAAGCTTATCAGAGGGTATGGTAAGCAGCTGATAAAGTAAAAAGCATGCATCTTTCTGTTTGCTTTTCAGGAATAATCAAGCTGGGGAGGTGGAATCCCCTCCCTCTCAGTTATGTGACTGATGCACCAGATGCGACAGTAGCTGACATGCTACAAGATGTCTATCATGTTGTGACATTGAAAATCCAATTACAAAGGTGGGTGTTTCTGAACATCTGTCCTCCTCTCTTCTCTGAGCTGCTCTGTCGATTGCAACATTACTACAGAGATTAGCACATCCTGTCTTCATTCATTTCTGGCCTTTTGATGAAATGAAAAGAAAAATGAAAAGAAGGGTGAGTCACCTGGCAGTTTTTTGGTGCATGCTCAGGCTGAGTTTCTATGTTTCCCTGAAGCAGCAATATGGTGGCAGAGAGGGGAGGGGCAGACACTCAGTCCAGTAAAGATAGGTGGTGTTTATAGGCAGACTTCTCTACAGCCCCTGATTTCATGGATTCTCAAGGCCTTACTGTGCCAGAATGAACTCTAGGCCTTCTTCAATGGGCTGCACTGTGAAATGCAGGTTGTCTTCTGCCTGCTGCTGAAATGGGGAGGAGGGATCCTTCTGACTTTTTTCTCCAGTAGTCTTTGCAGTGAAAAGGCAAGGAGCTGAGGAAAGGGTGCACCACTGTGGCTCCATTTGGCATTTGGAGATGCTGGTTCTGGTAACCAAAGCAAACCCCCCTGATACTCTTGCACTTACTTGTCCACCCTTCCTTCCCTCCCACTCTTTCTCCCACCATCTCTCTATTGGCCTTCACAGCAACCCTCAAACAGTTACTGATGTTAGCATAAGGAGTTGTGACAGGTCCATCCCTGGCAGTGCACTGCATACTCTAAACCTGCTGGTGAGCTGATGTTGCACAATGTGCCATTGCCTTTGGTCAGGACATGTCAGAAGAGAGAGACAGAATTAAGAGACATTCTGGAATAATTTGCCCACCATTCTTTGAGCGCCGCCTGAGCACAAGATGGGTCCACTGGGATGTGTGCCCTTTGGTGGCAGCTACACACCCTCCATCTGTTCAATTCAGTTTGGAATTTGGGAGCTGACATGAATGTCCCAAACGGCAACATTTCTTTCCTGTAACATCTCTTAATGGGGCTTAGAGTTTCCAGTTCCCACTCGCAGGCCTTTCCTTGGGTTTGGATACTGTTGTCATTCCTCAGCTAGACTGCATCTCTGCAGCATAGTTGTAAAAGAGCACCTAGAGCCTGTAGCTGCTATAGAAGTGGAGTGCAGTAACTCTTCTCCTCAGGTGTATGAGCTACCAGGAGTCCATCTAGCCTAGTGTTAAGTTGGTGTTACTAGAGGGTGTCAACCCAGGATCAAGGTCTCACTCTTTATCTTCAAAGTGCTTGAATGCTTGGATGCCTTGTAAATAAAAGATAGCCTGTGACATTGAGATAAAGATGGTCATTGACTACTTGAACTCCTCAAGCACAACTGAACTTTCAACTCTGAAGCTGAAGCTGGGCTGTACAGGCAGAAAGTGGAACCACCTCAGAGCGTGCGTTGAGTCTCTGTGGCACTAATGACAATGTCAAGCTTCTCGCAGCCCTCTGACGTGCTTCACGGGTCTAGCCCCACATATGGAGGCACAGACCACAAAGCTTGCTCCATTGGAAAAGGCACAAGTCACACCAAGACAAAAGCTTCACTATAGAATCATAGAATGGTAAGGTTGGAAGGGACCTCAAGGATCATCTAGTTCCAACCCCCTGCCATAGGCAGGGACACCTCCCACTAGTACAGGTTACTCAAGGCCTCCTCCAATCTGGCCTTGAACACATCCAGGGAGGGAGCATCCACAACCTCCCTGGGTAACCTGTTCCAGTGCCTCACCACCCTCACTGTAAAGAACTTCCTCCTAACATCCAGTCTAAATCTCCCCTCTGCCAGTTTAAGCCCCACTCCAGGTGGGGTCTGACGAGAGCAGAGTAAAGTGGCAGAATCCCCTCCCTTGCCCTGCTGGCCACACTGCTCTTGATGCAGCCTAGGACTCGGTTGCTGTCTGGGCTGCATGTGCACACTGCAGCTCTTGTAGAATGAAGGTGAGAGTGAGCTGCACATGACAGATGCTGGGCTTCCTGTGTTTCTGAAAGCCTGCTAGATACCTCAGGCACGAGGGTGCTCTGAGAACCTGTGCAAATGAATTTTTCAAGATCTTGCCTCTGCAGAAGGAGGGCCCTCACCGTTTGGGGATTTTGCTAGCAACAGCCTGCCGTGTATGTTTGTTCTGGCCCAGCAGGAGGGCCTTTCTTTGCCTGGAAAGGATGGCTTTACCCAGCTGCTTCTGGGGCTTGCTTTATGCAGTTTTTTGCTCTCCACCAGGCAGGCCTCTCAGAGGGAATGGTCATGCACGCATACAATCCCATTGTGGAATCAGCTGCAATTCCTGCCCTGTACTGTCATTCTTTTAGCTGAACTGCATGTCTTCTGGGAGTCAGGCTTGGTGGGGAGGGAAAAGAGGGGTGAAACACCCCAGTGGCCGCCTGAGCATTATACTCCAAGGTTGTGCTTGCTGCTAGAGGTCTGCAGCACTTGTATACAAGGAGTAAGAGTCTGTGGAGGTGATGTTTCTATCTGCTTTGTGCTCTGTTTTCACAGCTGTTCGAAGTTGGAAGACTTGCCAGCAGAGCAGTGGAACCACGCCACAGTTCGCAATGCCTTAAAGGAGCTGCTCAAAGAGATGAATCAGAGCACATTAGCCAAAGAATGCCCTCTCTCCCAGGTCAGTGTTCTTAACATCTTAGGGAAAGCCAAATTTACAGAATAGCAAACCCATATTTGTTCAGCAAAGGGCTTAGACTATACAATTCCACAAATACTGAATCAATTTCTTCTTTTATTTTAGAATTCAAATTAATACAAGGAAAAAAGTGTCTTCTTACTGTGTTTTCTTAGTGCATTCCTAGATGGAATGTATGCATGAATTGGTTGGGTTTTCTCCTGCTGTTCAGGGCTGTGAATTCTTTATTTAGATCTTTATGTGAAACTTTTGTGACAAGACCAGTGATCCTCAAATGTAAGATATGAGTGGCTTCCTCCCACTAGCAGAGGCCTGCTTCCCCCACTAACCCACAGGTAGCTCTCATCAACCTCCAGCTATGATAAAAATTCTGCTCTTCTAGCAATTGTGCCCCAATTTCTAGAGGAGAAAAAAAGTGTTATGTAATTATGTTAAAAAAAGAACAAAAACTCAGTCTCCTCCATGAATGCTTTGTAAACAGCAGTGATCTTCCGTCTGAGACACTAAGACACAGGTTCCTACAGGTATCAGGAGCTCTGTTTGTACTTCAGATTGTCATAAAGGGAGATTCATAAAGTTTTCATGATTGAACCCTCCTTGCCTCAGAAACAAAAATGCACCAGAATCACAGGCTCACAGAATATTAGAGGTTGGAAAGGACCTTCAGAGATCATCGAGTTTAATCCCCCTGCCAAGGCAGGGTCCCCTAGGGTGGTCCACACAGGAATGCATGCAGGTAGGTTTTGAAAGTCTGCAGAGAAGGAGACTCCAAAACCCCCCTGGGCAGCCTCTTCCAGTGCTCCATCACCCTCACTGTAAAGAAGTTTCTCCTCATGTTGAGATGAAACCTTCCATGTTCATGTCTATGTACACTTTAGCATCCAGGCCAAAGATCTCTGCTGCAATTAAAGAATGTTGCCCTCTAAAAACTTTCTTAGAATCACAGGTTAATCCATTGACTGTACCTTAAAAAATACACAATCTTGCTGTGATGGTTTGGGAGTTCCCTGCCAACCCACACTTTGTAAAATCCCCCAGACTAGACTCAGCCAGCTGGAAGTTAAGGACTGAAGCTCTGTTTACAGCTCAGCACAATGTACAAGCAGAGATAGACACAACAGACAGGAATAGTTACAGACATAGACAAGGTAAAGGGAATACAGAAACACAACAGCCCTCCCAGAAATCAGAGACTCCAGGAGGGGCTCCCAACCACCCTTCCACCTTCTCCCCACCCCTATACCTCACCCCAAGGTTTGCCTTAGACTCAAGGTGAGTTTGGAGGATGGGCCAGGGAAGTTAGAAGGAAAGTGAGTAGTGAGGTTACTCAGAAGAGAGGAGGAGGCCAGAAGCTAAACAGCCCCAGAGTCTGCCCGAGAGTCTTATCTATGTTTTGAGTTCTTAGTCTTAAACACCTCAGCAAGCCTGTGAGTGCAGCAGACATCACCATTGTTTCCTTTCACAGCCTGTAATATAATTTTCTCCATGAAAATATTCCAATTAGCCTCAAACCAGCACACTTGCTAAAACCCCACTGCACAGCTGCTTCTCCTCTGCTTCTGTCCTGCATTGTATGCTCATCCTCAAAGATAGCAAGGATAAGTGTAGAGCCCTTCACCGAGGGAGGAATAGCACCATGCACCAATACATGTTAGAGGCTGACCTGCTAGAGAGCAGCTCCACAGAGAAGGACCTGTGAGTCCTGGCTGACAACTCATTAGCCAGACACCAGTGTGCATTAAGGAGAAGGTAGCCAGCAGGTAGAGGGAGGTTCTCCTCTCCCTCTACTCAGCCCTAGGCAGACCACATCTGGAATATTGTGTACAGTTCTGGATTCCTCAGTTCAAAAGGCACAGGGAACTACTGGATAGAGTTCAGATGAGGCCTATGAGGTCATCCTCATAGGGCTTAGAGCATCTCTCTTACAAGGAAAATGAGAGACCTGTGGATGTTTAGTCTGGAGAAGGCTGAGAGTGGACCTTAGAAATGTCTACAGATATCTGAAGGATGACTGTCAGAAGGATGCAGTCAGTCTCTTTTCAGTGATAGTGACAGGATGAGGAGCAATGGACATAAATTCAGTCACAGGATGTTCCACCTCAACATGAGAGAAAGCTTTTTCATGTGAGGGTGCTGGAGCACTGGAATGGGCTGCCCAGAGATATTGTGGAGTTTCCTCCTCTGAAGACATTCAAAACCTGCCTGGATGTGTTCTGGATGTGTGCTGTCCTAGGTGGTCTCTTCCAACCCCTAGCATTCCATGATTCTGTGAAGGAGTAGCAGTGGCTCCAGAGACAGGTAGAGCCCATGTGTGTGAAACATGTAAGTGCTTTTCTTTTCACACAGTTTAAGTGTAGTTTCTTTAAATAGAATTGTCTGTGGGATCTGGTCAGCTGATTGCAGCATGTGGTTGTCTCTGCCCAGTCTCCAATATCCACGAAGCTGAACTATGCACCATTTCATATACAGGATCCACTTCGTGCTGTCTTTTCCTCCCATTTCAGTTTCAAAGGCTACCAGTTAGTTTACTCCTCTGGCCTCAGTCTGAAATACATTTGCAAAACTACTGAAGGCAGAACTGCAGCAGCAAAAATCCTGGCCCTGTCTAGTGTTTTGGTGGACAAAGCTGTCAGGAGATCCCTCTGTACAAAACGGAGGCAGCTCATAAGCCCAGGTGTAAGTGGCCTCAGTTAGGGAGCAACGCTTGAAGAGGGTCTGCAAGAATGCAACTCGTACTGTTATTGTTCTTGTTATTAATGATTATCATTACTTATTAATAATAGTTATTAATTGGTATTTTAATGATTTCTTACTATTGTTACTGCCATTTAAACTTTCAGCCTCTTTTGTTTTGGCTCACAAAATGCAGAAGATACAAGGGAAGGTTGTGTAGGAGCTGTCTATTACCATCCTCTGAATGCGCCTCTAATACAATTCCCTCTCCCAAATCAGTTTTAAAAAAATACCATGCCAAATGTGAAATGTCATTACAACCCCCTTGTGGTTAATATATTATTGACAGCAGCAAATTGCAGAGTGGTCTCTCTGGAGTCAAACTGCAGAGTAAATGCTGCTGTTTATTAATGTGTTCGCAGTGCCTCGAGTACCCGAGTGGAGAGGGGCAGCGTGGGGAGCACTCACCGAGGCAGTCTCTGGTGCTCGGTGCCCAAGCTTTCTGTGCAGCCCAGATGGGGGTTCTGATTGCTGCTAATGGGAAATGTAATCATTCACTTTGATTTAAAATTGCTCTGCTCTTTTCTGCTAGGTGTATCATGTGGCTGCAGCTTAGCTACCCTTAGCATACAGCTCCCGTTCAAACAAATGCATCCCTGTTAACCAAGGCTGGTGGGGGGGAAGGAGGGTAGGTGGGGGCAGTCTGTGTGGCAGAAAGAAATCCAATTATTTCAGCATTTCCATCCTTGCATAGAGACTTCTACCTTGCCTGTGTATTGTAGAACTCATTTCTGCACCAACCATGCTTCCTCTTTGCTGGAGCTAGATTTCATGGGGTGTGAGCACTCCTCTACTTTCTTTCCCTAAACTTACTGCATCACATTTTCTTTGTGTGGATATTTCTTTCACTCCTGGTCTGAGTAGTTTTCATTCCACGTGGCTGTCATGACCACACACATACCAAACGTATCTGCTACTTCACAGAATCATGGAATTGTTGGGGTTGGAAAAGACCTCCCAGATCATCAAGTCCAACCTTCAGCCCAACAGCACCATGGCCACAAAACCATATCCTAAAGTGCCACGTCCACACATTTCCTTGAGGATTTTCCCAGGAATAATATGCATTATCTAGAAATGTGCAGTTCACCACCTTTCTGAATGGAGATTTCCTTTCTGCACACTTAGTGGAATTCCCAGCAGGAATACCTTCTGGGCTCCTGCATATTTAATAGAGAGGATAGGTATTTTGAAAGTTGTTATGATTTTTTTTTTCCCCCTTGCTCTTTTGTCAAGCAGTTGAAGAGAATCTTGCTTGGGATTTTTACCAGTGATTGATTTACTGTTTGGTTTTACTGTGGAGTTTAGGCTTTGCTTTCTCAAACAAAGGTCAATGGGTGCATATATCCTCTGATAGTTAGCAGCCCCTACAATTTCAGTAATGTCCATTTGCTGTAGAGCTAGAGAATTTGGGTTGGGGGGGTGGTGAAGAAGGGAAAAACAAAGGATGTAAACACAACTAAACAATTTCTCCACCCTTCCTTAGTTACTGGAAATTTAACTGAAGTGACACTAAAAAGCCCCAAGTTAGCTCAGCTTTATGCAAAATCCTTCCTTAGAGGCTATCTCCATGTCAGGCTTTCAGAATACTACTGCTTGTTAAAATGACTTAGAGCAAGGGAGGATTTATGGGGAGGGAATTGCTGCTGACTGCCACAATGCTAGGTTTATGTCTCAAAATATTGATTTTAATTAGAAAATTGAATCTCAGGTTTAGAAATGGAAGGGGCTACTCACAAAAGCTCTTACTTCATAGCCTGGAGACTTTTGCAGTGCACTGTAGCAGCCTTGGAGTGGAAAAGTTCAAGTGAAAAAGCAAAAGAGAAATTAACTGTTAAAGCTCAAAACCAAGCTGCACCACCCAGTTATCTCAAGTTCTGCTCATGTGTTTTAAGTCCCCAAAACTCATGAGTTCAGGAACAACTGGAGCCCTGTGATGTTGTAGTGAATTGGGTCAGAGGCTGGAGAAACGTGGAAGAGGGGAGGAGATGTTGTTTTTTGTTTCTAAAAGTGGGCCAGAGCTTGAGCCTGCAATAAAGAGCTTGTTGGAGCTGTGAGATCATCCTGGTTCTCTCATGGCTGAGCAGAAAGGTCACACAGTGTGCCAGGGCTTTTTCTGGGCTTTGTGATGTGGGTGAGGAAGAAGGGCATAAGGAAAATGTGATTTCTGGAGAAAGCAAGTTGGTTAGTGGTCTTGGATTGCATTTCCTTGCTGGAAATGTCCATGTGCTGGGAATGATTTGAGCATGGAGGAGTTAGCATGATGAGTACTGCATCCAGTTCTGGAGCCCCTATTGCAGGAAGGATGTGGAAATGCTGGAGTGTGTCCAGAGAAGGGCCACGAGGATGCTCAGAGGGTTGGAGCTGCCCTGTTATGGGGACAGACTGAAAGAGTTGGGGCTGTTTAGTCTGGAGAAGAGGAGGCTCCCAGGCGACCGTATTGTGGCCTTCCAGTATCTGAAGGGGGCCTACAAAAAAACTGTGGAGGGACTTTTTAGGATATCAACCAGTCACAGGACTAGGGGGAATGGAGCAAAGCTGGAGGTGGGTAGATTCAGACTGGAGATGAGGAGAAAGTTCTTCACCATAAGAGTGGTGAGACCCTGGAATGAGTTGCCCAGGGAGGTGATTGANAGTGTGTCCAGAGAAGGGCCACGAGGATGCTCAGAGGGTTGGAGCTGCCCTGTTATGGGGACAGACTGAAAGAGTTGGGGCTGTTTAGTCTGGAGAAGAGGAGGCTCCCAGGCGACCGTATTGTGGCCTTCCAGTATCTGAAGGGGGCCTACAAAAAAACTGTGGAGGGACTTTTTAGGATATCAACCAGTCACAGGACTAGGGGGAATGGAGCAAAGCTGGAGGTGGGTAGATTCAGACTGGAGATGAGGAGAAAGTTCTTCACCATAAGAGTGGTGAGACCCTGGAATGAGTTGCCCAGGGAGGTGATTGAGGCCCCATCCCTGGAGGTGTTTAAGGCCAGGCTGATTGAGGCTCCGGACAGCCTGATGTAGTGTGAGGTGTCCCTGGGCATGGCAGGGGGGCTGGAACTGGGTGATCCTTGTGGTCCCTCCCAACCCTGCCTGATTCTATAATTCTATGATTTGAGCATGGAAGAGTTCTCAGATAGGAAGAAAGGAGAGCAAAATGTTGTTAAAGACACCACCTCCATAGAATGGCTGAAAGAAGGGGAGAAAAGAAGGAAGAACTACCAGACCTCTTTCCCACCCTATGGGCAGAAGCATCCCAGGTATAAAGTAAGGTTATGACAGGTAGGGGTGCTGCAGATCAACTCTACACCAACCTGCTTCAGTCGGTTTGCACCACGAGTTGCTTAGAGGGAATTAGCAGAGAGTAGAGAGGGTGGTGGTTGAACAAGTGATATTTCAGCTTGGAGCTCTCTTTCTGGGTGATTTTTGGCCGTGCTGTGCCATGGTGTGTGTGGTTCCCTTCGCTCTGTTAATGTTTCTGCCGGGTGATTCTTCACACAAGGGCTAATCACACGTTTCTATAAATTACATTAATTAAACTCATTTGCCTAACTGTTGTTCTGTAGTGAGTAGCACGGATGTTCTCCCCTTCTTGGCTGTGTGGTCTTGCTGCATTTGGAAGCAGAACAGAGACATCTGAGAAGCATTATTGGGATTATGCATGCTGGAGCATCTAATCTTACCTTTAGGACCTGGTTCCTAAATCACTCTTGTTCTCTCAGCCGAGTGCAGCGAGCATGTCTTGTTCCCCGGCGCGGCGCCGCCGGTTGCCGTGCAGCTGAAGCTATTACACTGTCACAAGGACAGAGGGAAACAAAACTGGCCCCCAGCCTGAGCGGTAGATCTCAGTCTAGGTTTGTGCTACATCCTTTTTTTTTTTTTTTTTTTTTTTTCCCCTTAAATTTTTTTTGCAACACATTTTTTTTTTTTTTTTTTTTTTTTTCCCCCCTTACATTATTATGCAAAACAATTCTTTTATCATTTGAATTATGGCTGGGAATACGTAATGTAGAATAAAACTGTGGTTTTGTCCTCATCAGTCACATCTTCTGCTTTTAAGGTCACAAAGAGGTGGTCATTGTGCACTTATATGTCATTCCTTTGCCCTGGAGAAGATTTGTAATTGTGTAAGATGATTTACAACACTTTTTTTTTTTTTTTTTTTTTTTTGTGGTGTGTTTTTTTTTTTTTGTGTGTGTGTGTGTCTGTCTTTCTGTGCTTCCAGAGTATGATTTCATCCATTGTAAATAGCACATACTATGCCAATGTGTCAGCAACCAAGTGCCAGGAGTTTGGGAGATGGTACAAAAAGTACAAGAAGATCAAAGGTAAATTATTTATTTATTTATTATTTACGCGTGACTTTTCAAGTTGCTGAACTTCTGCTGAGAGTTGGAGATGATTTGCTTGAAGTAGAAGTGATAATAAGCTGTAATAGCATCACAGAAGTTGCCTACAAAGAGGGCAGAGTCACAACAGGTTTGAAATGACATCCGAGGCTGGTATGAAAACACAGGGCACTTAAAACACGCTTTACGTAACCCTCGGAGCTGTGCTGAGAGAGCAGCTGTGGTTTGAATGAAGCCAAAATGCTTCGAGGGGATAAAAAAAAATAAAGAAAAGAAATGTTGTTAATGAAAGCTAAAAGCTTGTCTTTAAGTCAGATGTGCCCTTGCTCTCTGTGTTTGGTACTGTAAAGTGTACAGGCATTCCCGACGTGTTTTGTCACGTGGAATCTGGATACCGATGGAGGATTTTGCCTCTTTCTGATGGGAGACACTGCTGAGTAACAAGGTGCTGCACCCACTGAGGTTAGCATCAAAATAGCCTCTTGCTTGTGTCTTTCCTACAATACCATTGGGTGAGTTGGTTAGTAGTGAATGCCTGAGGCAGTGAAATTACTCTGTGTAAATTCATCCCACTCTCACCACTGCGATGTCTGATCACCCTCTAATAGTACATGAAGCGATGTGACAAGCATCCACCACAAGCAGTCTGTTCTTCTATTCATCCTTTCCTTTGGGAAGGGATTGGACAGCATAGTGAACCACTTCAGCACACACATGTGCTTTGAACATAAGTTTGGGGTTAGTCAGAAAGCTTTTTCCGCAGTACCAACTGCCTGGGAAGGGACAATCCCAAGCACAACTGCAGGTTGGGTGGGGAATGGCTGAGAGCAGCCCTGAGGAAAAGGGCCTTGGGGTCTGGGGTGATGAAAAGCTCAACATGAGCCTGCAGTGTGAGTGCAGCCCAGACAGCAACTGTGTACTGGGCTGCATCAAGCGAAGCGTGGCCAGCAGGGCAAGGGAGGGGATTCTGCCACTTTACTCTGCTCTCGTCAGACCCCACCTGGAGTCCTGTGTGCAGTTCTGGAGCCCCCAGCACAGGAAGGACATGGAAGTGTTGGAGCAGGTCCAGAGGAGGCCACAAGGATGCTGAGAGGGCTGCAGCAGCTCTGCTGTGAGGACAGGCTGAGAGAGTTGGGGCTCTGCAGCCTGGACAAGAGAAGGCTTCCAGGAGACCTTAGAGTAGCCTTCCAGGATCTGAAGGGGCCTACAGGAAGGCTTGGGAGGGACTATTGACAAGGTCTGGGAATGCCAGGACAAGGGGAATGGGTTTGAAGTGTCAGAGGGGAGATTTAGACTGGATGTTAGGAGGAAGTTGTTTGCAGTGAGGGTGGTGAGACACTGGCACAGGTTGCCCAGAGAGGTTGTGACTGCTCCCTCCCTGGAGGTGTTGAAGGCCAGGTTGGAGGAGGCCTTGAGTGAGTTGCAGTAGTGGGAGGTGTCCCTGCCTATGGCAGGGGTTTGGAACTGGATGATCCTTGAGGTCCCTTCCAACCTTACCATTCTATGATTCTGTGATTCCGAATGTCTGTCAGCCCTGGATATCAGCTTCATTCTGTGAAAGGTTCTTTCTTGGTTTTTCTCTGTTACACCACTGAAGGGAAGAGTCATTGTCTGAAAGAAGGCAGAGGCTGTTTTTGTGGTGTCTGTCCATGCTGCTTTTGGTGACCAGGAAAATCATAGCAGGATTCCTGTGTATTATGCAGAAGGAATGTCCTGTCCTTCTCAAGAAGCCATTGTTTTTTAGTCACATGAAGATCAGCACCTTTCAAAAGGAACCTGCCTCCTTTTTCCCTTAGAAGGGTGGCTTACATGGACTGTGAAAGGTTGTTTAGTTCCCGTAGGACAGGCTAGAAATCTACATCAGAACTCCATAAAGAGCAGTTGGGAACACATGGAACAACAGTGCATAAAACATCAGAACAAGTTCGAAGGCATCTGGTTCTCCTTGGTGTGTCTGGCTTGTGTAGAGCACACCTGTGAGACACAGGCTTGGGCTCTGCTAAGATTATGTTTTTACCAGGGGGTGGGGAAAAAAGGAAAAAAAAAAAGAATTTTTTATGGTAAAATTGTTTGTGTCTAGAAGGAAGTGGGCTAACAATGCAGGTGCAGAGAAGGAGGTGTTGCTTTTCAGCTACCAAAATAATTTAGGCTTGAAGTAAAAATGTTGATTGGACATTTTTAGTATGTGGTAACCCTGGTGCTAAATAAACTGGATAGTTTCTTCTAGTATACTGCCATTGTGTGCTTCAGAAGTGTTTCTTTTCTCTAAGTGGTATCTCTTAAGGAAAAAAAAAAATTGAAGTGCTCTAATGTTGTCCTCTTGGTGAAAAACAATCACAAGAATCAAACAGCTTCAAGGTCACCACCGTTGGTTTTTACTTGCTGTTCTAGGAGAACAGAGATGGGCTTTTTTTTTTTTTTTTTTCCCCTTCTTTTTTCCAAACTGGGCAAGGTTGCTCTTTGGAGAGGCACTGGAAGCCCTTATCTGTAGTGTTCTTAACTGTAGAGATGCCACTACTGCTCCTGAGTGTTTCTAGCAGGCTGCTGTCTTCAGCTTTCTTCCGTTCTTAGAGTGCTGAATTCTTGAAGCTGTTACTTTTTGACTTAGTAAGTGCACAGTTAAGTTGTGAAGTACAGCAAAAGCAGAAGGAGGTCAAGGAACCAAACCTGAAGAGTTTGCCAGATAATTCCCTATCGGTGCTACTCAAAGAGACACAGGCAGTCGTGGCTGTTGGGAAGTGTGTGTGTTAGTAGGAGGAGAAAAAGTAAGGTTAAGGTATGTGTGAAGTAAACACAAGCTGCTGTAAAGCAGTTCAAGTAGTGTTGATTCATCAGCCATATGAGTGGGATAGAAAACAAAGCGTCAGTGGCAGATACAGTGGTGCATGGAGAATAAACAGCCATGCAACTTCAGGGCAGTAATCTGAACCCCCTGGAAACAAGACGCCTTCTGCACTTCTCGAGGTGCTTACAATTTCTCATCATCTCTGTTTTTGTGACACTTTGTTTCTTTTCTGTAGCCAGATTAATTCCTATGGGACAGCTCAGTTGGTATGCAGAATCAGTGACTGACTTAGGTGCATCAGTTGTCACATACTCCTTTAGTGGGTAGAAGGGTGCAGCAAGAAAAGTGTGTCTAGAAGGTCTAGGGAGGTTCTCCTCCCCATCCATTCTGCCCTGTTGAGACCTCTCCTGGAATACCGTGTCCAGTTTTGTGCTCCCCAGTTCAAGAGAGACAGAGATCTGCTGGAGAGAGTCCAGCAGAGAGGTACGAGAGTGACTGGAGGACTTGAACATCTCTCCTGTGAAGGAAGACAGAGAGCTGGGGCTGGTTAGTCTGGAGAAGAGAAGACTGAGAGGGGATCTGATTAATGTCTATAAGTGTCTGAGGGGTGGGTGTCAGGATGAAGGTGCTAGGCTTTTTTTGTTGGTGCCCAGTGATAGGAGAAAGAACAGCAGACGCAAGCTGGAACACAGGAGGTTCCACCTCTACATGAAGAGACACTTCTGTATGGTGAGGCTGCTGGAGCTCCAGAGTAGACTGCCCAGAGAGGTGGTGAAGACTTTCAAAAGCCACCTGGATACTTTCCAGTGTGATTTGCCCTAGCCCATCCTGCTTTAGCAGGTGGATTGGACTAGATGACCTCTAGAGGCCCCTTTCGACCCCCAACCCTGTGATTCTATAGTAATAGTTAAACCCTGACTTTCATTTTCCATGCAGGTGAACGGATGATGTAGCAGTTCAATTGTTTGGGTTGCAATCTGGAGAGATTACATAGAGCTACAATATAGTCTTTAGGATCAACACCTATAGCAATGTGCAACTGGAGAACTGGTCACTGGCACAGGTTGCCCAGGGAGGTTGTGGCTGCTCCCTTCCTGGAGGTGTTGAAGGCCAGGTTGGAGGAGGCCTTGAGTGAGCTGTACTAGTGGGAGGTGTCCCTGCCTATGTCAGGGGGTTGGAACTAGATGCTCCTTGAGGTCCCTTCCAACCTTACCATTCTATGATTCTATTAAGAGACTAAAAACCAAAACCCATTCACATGAACTGTGGTAAACACAAAATAGGAAGGGGCTTCAAACTGACTTTATTGACGTTTCAAACTAAACGTAGCCTACAGTGTTAAATGTGTTTCCTATTATCTGCTAATGTCTGTTTTAATAAAACAGTGGGAACTAAATGGTTGCTTCTTAATCAAAACCATGATTTCCTAAACATAAGCTGTGTGATTCTGTTACAAATTGCCACATATAGATTTCCTCGGTCAAACGTTTTTCCTTTCTCATAGGAATAAATAAACAGTAAAATAATGATAGACTCTGGAAGATCAAAGTAATTACAATTGAAGCCAGACAAAACCAAAAAGTGCTCTGGAAAAGGAAAAAAAAAAAAAGGAAAAAAAAAAAGCATCAGGTTGCTGACAATATAGTTAATGTTTAAATAAATATAAGAAAGTGAACAATCAATAGTTTGATATCATTAGCAACAGATGTAAAAGCTGTACACAAATGGAATTATATCAGGTCTTGAGTAAACATGCTCAGAGTGTGCTCTGAAGCCACTGAAAAGAGCTAAACTCTCTATGCTTGTCATCTGGAGGAGTTTTGGGTTAGTTCAGATCAGTGTGGCAACTTAGTCTTGTGGCAGGATGATGCTAGAGTACACTTCTGGAATTTCTCCTCCTGTCCTGCCCCAGCCCTTTAAGGCTGGAAGACATTCACAGTTTATTCAGTGGTGGTGGCTGATGTCAGGCTGGAGGTGCTTGGTCTCTTCCTGGCTCTCAGCCTGCCCTGTGTGAGCTTACAGCAGGTTGTCCACTCCTGCAGTCTCCTTGGGATCCATCTGCAATTGAAGGAGAGCAGCTTGTGTTAACACAGCCCTCATGGAAAATGTGCAAAGCTTACCCTTCTTCTCTGAACTTTCTCTTCCTCTCCTGGGTGCCTGTAATTATTTGAATCATAGAATCATAGAATGGTAAGGTTGGAAGGGACCTCAAGGATCATCTAGTTCCAACCCCTGCCATAGGCAGGGACACCTCCCACTAGCACAGCTCACTCAAGGCCTCCTCCAACCTGGCCTTCAACACCTCCAGGGAGGGAGCAGCCACAAGCTCCCTGGGCAACCTGTGCCAGTGCCTCACCTCATTTGAGGTGCTAGTTAAGCTATGGAGCATTGTGGTTTTGTTCAGAATAAGTGCTGTGAATGAATTTAATATTCCTATGTGAAACCTTTTTAAACTCAATTTGCTTTCCAAATTTGCCTTCCTTTTGAGGGGTTGCAATGTGTTTTAGTGCACAGTCGGGCATACATGTGGAGTTTGAAGTTACTCAAATGAGGAATCTGAGTTCTCCTTTTTAATAAAGATTACCTATTACTTAATGACAGCAATATAGCAATGGCTTAGTCCAGTGGTGCTCCAACCTCCTCTCTCCTGCCCTGTCCTGTGGGGATACTGCTTGGACTGAGAACTGCCATCTGGTTTCTCTTGATGCTGAACTTGCTGAAGCTGGGAGAAGGTATTCAGTGTAATTGAGATGCAGGACTTGAGTAGCTAGTTGAAAGCTTGTCCTAGCTTGATTAACAAATAGGTGCATAAATTAAAATAAGACTTTTAAAGGAACTTCATCATAAGTAACTATGCATGTGGGGAGAAGTATTTCAGCACTTTGCCATGCAACTCAGATCACTGTCGGAGGATAAAACTTGCAGGAGTTGCCCACTCATTGCCCAGCGTTTTGGGTTCATAGCACTTGGAATATTTTTTAGCTCTTTCTCAATAGATATTTCAGTTCGAAGTGCCATGCTTTCTATTTTCATCAGGAGGACTAACACTGTATCAAAATGCTTTGACAACTGAAGCTCTTGAGTGGTGTGAATTTTTTCTTTTTGCCTGATGACACAGCTTAGCTTGGTGGGAGGAAGTTGAGAAGGCAGAGGGAAGAAAAATACATTGTGAACTTAAAAATAATAAAAAGACATATTTTCTTTGTCTGCTTATTAAGAACATTTCATCTTTGCTCCTGCCATCAGTGGCTGTCAAAATAGAGCTCTCTGTAGACTTGAGCTTTGAGACTGCAACTGTCTTAATGTTTTTTGTGTAATGATGAGGCTTCTCAGTTTAATGGAGGGAGGGCTCACTGATTTGTTTCCACAGATCAGGAATGCAAGAAAAAAGCTTTCGTAGCTTCCTTAAATCGAGAGTCTGCTTTGGCTGCTCTTTGCTTTTCCCATTATTACTGATTTGTTGTTTGTTATTGTTTAGTTGTTCAAAGTATGTTTGATTACTTCCTGTGACCAATAGACAGAGCAATCTGTTTTCCTCTTCCTGGAGGCTGTTATAGGTTGAGAGAGGTTGGAAATGGGATTCAGAGGGACTCCCAGCTTTCCTATTTCCAGGCTGAAGGAACCTAGGACTGCAACAGCATAATAGTGCCAGTGTGAGTCTAGGGGGATTGGTCGTCGCTGTGTGCTTTGAGGAATGGTTTGTAATTGTTCCTCTGAAGCAGATGTTGTGGAAGCCTCAGGAAAAAGCACACCAGATCTTTCACAAGCCATGTTTTCAGCTTTTATTTGCTGGTACATGCTTGTGTATCTCTCTCCGTGTAAATAAAGGGGTTCCTGTGTTTGAGTGTGTGTATATATGCATACATATATGATACACACATATACACATATCATAGACTCACAGAATGGTAAGGTTGGAAGGGACCTCAAGGATCATCTAGTTCCAACCCCCTGCCATAGGCAGGGACACCTCCCACTACTACAACTCACTCAAGGCCTC
>VWZE01021250.1:77908-92951 GCA_013396675.1 Eubucco bourcierii | reverse complement strand
CTGGAAGGCTACTCTAAGGTCTCCTGGAAGCCTTCTCTTCTGCAGGCTGCAGAGCCCCAACTCTCTCAGCCTGTCCTCACAGCAGAGCTGCTGCAGCCCTCTCAGCATCTTGGTGGCCTCCTCTGGATCCACTCCAACACTTCCATGTCCTTCCTGTGCTGGGGGCTCCAGAACTGCACACAGTACTCCAGGTGGGGTCTGAGGAGAACAGAGCCAAGGGGCACAATCCCCTCCCTTGCCCTGCTGCCCACACTGCTTTTGCTGCAGCCCAGTACACAGTTGCTGTCTGGGCTGCACTCACACTGCAGCCTCATGTGGAGCTTTTCATCACCCCAGACCCTCAGGGCCTGTTCCTCAGGGCTGCTCTCAGCCATTCCCCACCCAGCCTGGAGTTGTGCTTGGCATTGTGCCTACCCAGGTGCAGGACCTTACACTTGGTCTTGTTGAATGTCATGAGGTTGGCCTGGGCACAGCTCTGCAGTCTGTGCAGGTCCCTCTGGTGTGTGGGGGTGTGTATGCATATAGAGATCTTGACCTTTTGCCTTTTCAACTAACAGGCAGAAATATTGAGAATTTTGAGAAGAGATCACTTCAGATTGTGTTTGGATATTAACTGCAGCTCTGGCACTAAACCAGTTAGGGTCATTCAGGTCAGCTCTGTGGCTCTTAACATTGCTGTAGCTTTTCCTTTGCTTACTTTTACACTCCTCACTGTGTATTTATTTCACTAAAAATAGGACTTTCCTCACTTTCTTAAGGGAGAAAGGAAGAAAATAATGTCTTTTGCAGACAAACATGTCAGCATCTAGATGACATAGGTGACCTGGAGATGCTCTCTGACTCAGATTTGCTCTTAGCCTGTGGATTGCTGTGCTGTTTTGTGAGAGGGCAGTTCATCATTTGAGTTGGTTGGTAGGAAGAAGTGGCATCTCTCTTTAAGTTACAAGTTGTCAAGATCCAGCAAGAGTTATAGACCCCTTGACTGCTATTTTCCACACCCATGTTAGCGTTTTGTATTTCAGTATTGTCCCTGATGCCAAGTGTCAGTCTGGGCATTTCCACATGTGTGTTGTTAAGAAACTATTAATCCACTGCCGTGTGTTCCATGAGCTTTGTGAGTTGTAACCCTCTTGGTTATTCCCCTCTGTAAAGAGAACTCAAACAGAGCCTTTGGGGTTGTTTTGGGTTTCTTTCTTGAGTTTCACTTTTATCTACATGAATGCATGTATGAATGTCAGCTTTGCAGGGTGTCTTTCCTATCTTCTGGCTGTTTTGGAGCTCTTAGTGGGGCAAGTGCTGTGGTATCAGGATGTGTGTTGATAGCTGAATGCCTTCTCCTGTGTGTACATGTTGCTGGAGCTGCAGCTATTCAAATTTCAGGGAAGATAGGTCAAAACAGTAAAGGTTGGAAGCCTTTCTGTAGATAGACAGCCTAACCACTTGGCCCAAGTCTTGTCCCTGCCATGCAGGGACATTACACCTGTTGTAATTGAGAGATGCTGACCAGACCTGCTCCAATCATGTCATTCAGCTTTGTATCACAGTATCACCAGGGTTGGAAGAGACCTCAAGGCTCATCAAGTCCAACCCATTACCACAGCCCTCAAGACCAGACCATGGCACCAAGTGCCACGTCCAAACCTGCCTTGAACACCTCCAGGGACGCTGACTCCACCACCTCCCTGGGCAGCCCATTCCAGCAGTCAATGACTCTCTCAGGCAACAACTTTCTCCTCACCTCCAGCCTAAACTTCCCCTGGCACAGCTTCAGATTGCGTCCTCTTGTTCTGGTGTTGCTTGCCTGAGAGAAGAAAGCAACCTCCTCCTGGCTACAACCACCCTTCAGGTAGCTGGAGACAGCAAGAAGGTCTCCCCTGAGCCTCCTTTTCTCCAGGCTAACCAATCCCAGCTCCCTCAGCTTCTCTCTCCATAGGTCTTGTGCTGGAGGCCTCTCCCCAGCCTCGTTGCCCTTCTCTGGACATGTTCAAGCACCTCAAGTTTTATAGTTTTAGAAGATCTCCTGTTCCAAGTACAGTGCTTTGCTCAGTGAGGAGCAGTTGTGTGCTGAGCGCTCCTCTCTGACCACTTCTGAAAACTTAGTAAAGAATTGCCATCTTCATTTTCTAAAAAGCAAATGCTTGTTTGTTTTGTTTTGTTTTCAATCTGCAGAATCCCCAAATTAATTTTCCTTCATGTTTAAATATTCGTGTGCTGTCAAGCAGTGACCTGTTAGCTCTCAAGGCATTTTTAGTTAGTGACCATTAGTGGAAATTAGGTTGGAACAGGAAGAAAAACTGAATTTAGGTACAGGCTTTCCTGATGTGAGAGCTACCATGTGTCTGTGTCTGATCCCATAGATTTCACGGAATACATAACTGAGAGCAAAACTTCTGTTCCTTTGAAGTACTTAAAGAGTTTCTAGACCTGCCTTAGTGATGCTTATGTTCTGTCTCAATCCCTTTACCATCTCTGATGTTATGAGTGAGGAAGAGATGCATCTGTATCTCCTGGGTGATGGAACACTGGAACAGGCTGCCCAGGGAGATTGTGGAGTCTCCCTCTCTGGAGATATTCCAGACCTGCCTGGATGTGTTCCTGTGTGATCTGGCAGAGGTGATCCTGCTCTGGCAGGGAGATTGGACGGGATGGTCCCTTCGAGGTCCTTCCAACCTTCTGTGATTCCTGGAGGGATTGCACAATTACCTGCTTATTCTGGGGGGGGGTTGTACCTCCCTCTTGAGGTGCCAAAAAAGGTTAGTACTTAAATAGCTGGGCAGACTTTGGTCACAGTAGTCTGACAGGAAGGGAGATATTTTTACACCTGATGAGAACATCAGTCCATCTAAACCAGTGCTGTCTGTTTCTGTCAGTTCTGGGTAATGTTTGCCCTGCTGCTTCATCTCCCCTTCACATGCCCAATGTTTGTGCATTAGAGCAGGTGGTCACTAAAGCACCTTGAATGTCATGCTTTTCTCTACCAGCAGAATCTGACATGTACAGAAGATCAACTTGAACAAGTTCACACTTCTAAGTGCCCTCTCGAAGCTGTATGGTAACCCAAGAAGAATCTAAAAATAAGATCATAGGTTAAGCCCTTCTGACAAGTGTCTTTGGAAGCAGTGCAGACCAGGGACACACTTTTCCTGTGCAAAGAATGTGACTTCCTATGTTCTGAACAGAACTAACAGGAGGCACTTTTGCATCTCTGTGTCCCAAGGGGTGACTTAGATCTAATCTTTAGTGTAAGGGAAGGATAAGGTCAAGCACATAATCAGTCAGCAGTGTTAGTACATGCTGCTCAGTTCACCTGAACTGATGCTGATCAAAGACCCATGTCCAATAGTATTTTTTAGAATACAAAAATGGTGATCTGCTGTGTGCTGGGAACTGAAGGATTTGCAGCAGAAGGAAGAGCAGACAATGGCCTTTCCTGTCTGTTTTCCATTAGGCTTGGATAAAGGCCTTTGCTACCCACAGCCAGCAGCCAAACAGTTTCTCTGTGTGCTCTCTAACTGGTTTGGGGTTATTTGGAATCCTGCAGGAGCAGAGGAAGGAAAAGGTTTGAAAAATTACAACTTTTTATCAAGTTGGCTTCTCCAGTCAGTCTGCTTTTTCTCCAACCCTCACTGCAGGAACAAATGGGCCAGGCAGAGATCAGACAGAGAACATCTTGGGGTAAATACAAAGATTAGATGAAGGAACATGAGATTCTTCAGAGCAGCCTTTTGCACTGAAGTGGTTGTGTGCTGTGATTAAAAGAAATAAGTAATTATCTTAATTATAGATAAAAAGATACAGAATTACCACTTTAAAAACACCTCCTGTGCTCTGCAGCAGCAGTTATTTACAAAGTGGAAGTTCATATCTGTTTATAGCAGAGGCAAGAGGGCACCTCTTGGTGTAGTGCAGCAGACCTGTCTCTCCAAGCAGAGTGCTTTGTCCCCCAAGCACGGCTCCAAAGTTCAAGCCTTGCTCCAGTGAGTAGGATGGTGCTAAGCCAGAAGAAATCGTGAGAACCTTTTTATCTTAAGTTTAGTGCAGGGCATGCCAGAGTTCACAGAGCTCTCCCTGCTTGGCTGTGGCTTTTATGATCACCAGGTTTTAAATAATAAATGCAACAAAGCAGCAAACTCTGAAGCAGTGGAGAACAGCCCTGGGTGGTGACATCCTGTCACAATTGAAGCGTGGCAGTTCTGCTGGCTAGTAGCTTATTACAAAATGTTTCTTTACCAGCCTCTTCCTATGTGGGGCAAAGTGCCCGTGGGACTGAAAAGAGCAGGACTTGCTGGGTGATGGGGACTGGCAGGGGCCCTCCTTGTCTGCGCTGCAGTGCTGGGAGGCTGTGGAGCTCCTGCTGTCCCTCCTTGTGCGGAGGAATTTGGTTTCCAGTGCTGTCACTCAATTCAGTGCCACTCATAAGCCCTAAACGCCCCACAGGCTGTTTGTCAGAATGTTCCTATTAACGGCTCAGTGAAAATAAAGAGTGAGGGGAAGAGAAGGTGGAGAAATAAATTTTATTTTAAATCATTTGAGCTGGTTTTGTTTCAAGTGGGAAGTTGCAATGTGGACCACCCCAAGCTATTGTGCTGCGGACTGCGTCGGCTGCTTGACCGTGCAGGGAAGATTTGGGTAGAGATTAAGAGCATCACACAGGGGAAGGGTGCACTGGATTCCTTCTGTGCTGTATCCAGGAAGCTTCTAAGCCACTATGGAGTTGAAATACATCGACACAAGTGGTAATCATTAGAAGAGAAAGGAGCATTGAAATATGACAATTTGCTGGTCTCGTTCTGGGGATCGTGTCGGTTCCTGACTGTCTTGCAGAGGTAGTAACATGTTGTGTAGGGGATTCTAGGAAAAGGAAGTGCTCTGAGAGCTGCTCTCTGAGCTTAATTAGCACAGTACCTGTTGTCCAGACACCTTGCATCTGCCTGCCGAGGATGTGGCTTCAGAAGGGTGGGTGGCTCTGAAATACGACTGCATTTGGTTTCAAAGAGCTCTTCAGGAGAAGCTGCAGAATCATGTGCCAGGCCGTGGGATACAGGGAAGAAGAGGGAAATGCTGTCGTGTCTCTTGCTGTGGTCACACCACAGATGGAGATGGGTAACAGGCTCCTGGACCAGCTTTTGTTTAACTAGCACAGGCATCTCTAGCAGAAGCAGCTTATCGGCAGTACTTGAACACAGACAGCACGTGTCCCTGCAGCCCCTTCCGGCCCGGGCTAAGGTCCTGCTTCTCTCTCTTCCCTGCTTTCTATGCTGATATGTTCAAGTGCATACAGGACTACAGGGGCTGGAAATGTATCTCCAGCTATTGCTCGACTGCAGCAATAGCAAACCAGGGAGAGACTTAATGGGGTAGGAACATGGGAACTGGAGAATGCCAATGGAAAAATCCTGTCTTGGGAAGATCTGAGGCATAACATTGGTGTCACAGCAGCTTTCTTGCTCCTGTATCCTTTTTCTTGTAGAGCACTGCCAGCAAGCTGGCTCACCTCCAGAACAGTGCCAGTCTCCATCCCAGGGCTGTCTCAGTCTTAGAATGGTAAGGTTGGAAGGGACCTCAAGGATCATCTAGTTCCAACCCCCTGCCATAGGCAGGGACACCTCCCACTACTACAACTCACTCAAGGCCTCATCCAATCTGGCCTTGAACACATCCAGGGAGGGAGCATCCACAACCTCCCTGGGCAACCTGTTCCAGTGCCTCACCACCCTCACTGTAAAGAACTTCCTCCTAACATCCAGTCTAAATCTCCCCTCTGCCAGTTTAAGCCCATTGCCCCTTGTCCTGTCATTGCAGGACCTTGTAAATAATCCTTCCCCAGCCTTCCTGTAGGCCCCCTTCAGATCCTGGAAGGCTACTATCAGGTCCCCTCGAAGCCTTCTCTTCTCCAGGCTGCAGAGCCCCAAATCCCTCAGCCTGTCCTCATAGGAGAGCTGCTGCAGCCCTCTGATCATCTTTGTGGCCCTCCTCTGGACCCTCTCCAACACTTCCATGTCCTTCCTGTGCTGAGGGTTCCAGAACTGCACACAGTACTCCAGGTGGGGTCTGACAAGAGCAGAATAAAGTGGCAGAATCACCTCCCTTGCCCTGCTGGCCACGCTTCTCTTGATGCAGCCTAGGACTCGGTTGGCTGTCTGGGCTGCATGTGCACACTGCAGACTCATGTTGAGCTTTTCATCAACCCAGACTCCAAGGTCCTTTTCCTCAGGGCTGCTCTCCAGCCATTCTTGTTCCCGTCCAGCTCCACAGGGCACTACCAAGCCCTAGTTAGCGGAGAACAACAGGGAATGGGATAGGAGCAATGTGTTAGAGAGGGAAAGAGTCTCGAGGAGTTGAGTAATGCACATTTTTTCCATCCAGCGTAACTGCAAATGGTAACCTTTTATTATTGAAGTGGCTGAAGCGACTAGAATCTGGTTTGTTTATGGGCAGTATGTGCATGGCTGGGTAGCCTAACGTGATTGCAAAAGGAAACTGATAATAAGGGAAAAACAGAATGACAGAGGGGAGTCAGGTGATGGCTCCGTAATTGTAATTCCAAGTAGCGCTGCAGAGATTAACAGCCTGGCAGCCTTTTCATCTTAAACTTTATTTTTATAGGGGTTTATAACTTGGCACTGAAGTCAGGAGTGGGTGGAAACTTGGCAAATGTGGTTCAGCCCAGAAAGTGAATGTTATTTATATTTATTTCTCACCAAGTTTTCAAAAACACTTGGTTACTGTTTTTGTGTTTTAACAAGTAGTAATTTGTTGATTTCAGTGACTTATTCTCTGTGTATTTCTTAAACTGCAAAATACTTCAGACTTGTTTCAGCTCTTCTGAAGCTCCTGATGGTAGGTCTCTAGATTTCTAGGAGTGTAAATGAAGACTAAAAGGAGTCCTTACTGGATTTCTCTGTAGCAGGATGCTCCAAGCATGTCATGTACACAGAGCAACACCTTTATTCCATTTACATTGATTAATTCCTGATGACTGAGAAGCTGTTGCACCTTTGGAAGGATTCCATTGGGTTTTGCTGCCAGCTCTGTGTTTAATGGCATCACTCAGGTGCAGGCTCACAGCAGAGAGCCTAAGGAGGCAACAGTTAGTATGGCCACATGGATTCACAGTCTGTGTTCTGACCACAGAACACGGTCTGGCACTGTGATGGGGCAACTCCTCTTTCCCTGGCCTCACATGTGTTGGTTCCAGGCCCATCCTGGGTGTTAACACTGCTCCTGCTTCATACTTCACTGTTGGAGCGAGTCCATAGGAGAGCCACAAAAATGATCCAAGGGCTGGAGCTATGAGGATAGGCTGTGGGAGATGAGGCTGTTCAGCCTGGAGAAGAGACCACTCCAAGGGGACCTTATAGCTGCCTTCCAATACCTGAAGGGAGCCTCCAGGAAGGCTAGGGAGGGACTTTGCATAAGAGTGTCTAGTGACAGGACAAGGGGGAATGGTCTGAAACTGAGGGAGAGTAGGTTTAGACTGAATCTTAAGAAGAAGTTTTTCAACAGGACAGTGGTGACACTCTGGAACAGGTTGCCCAGGGAGGTTGTGGATGCATATTCCCTGGAGCTGTTCAAGGCCAGGCTGGATGAGGCTTTGAGCTACTAAGTCTAGTTGAGAGGTGTCACTTAGCTGTGGCAGGGAGGCTGGTGTAGATGATCTCTGAGGTTCCTTCCATCCTAAGCTGTTCTATGATTCCGTGGCTAGCTAGAGAGTGGTGGTGTGGAGCTTTCTGTAGCTGATGCTCAGGGAGGGCTGCTGATGTCACAAGGAGCAGCATTTGACTTGGGTTTTTGGTATTTTCAGCAAACTGGAGTTCTGCATCGTGTCTCTGACACCTTGTAAGCAACAAAGCAAAGGTGATCATTTGCTGCACTTCAGAGCTGGAGCCTGCTGCACAAATCAGCACGCACTTAGAGGCTTCTGTGGAGAAATGGAATTAATGGTTCTCTTAGAAATGCTTTTTCTTTGTTTTAGTTTTAAAGGTGGGGGTTTTAAGAAGTTATTTGATAGATGGCTAAAGATGTGGAGTTTTCCTTTAAAAGAATGGGAAGAGTTAAAATTTCTTACAGGAAAATCCTGGTACTAATTCGACTAGTTGTAAAATTCAGTACTTGTGACGTTCTGGAGTGATAGCTCTAAAGTTAGTAACTGTGTGTTTGTGTGTGTTCAGGGCATGACTCCCTCCCCAGTGAGAACTCAGAGCTCTCTGCCTGAGGTTAACTCTGGGAGGTGAAAAGCCTCATATTGCTATTTAGAAGGAAACAGAAAAAGACATCACTAAACTGTCATCCTGAGAATTCGCTGTGTAAAGCTTCAAAGCTTTATATATAGATGAAGTTTTTAAGGAGTTCAAAGCCTCGTACAGTTGTTAATCATTACACAAGTTATAATAGTATTGCTGCATTTATGGAATAAACCCTCTCTGCTTATTTGCTAAGAGCAATACCAGATGAGCTGGTGGTTTTCTGCTTGTGTGATACGTGGCCCTGAGCACTTCCATAGCAGATCGATATAGAAATGTGTGTCCAATTGCATTGAGGGAATCACATGGGATCTGCAGCCTACTGTACAATGGCTTCTGATGACTTCAAATTATACAGGAATTACACTTATGTACTTGTCAGCTTCATTTCTTAGATTAATAGAATCATAGATTCATAGAATGGGATGGGTTGGAAGGAACCTTAAAGACAGAATCATAGAATCATAGAATGACAAGGTTGGAAGGGACCTCAAGGATCACCTAGTTCCAACCCCCTGCCATAGGCAGGGATACCTCCCACTAGTACAGCTCACTCAAGGCCTCCTGCAACCTGGCCTTGAATGCCTTGGATCATCTACTTCTGACTCCCCTGCCATGGGCAGGGATGCTTCCCCTAGACCAGGCTGCTCAAAGCCCAATCCAACCTGACCTTGAACATATCCAGGGAGGGAGCATCCACAAGCTCCCTGGGCAACCTGTTCCTAATTCAAGTACAACTTTCAGGGGTGATTTCGTAATAGTGTCTTTAGTTTTGCAGTTACATGGAAAGATGCTGGAAATTGCTGACATAAGTTTTGGATCACAGAAGGTTAGGGGCTGGAAGTGACCTCAAAAGATCATCTGGTCCAACCTCCCTGCCAGAGCAGGATCACCTATGCCAGATCACACAGGAACACATTCAGGAGAGTCTGGAATATCTCCAGAGAGAGACTCTACAACTCCCCTGGGCAGCCTGTTCCAGTGTTCTGTCACCCTCACAGTGAAGAAATTTTCTCTCATGTTTCCATGGAACTTCCTGTGTCTCAGCTTCCACCCATTGCCCCTTGCCCTGTCACTGGGCATCACCAAGAAAAGCCTGGCTCCAGCCCCTTGGCACTTACCCTTTACGTATTTATAAACATTAATGACAGTTTTGGATATTGCTGACATAAGACTATTAAAGGGCCAATATGTGCCAGCATATACACTTAGGCTATACATTATCCAATACAATAATTATTATTACATCACCAGATCATTGATGATCTGGACAAGGGCATCGAGTCAGGCACCAGCAAATTTGCAGCTGACACCAAGCTGGGGTCTGATGTTGCTGGGTTGGAGGGCAGAAGGGCTCTGCAGCAGGACCTTGACCACCTACACAGATGGGCAGAGTCTAAGGGGATGGAGCTCAACAAATCCAAGTGCCAGGTGCTGCACTTTGGCCACAACAACCCCATGCAAAGCTACAGGCTGGGGTGGGAGTGGCTGGAGAGCAGCCAAACAGAAAGGGATCTGGGGGTGCTGATTGACACCCACCTGAACATGAGCCAGCAGTGTGCCCAGGTGGCCAAGAAGGCCAATGGCATCCTGGCCTGCATTAGCAGTTGTGTGGCCAACAAGAGCAGGGAACTCATTCTCCCCATGGACTATACACTGCTTAGGCCACACCTTGAGCACTGTGTCCAGTTCTGGGCCCCTCAATTTCAGAAGAACATTGAGGTGCTTGAGTGTGTCCAGAGAAGGGCAACGAGGCTGGGGAGAGGCCTCCAGCACAGCCCCATGGAGAGAGGCTGAGGGAGCTGGGATTGGTTAGCCTGGAGAAGAGGAGGCTCAGGGGAGACCTTCTTGCTGTCTCCAGCTACCTGAAGGGTGGTTGTAGCCAGGAGGAGGTTGCTTTCTTCTCTCAGGCAAGCAGCAGCAGAACAAGAGGACACAGTCTGAAGCTGTGCCAGGGGAAGTTTAGGCTGGAGGTGAGGAGAAAGTTGTTGCCTGAGAGAGTCATTGCCTGCTGGAATGGGCTGCCCAGGGAGGTGGTGGAGTCAGCGTCCCTGGAGGTGTTCAAGGCAGGTTTGGACGTGGCACTTGGTGCCATGGTCTGGTCTTGAGGGCTGTGGTAATGGGTTGGACTTGATGAGCTTTGAGGTCTCTTCCAACCTTGGTGAGACTGTGAGACTGTGATTATTCTGTGTAGCGTGTTGGGCTTTGGTAGCATGGTGTCACTTAGGGATCGTGGGCCTTGACACCAAAAGTGCAGTGTTTTCTGAAGGCAGTGAAGTCATTTTCTTTAAGGTGAGCATTCGTACAGGGATGTTTCTGGGCAGACTCGCAGCAGAGAAGCTTTGGGAATAGGAACCATTGTGTGACTCAGGCATTCTGAAACACTGACTTGTTTACAAAGTTACCCAGTTTGCTGTCACAGCTTCCATAGTGACAGTGTAAGGGGAAATGTCCCAGCAGAGAATGAGACTGGAGAGGATACCTGCTACCGATTTAATAAAGAGGAGTCCTGAGGAGTGGAAGATGCCTGAGAAACCCAAATGACTGTTAATTACTGTTGTTGCTTTTACTTTACTTTGTTTTGCTTTTGCCTGTGTTTGTATCTGCAAAGCTTTTATACAAGTGTGGATCTGCAAACTAAAGCAGGTGCACCTGCAGCAACCCTGTGCTGGTTTGAGGCTAATGAGAATATTTTAATAGAGAAAATTACACTATAGGCTGTGAAAGGAAAACATCATGATGTCTACTGCACTCATAGGCTTGCTGAAAATTGTTTTGGGAAAAGAACATAAACATAGCTAAGTCAGTCTCTGGCTGTCTCTCTCTGGCGACACAGCACAGCGTCTGGGGTGGTCTGGCAGCTTCTGGCTCTGGCTCCTCTGCCGATTAATCTTCACTAACCACTTTCCTTCTAACCCCTCTGGCCCATCCTCCTAATTTACCTTGAACATAAAGCAAACCTTGGGCTAAGGTACAGGGGTGGGGAGAAGGTGGAAGGGTGGTTGGGAGCCCCTCCTGGGGTCTCTGATTTCTGGGAGGGGAGTTGTGTTGCTGTATTCCCTTTACCTTGTCTATGTCTGTAACTATTCCTGTCTGTTGTGTCTATCTCTGCTTGTACATTGTGCTGAGCTGTAAATAGAGCTTCAGTCCTTAACTTCCAGCTGGCTGAGTTCTAGTCTGGGTCATTTTACACAGTGTGAGGGGACAGGGAACTCCCAAACCATCACAACCCCCTACCTAACAGTCCTCCTGTCAGTGCAAACTGAAATGACAGCAGACTGCTTTTTCTCTTTTAACAGTGGAAAGAGTGGAAAGAGAAAACCTTTCAGACTATTGTGTTCTTGGTCAGCGTCCCATGCACTTACCAAATATCAACCAGCTGGCAACCTTGGGAAAAACTAACGAACAGTCTCCTCATGGCCAGATTCACCACAGCACTCCAATCCGAAACCAAGTGCCAACGATGCAGACAATGATAAACCCTGGGCTGCTGTCTCCTCAGCTCAGCCCGCAGCTGGTGAGGCAGCAGATAGCGATGGCCCACCTGATAAACCAGCAGATTGCCGTCAGCCGCCTGTTGGCTCACCAGCACCCGCAAGCTATCAACCAGCAGTTCTTGAATCATCCACCCATCCCTAGAGCCGTCAAACCAGAGCCATCAAATTCGTCGGTGGAAGTCTCTCCAGATATTTACCAGCAAGTCAGAGACGAGCTGAAGAGAGCCAGTGTGTCTCAAGCTGTCTTTGCGAGAGTAGCCTTCAACCGCACACAGGTACCGATTTCTGTTCTATAACCAGGAGGCCGTGGCTCTTGTGGGGCTGTGTGATTGTTGCAGGTCAAGGCAGCTGTCCCATAAAAACAAGTCAGAGCACCCTCCTGTTTTCCCCCCATCTCTTTGCTGGGATTGGATAAGGCTGTTTCTTCCTGGAACAGCTGTTTGGTTGCATTGGGTCAACTCTGTGCCATTACTTGAGCTCTCTTCTCTAGCAGTAACTCTGCTCATCTGATTTTTTGTCCTGCTTTATTCTGTGTGGTTATGAACTTCCACATCTGCCCCTGCCTGATGGCCAGGAAAAGATAACAAGAGACTGTGAGGGTCACAGGTGTCTGTGGGTTTCTACCACTTCCTCAGTTCCTTCCTGTGGTACAGCTGATACCACAACTAGTGCCAGAGGCTACTGCCGCAAGGGTTGTGTAAGACAAGCATGCCTGGGCCTAAAGAGTGCCTGCTGGGAGAGATGCTGCTACTTACAGCAGGTCGTGTTTGCTTTCATAGCTGTGACAGGTTTCCTCACTCACCTAGTGAAGTGCAGATGTTGAAATGACCAAATGGCAGCATCAACTTAGGCCTGGCACCTGGAGAAGCCAGGCTGGAGGTGTGTTCAGGAAGGCAAGGCCGTTCACGTATCCTGCTGCCATTCAAGGCATGCAAAGTGCCATGTCTCAGCTCTGATAATCCATAGCAAGGCTAAAGACATTGAAAGTGGCTTCGTATTTAATATTGCCACAAATTTCTTCTGGTTGGTCTTTGAGGCCAGTTCAGCAGCAAGAGAAGAAAAGGATGGGTGTGCTCGTCTCCTGGAGGTCTGTGCCTTGCCCCATAAAGTGCCTTTGTCTGTTCTCCTGGATTAATGATTTTCTTTGGCACTTCCATTTTGGAAATGCCATGTTATGAGGGAACTAATTAAAGTATGGAGCACGTTTTTATTACTTCCCTTCTTCCATTAAATTCATAAGATGGCTGCAGTCAGAGAAAACATTCACTTCCAATCAATGTGACTCTGAGCTCTGGGGTTAGCCTTGAGGATATCAAATGAAAACTACATGGGAATGTATGAATGTTTCCTCTTTAAAATGCTGCTTTTAATTTGGAAAAGCTTTTCATCCCTCTGGGATCATAACCCTTTGTATATAAAGCCTTGTATAATCAAGGTGGATGGTATTGACAGAATGACACATTCTGAACTTGAGCAAGAGGTCAGCAGTAATGTTACTGGTGAGAACCTTGCCACTGTCACCAAGCTATGGAGCTCTGCTTTAGCCAGACTGAGAGAGTGCCCAAGATGCCATTAAACCAACATGCCATTCCCCAGGAGAAAGGTGTCATAGAACTGGTGTGTTAATTGTTCTGCTGTGGTAGGAGGCAAGGTGTTGATTTGGTGTGCCTAAGAAACACCAAGCCTTTCATGGTCCTGACCAAACATTGCATTGTGACTTTCCAGGACAGCAGGGAAAAGGTAAGCTTGTGAGGGAGGCCACTCTGGCCTCTGCCAAGCAATGGCACAGCATCCCATCTGCACATGGGATTTAACAACAGCTACCTACAGTAGCATAGATCATCTGAGATCTGGACTAAATCATCTGCAGGTCTGGGGTTTTCTGTGTGCTGGAAGAGTTTTGTTGGTCTTTGTACACCCCCTGCAGTGTTCTGGTGCAGATCTAGTTATTCTGGCACGCTAAAGAGGTCTTTGGGTAAAGTGCTTCTTCCCCATTTCAGCGTCTCCTAGCAGTGTGGCTGTGGGCCAGTCAGACCTGACAGCACACAAGTACATACTTGTGCTTCCTTGTCCCCAACTTTTAATTCCAACTCAGGTGAAGTTCCCCCCGAATCAGAGACTGTTGCAGGTATTAAGAAGAGGTGCTCAGACAGTCAGCCTTGTGCTGCTCAGTGGATGTGGGACATTCTACAAGCCATGGTGGAGAAACAAACTCCATAAAAGTACCTGGAGTGGAATTCCAGGCCTGCTCTCACCTGCTTGCATTCCATCCAAGGATCCTCTCCTCGGGGTATGCAGAGACATGAGTTTCTCTCTGGAAGTGATTGGGGCTCAGAAACCCGAGATCTGTTGTTTCTGGTGATGGTACCAACTAATAGATGCTGTGTGCCAGCCAGCTAATAACTGTATCAGTCACTGCGCTGTGGGCCACTGATTCAGCTTTCTTCCTGGGTACCTCCACGGTGCACATTAGCCTATAATTAAGTACAGCTTCATGAAATATGTACTGAGAGGCCTGTTTAATAGATAAACTATTCTCTAATATATTTTAAAGTCCAATGACCTACATGCTCAATGCTGTAAACCCCCTCTTACCAACATTATTTCTCCCCTGAGACCTTCCATCTGAGCAAATCTGTTAAATGAAGTAGAGGAAGCTTTGATCCAAACTAGGCTAAATCCATCGTAACTAGTGGCTGCCACACGTATGTATGCAGGTGTGTGTGGGAAGGAGGAACACGAGGAGGGCAGAAGCATGAGAGGTGCAGTTTTATGACTTGTGAAATGTCCAAATTTGCCTCCTCGAGTTGGAAATACATAGCTGAAGACAACAGTTTGCCTATATACAGGCCATGTTGTCTGCACAGATGAAAACAAAGTGCTGCTGGCTCGGTGACAAATCCCTGTGCATCTCCTGGGGCACAGTGCTCCCAGTGAGGGCCCACTCTGAGGGGTGGACTGAGCTGCTCTCTTCTCACAGGTAAATAGTGGTAGAACAAGAGAGAATGGCCTCAAGCTGCGACTGGGGAGGTTTAGACTGGACAATAGGAAAATTTGTTTCCCAGCAAGAGTGGTCAGGCATTGGAATGGGCTGCCCAGGGAGGTGGTTGAGTTGGATGTGGTGCTTGGGAATATGGTTTAGGATGCACCTTGTAGAGTAGGGATATTGGTTGGACTTAGAATCATAGAATGGTAAGGTTAGAAGGGACCTCAAGGATCATCTAGTTCCAACCCCCTGACAGAGGCAGGGACACCTCCCACTAGCACAGCTCACTCAAGGCCTCGTCCAGCCTGGCCTTCAAC